>OY282560.1:368004148-368621109 GCA_958295665.1 Tipula vernalis
AAAAGAAACAAATATTGGAAAAAATCATAGATAAGTTAAAAAGGAAAACAATTTTTATTAACAACCAAATTCTCATAGTCGTGCCAGATCAATTCACCGATTCTCTTCGTCGTTTGTTACGTCTAAACTCATGTTATACGACAGATGTATTTTTTTTGTTTTGCCAGTGACAGTCGAATACAAAAAAATGGATTGACGTAATTACTTTATGTTAAACTGTTTTAAATTTGTTGCTATTTAAATTAATAAATTATTATTGTTATAAAACGTGTCAACAGTCGTGCCAATTCGTTCGCCTTCAAGAATATCAATTTTCAAGTGTCGTAACACGACTACAGTAAAAATGAATAAATAACATTTACCGAAAAATTACTATCGATAAATTTGAAAAAAAATTATCGAATTATTGATAATTGATTTTAAGCTAAATTTTCCCATTGAATAGGAGTCGACCGTAATGCATTCTGGAAGCCTTTGGGTCACTTGAATCTTCATCTTCATATCTGTCGATGCCGTAAATGAAGATGATTACAACCGTGAATGAATATGCTGTGAATAATTTTAATCTTGTACTTACTAGTATATTATACGATTTAATATAGGTTAACAAATGTTCACTTATAAATGGCTTACTGCTTAATTTCATTATATATTTACATACCAAAACTTTACACATTTACACTATACATTTAATAAAATAAAATCAAAATACCACCAATTTTTAAGTTAACTTAAGACTGATTTACATTCAAAAAATTTCGCAGATGCAGATGTCAAATCAAAAATTCCTTTTCTTTAAACATAAAAAGTAAATTTAAACAAAAAATGTCATAAACCAATGCAAATGATTTGTTTTCTTATTTATGTAACCTTGTTTTAGTTATTTATTCACGCATCGACGATTTTAAAGGAAAAAGATGAAACTCGATATCTGTAAAAAAAAGCAGACGAGGTTTTTTGGGTTTGTTTCTCGGGTTTCAATTGACTTTTTTAAGCAGATGAATATTTTTTCTCTTTTGGTCTTTGTACTTTTTCCTATGTTGTGTTTCAATTTTTTTGCAGACGTCGATTATCGTTGAATGTAAATCAGTCTTTAATCACGATACAGCAAGATTAAAAATGAAACAAAAGAATCGAAAATGTCATTTTAATATTTTTTGTTTAAGCTTTTGGTGTTATGCGCATAAAGCGCTGTCCATAAGAAAAAATTAATTTTATATGTTCATCATCCGTATTTAGCAAAAACACATTTTAAAAATTTACTACATGTTTTAGAGTTTTTATGAACAAATTTAACGCCATCTTGCTTGATATGAATCTAAATTTTAGTTAATCTTTATCGATTTATCGGCCCACCATAATTTTACTCTATACTCTTCCAAACTAATTAATTATACATACATATAGTATATCATAAACAATGTGATAGAACCATTTTCCTTCGAAAATATGCCGGTTTCATTTATCTTTCAATATGATAACGATCCTAAATACACTGCAAGGTTAATGAAATTTTAATTTATGGATCAAAGAATAAGCGTTTTGGACTGGCCATGAAAACAATTTTTTATTTTTTTTTTTTTAATTTTCCTTCAGGTGACCTTAGGAGGGCATCGGTCGTATAACTTTCCACTCTTTTCGAATCCGGTGTCAAAAATAGGGATTCCTATTTAAAAAAAATTAACGTTTTTCCGTAGATTGTTTATTTTTCGAGATATTTGAAAGTTTCAGATTAAAAAAATCACCCGGGTATAATATTGAAGTAAAACTTAAAAAATGCAAATCTCAAAAATATGACTCAAATTCCCAAATGTAGTCAGCTTATTTGCTTCTAAAATTGTTTTTTCAATTAAATCTCTAAATGTAGAGACAAAAGTTTTCTTCCGATGAACTCACAGTAGGAAAATAGATAGTTAATAAAATATCGATTTATTTCAGCTATTTATTCAGGCTTAATTAATTATGACATATGTTATAATTAAAAACATTCATACATATATCGATAAAATTTGCAGTGATATTCTCATACATAAAAACCTTAAGGCACATTTGATAAAATCCAATATGTCTTTTAATTTTTTTTGTTTTGTATTTTTATTATTTTTAACACAATCGACTTAATTTCCATGGATTATAAAGATAGAAAAGCGATTCGAAAACGTTGTTAATTTTTTTTTATTCTTTTTTTAAAGAGGATAACCATTTTGATTGATGGATTATAGAAAACATATTAAACTTTGAACTCTATTATATGGGATTAGTATACTTATCCAATTTTCTAAGGTTAAGTTAAGTATATTGCCCTTCAATATAAAAGAATTTATGGGTTACAAAATTGTTTGTATCATCATCCTACATCATAATGTTGTTAATTATAAAATACAAAACATAAAATAATTTTCATATTCAAAAACTTATCATCATTATTAATATGTATAAAATTGCGGAAATGCTGGCATCCTCTTCCTTTCAAATAGGTAATAAAATTAAGCATTATTTATAATACTTAGGTACTTCATAAAAGTGCATTTATGTATGTAACAAATTTCAATAAGTCCTTAAAAAATTGAATTAGACAAATTTTATTTTTAGAAATATGTATTTATAATTTAATTATGACAATGAGATATCTATCTGTATGTACATTGTACATTATAAAATCATAATGCGTATTTGATGAGTGTGTAAATTCCCACAACATACAATATTAAATACATATGAGTATAGCGGGAAATCTAATTTTATATCCTATTAACATAAAACCAAATCTTTTCATTTTATATAATATGAGTATTTTAAAGGATTAATAAATAAAATTATGTATTTTTGTATGAAATTATTAGTTTTGTATATGTCATTAACACATTACTAATTGGACTATGGAATATGTATATTTGTATATAGTTTGTAAGAATAATGTTGATTCGATTATCGGCCCCGAGCATACTGAATAATCACTAATTCATTGTTAATCCAAATTACCTCCCTTACTATTATTTTTCATGACAACGACGAAAACTACAAAATATCTACCGACATAAATAAACTTTTCACCCTTATTTACCTATTACAAAACTAAATACCAAAAAAAAAATTATCAAAAGCTTATAAAATAGAATTTACCTTAGGTTAATCCTTTTTCTATATAATATTATGTACATTATTGTCCTTGTCCAAAAATAAATAAAAAACCATTCGTATGAAACTAATGCGATCGATTAGGATCGATCAAAGTGATCATTAATTAATTATGGTTCATTGATTAGATAAAAATATAACCGAAAAAATAAAAAATAAAATCATCTATAGATATAAAAATAAATTTAATTAGAGAAAATTTAATATACATAATATATTGGTTTTCCTTTTTGATTGCGTCTATAATATATCTATAAATATCTATATATGTGAGTATTTTATATATTTAACAGTAAAATGGCGAACGCTATAAAACCACGTGTGCTTTACAATTAATTTGTTTCAATAGTCAGCTTTAATATACAAAAAAAATGTATAGGTTATGTTGTGTCATAATTCAAAAATTAATAATCAATAATGTAGAGTATGTATAAATACCAACATTATACATTAAAAAATACATATGAATTTGTATAACATAAAACAATGGCGGTTACCTTCACCATATTTGTGTCTTGTTTTGAAATTTAATTTATTACTCGCGTGCCTTTAATACGTTTATCTATTTTTACAAACAATAATAATAAAATAAAAATAACAATTTTAATTTATTTATTTTTGGTACTTATTAAATGTAAATAAATCGAATATGGATATAGAACTGATATTTAGAAAATGTACTTGGGACGATCTAATATAAAATTAACCTGTTGCTATAAAATGTCGAATCGATAAAATACTTTAGTATTTACGTATATTTGTTCATCGAACACAGAAACTTTTGCTAAACATGCGATTTTCCCTATAGATAGGCACAAGGACGAGCTATGAAGGATATCAATTAACAATAAATTTTAGGTGAAATATATTTAGTATATATTTATTTATTATCATTATATAAGGGAGAATCATTATTTACAAATTTAAACAATACGAAACAAACAAAATAAAAAATTATTATTAACAATGAAACAATTCCCCATAAATAATTTCCTATTCACACCATTTCCGTGAACTTCACCATAATACCATTAAAAAAAAAGCTCATTTCACAGTACAATCAAAAAACGGAACTCGGGTAAAATAGAAAAAAATTCCATGTCATGAAATTCACAAATAGTTTTGGGTTGTGTTCAATAAAAACTTAAATGAGATAATTGGCAGGTAAAAAAAAAATTGAAATTTTTATAATTAGATTTCCCTCGCATTTATATTAAAAACTACATAATAATGTATAAATAGGTGGGTAGTCATTTGTTAGTTAATGTCTCGTATATTTATTTGCAATTCATTAATTTTCCATTTTTCAGGCAAATTGTGGATGTACCTACACGAAAAGAACAAACATTTAAATACTAGAACTACTAATTTGTTCCTTCTTTATAATTCCAGTGCCACGTGAAAGCAATGGTGACAACATCAACATCACTTAGCTACTCATCGGTAAATCAATACGATCGTGATCGTAAAATTATATGACGGCATCGCAGTAACACATGTAATTCATGTAATAGCAGTAAATCACCAAATAGTGATATAGATGAATACATGTCGACCATAACGCGAAAAAAATTGTGTACAACATGTCATCGGCATCGTTATTGTCATTGTAGTCATAGTAATTCAATGATACAACGGAATCAAACACGGCGTCAATTAATCCGAACGAATCAATCAAATAAACGTTGTACATTTGCTACTGGCACCATAACTAGTTCATGTGGCGAAAGTAGCGGTATTATAACACAAGCTAGTGTCTCAATGCCAGGATCATCAGGAATTATGAGCCATCCAGTATGCCAGAGCCAGAGCTCAAATAGTAGTAACTCATCATCAATTCGAATAATCGATTAGAGATTAGAGATCAAAAACCATTTCATTTTGCACCCACACCCTATTATACAGTAGCAAACAAAAAATTATAAGATTTTATTTAATTTAAGTAAAAAAAAAAAATCATATCAAATAAATTAAATTCATTTATTTTAAAATAATTTGTCGTTTTAAAAATATTTGTCTTATTGGCACACAAATATTTTTAAACAAAACAAAACAAAAATTTTATTTTTAAAAAAAAAATTTTAATTTGATCCTTTATTGTTAAGAAAAAGGAATTAAATTATTTATATGTATGTAATGTATATGTATATACGATCTAAGAAAGAGTGTACTCCGTCCAACTAAATATAATTTTTCTTGTTTTGGTTTTGGTTATTTATATTATTTTGTTTTTAATTTTCAGACAATCAAAAAAAAAAAAGTTTAAATAAAATCTTATAATTTTCTTATACATATAAGAATAAATATTTAAGACAATTGAAATAATAACAATAATTGTGTCCTTAAAAATTATAGAAACAAATCTATATAGTAGTATAACAGAAGTTCTTAATTATTTAAATGAAAAAAATGTATAGTTTTTTTTAACTGATGCGGTTTTGTCTGTGTGTAACATGAATCAACAACAGCAGCTGGCAGTTATAAACTGATCTGAAAACGAATTAAAATTTGTATAGCTAGTTAGGTATGAACCGAGGCAAAATAAACGACATTATGACCATAATGTATACTTTGAAAATTTGAATAATAATATATTTTAAGTCTTTCGTTTCATATTTTAGATTAAAATTAGAATCAGATTGGAGGAGATCTTGTGTTTCATGACTTATTTCACAGTAACTGATGTTGATTCAAATATTGTGGCAAAATCGAAAAAGTCGTTGTTTTAGCGTCTCAAATTATTTATTTAACCCTTTCGATACGGCTTTCAAATACCCTTGAAATCTCAATTTCTTACGGTAGTATTTTGATATACTATAAATCTGAACATAATTAATTACTTTAATCATATTTAGGGGCAAACAATGTTTTTTTTTCTAGAACAGCTTCTGCAGTGACGTCTTGCATTGGTTTGTATTGGTAGATGTAGAGAAACTTTTCCCAACGACCCTCTGGCCAAATGTATTTTTCTACGTTGAGCCTTTGCGGTTTTTGTACAATCAGCTATTACCATTTCCGCCAATGATATTAAGAACTTTTTTATTGGAGTCTTCTTTTGTCTTATTCTTATCTCACAGTAAATAATCCATGCGCTTACAACTGTCATCATTAGCAAACGATAGAAACATTTTTTTCAGCATTAGACTTACGGTCATATTCAAATATACCAGATAATTGGTCCGCTAAATCCGCACCACCCATTATTTGGCGATAGAAACGTATCATTTCTGGGCATGCAACAAGAATCTTTGATCCATCTTTCATTATTTTCGTGACACTCTTAAAAATTGGTTTATGGCATTGCTCAAAGCTATAACTTGCTAAGCTTATAGCTTGCTACAAATACTAAATGGTACATATATGTACCATCGCCTAAAATGTATAAAATAAATAAATTTTACTTACTTTGGCTGTGTATTAGTTGTATTATTGTAATTTTCTTATTTTTACATAGTATGTTTTAACGTGTTCACTTGTATTTTGAGCGCAAAACACATTACTTTATAAAAAACTTGTTCAATTGACGTTTTCGGCTTTTTGCAATCCCAATATTTTGGGCCATAAACAATTAATATATTTGTCTATAAAAAAGTCGAAAAAATCAATTGATTACAGACAGACAAATTAATTATAAAATTAAAACAATAAAAACAATTTATTATTAAAACAAAGTTACATTAATATATATATGTAAGTATAAAAACTTTCTTAATGTGGAATTAAAAACTTTTGTTAATATTTTTAACAAGTATCGATTTCGATAATTACAATTATCATCATCAGCTTGTTTCTACTTAAATGAGTATTACAGTGACAATTTGTCATTTATATATCGAAATTTTATAACCTTACGTTAATTTTAAAATTAAATCATAAATTTTATTTGTTGTTGTATTTATTTTATTGTTCAATAGGTATATATTATTTCTGTTTTTGTAAATTTCAAATTCCTCAATTCGATTCATGAAGTCTCCCTTATTGATTCTGTATAGTACGGTTAGATTAGAGTCGAAGTTGATGTATGTATGTTTTTTGTCATTTATGTGTAAAGCAAACAGTGAATCTGTCTTAGGTTTTCCCACGTCTTTTACATGTTCAATGAATCTTTGTTCAAATGAACGGCCGGTTTGCCCTATATAAAATGACGGGCAATCAGAACAAGTAATTTTATAAATGCCTGTGTCATTGTTACTATTATTGGTATACGTTTTGAGTTTTTGTTCTACTTTCTGGTTCGTTTTGTAAGCTATTTTATAACCATGTTGATGAAAAATATTTCGTATAATATGGCTATTGCTTTGGCTGTATTCGACGGAAATATGTTTTATAATTCTGGCTTCGTTTTCTGTTATCAATGAGGATTTGTCAAAATATTGCTTTTTACGCTTGCAAGAACTGTTTAATTTGTCAATTAAGGAAATTTGGTAACCGTTATTGGCAGCTATATATTTTATATTGTTAAGTTCTTCGTTATAATCTAAATTTGATAATGGTATTGTGTTTAGTCTATGGATCATGTGACTATATGCAGAAATTTTATGTTGTGTTGGATGGTTAGATTTATTATGTATAGTATGACTTGTTTGTGTTGGTTTTCTGTAGATTTTAAAAAAGTGTTTATGGTTTTCATTTTTAATAGTTAAATCCAAGAAATTAATCTGTTTGTCTTTTTCTAATTCTAGTGTAAACTTAATTTTCTCGTGAATATTGTTAATGTAATCATGTAATAAATCTAACTGTCTGTGCGTCCCGGTAAATAAAATAAGTACATCATCAACATCATCATTATTTTATTTACCGGGACGCACAGACAGTTAGATTTATTACATGATTACATTAACAATATTCACGAGAAAATTAAGTTTACACTAGAATTAGAAAAAGACAAACAGATTAATTTCTTGGATTTAACTATTAAAAATGAAAACCATAAACACTTTTTTAAAATCTACAGAAAACCAACACAAACAAGTCATACTATACATAATAAATCTAACCATCCAACACAACATAAAATTTCTGCATATAGTCACATGATCCATAGACTAAACACAATACCATTATCAAATTTAGATTATAACGAAGAACTTAACAATATAAAATATATAGCTGCCAATAACGGTTACCAAATTTCCTTAATTGACAAATTAAACAGTTCTTGCAAGCGTAAAAAGCAATATTTTGACAAATCCTCATTGATAACAGAAAACGAAGCCAGAATTATAAAACATATTTCCGTCGAATACAGCCAAAGCACTAGCCATATTATACGAAATATTTTTCATCAACATGGTTATAAAATAGCTTACAAAACGAACCAGAAAGTAGAACAAAAACTCAAAACGTATACCAATAATAGTAACAATGACACAGGCATTTATAAAATTACTTGTTCTGATTGCCCGTCATTTTATATAGGGCAAACCGGCCGTTCATTTGAACAAAGATTCATTGAACATGTAAAAGACGTGGGAAAACCTAAGACAGATTCACTGTTTGCTTTACACATAAATGACAAAAAACATACATACATCAACTTCGACTCTAATCTAACCGTACTATACAGAATCAATAAGGGAGACTTCATGAATCGAATTGAGGAATTTGAAATTTACAAAAACAGAAATAATATATACCTATTGAACAATAAAATAAATACAACAACAAATAAAATTTATGATTTAATTTTAAAATTAACGTAAGGTTATAAAATTTCGATATATAAATGACAAATTGTCACTGTAATACTCATTTAAGTAGAAACAAGCTGATGATGATAATGGTAATTATCGAAATCGATACTTGTTAAAAATATTAACAAAAGTTTTTAATTCCACATTAAGAAAGTTTTTATACTTACATATATATATTAATGTAACTTTGTTTTAATAATAAATTGTTTTTATTGTTTTAATTTTATAATTAATAAAAAAGTGGAATAAGTTACACGATAAAACGACATAATGTCTTATAAATCTAAAGACAAATTAAATTCTTAAAAAACTTGTTGTCACAACTGAGTTTAATAGTTTAAAATGGGACTATATCCGTAAATTGCCGTTATCTTTCCCATATAGAATAAACTGGTACAATAGTATACCACTAATAATATAATTTGGAGCGGGCAGTATAGTAGTGGTATAAAAGAGTGGAGGGAGTGGTACAAATGGGTACCAGCCGTATCGAAAGGATTAAAGAATGATGTCGATTGAACTAAACGCTTATTCCATTTACCTAAATGCAAAACCTACACAAACATCAGTTAAATTAAAAATCAAAGACTTCCAAAATCAATTATTTTTTTTTGATTTAAATAATTTTGAACAAAACTATAAAATTTAATATTTAGAGTTAACAAAATTAATTGAATAATTTTTATACATTTTTAATAAATAGTAAAAATTTCTAAAATCAAAATGTGGCACAAAAATGCAACCAAAATGTCAACAACTAAAAATTATATCTTCGCCATTTTGTCGGTAATTTTATATTAAACCACCACAAGAACCTGTTTATATTTATAAATTTAAATTATTTTCTTTCTAATAGAGTAATTAGCTATATAAAATAAAATTTAAAAATAAAAACAAAAATTTTAGGGTAATGACACACACACAGTATTTTAAAATATATATAATTAAATAAATGTATAAATTACTAATAATTGTAAAAATAAAATAAAATTAACAGTAAATACACATATAAGCAAATAATTGAAGTTATAGTAATAATAAAATTAATTTTACGTTGTTTTATTTCCGATTGATTAAAATGAGGAAGTTACACATACCAAAATGTTAAGTCGCTAAGTATAGTTCCCGCATAAATTACAATGTCATGTATAATCCGAAAATCGCATGAATTTTTGTAATTTAATTTAAGTGCATGTCATTTTCAATTCCTAAACACAACTCACGTAATTATCGTGAATAAAAAAAAAATTATAAGGGCTCAACGGAATAAGCGGAATTGTCACTTCGATTTTACGAAAGGATAATAGAATTATAGTTATTACAGCAATTATAGATAAGATTTAAGTAGAACACATTCATTGGAATTTTGTAAAAGCTACTGCTAAATAATACAAAGAGGTGAGTATTAAGAAGACTATTAACTAGAAAAAAATCATTGGCCACACCAAGCAAGCCTATTCTCTTATGAAAGAAACAGAGAGAGAAAACAAGGATTTCTTACGTAACATTCCCACATACATACATACATACATTACAATGTCAAATATTCTCAAGAGAATAAATAAATGTTGAAGAATTTTAAAAAGTTCTAAAACGCCCACACAATTTTCAAATTATTTATCCGAAAAGACAATCTGAAATCACTAAATTATAAATAAATTATTTTAGTCGAGCGAATGCTAGGTCATTATAGAGAACATTTTATTTGAGCTCGGTGATGGTTCTCTTTACAAAGACGCTTCTAAAACAGGAAATTTCCCTAGGAAGTATAAGGTTCATAATATAACAGTTTCTGTATGAAGATCACAATAATACATCAGAAGCTATAATACCTAGCAGCAAAGCTGAGAGCCTGGAAAAAATGATGGGTAGTCGTGGTTGAAAATAACTTAGTATAGCTTATGCTAAGAAAGTTTAAGTCAGTACTCAACACCTGTTTGATAACTACTAACAAACTAAATATGTAGAATCCGCGATGATGGTTAAGATAGAATGATAGTTTTCAGGGAATTTCATTTCAGTGATGCTCTCCATAACTTTAGAAAGGACAGAAACAATAGCAATTTTGCCATAGTTCGAGGGATCTGACTTGCTGCAACCTGTTGTATGTATTGATGATAGAACTTCTAATAAGTTTAGGTAACCATCGGGCCAGCTGATTTTTTGGCATTGAAATTTTCCAGAACCTTAGCCACAATTCGAGACCTAATATTGATGCGACGTTTAGTTGCAGTTAATTCTTCCTTGATTCGATGAAAGGATTCTAATTCCATCTTTTTGGCGAGGTGTAGCTGCTTGCTATGTTGGACATTTTGTGTTAAATACCAAAAGATCTTATTCCCGTGCATTTTCTTGAAGACGTATCCGAAACACCTGCCATACTTTAACCTCATGATATCTTTAGCGGAATTTCTAACGATTCTAAATTCGTGCTGATATTGGGGGCTCCGATTTTTAAGTGTCTATGATGAATGGTTTGATGAAAAATTACACGGCTTGAAGGGATGAATTCCTTAATCCCCCTCATTGCTGAAAAAATGACGGTGGAAGCAAGAAGTGCTGCACTATCAGTATTACCAAAGCGAAACATGCTCGCCAATCAAACTTCTTCAAGTACATGTCCAGACCACTCAGTGTTTTTATAGCGCCATAACGGCGTTTTGGGTGAGAATTATTTTGGTACGCCTACGACGCGAGAAACTCGTTTTAACATCACAATAAACCTACACAATAAATCAAAGCCTGTAAATAATCCATCGGTTTAAGGAATAACCTTTAACAGCAACCACACACTAAGCAATCAAAAGAGTCCACAATTTTGATTTCGGCTAGAATTAGTATAGGCGGCTTTGCAGCAGCTTAATAGACATCTCAAATATCCATATCGGTTAAGAACTCACGTAGTTGTGTAACTAAAATGACCGCAGGCTTTGAAGGAGGATACCATTGTGTAAATAAGATGACTTTTTAGTTATGTGAAACCTAAAAGCGAACACTCTCTTAAGCTTGTCAAGAAAAATTGCCTCGGTTAACTGGACACATCATTTTGATGGACATTTTGTTTGGTCCCGAGATGGTCTTCGGCCAAGTGATTTTTCACTCTATATTTTATAAAAAACAAATATTTTTTTTTTACTTTAAATCACCATAGCTCTCAAACGGATGCAGATACAAGATAACCACTTAAACCTTAATAATAGCCTATACGATTACCAACCAAATAAGACTAAGTTGGTTGCTCTCTGATAAATATTTTGGAAGTTACAGTGTAATATTTGGGTGTACTTTTTTCTGAACCAAATTTTTTAAACACCCTGTATCTCAAAGGATATCAAAAATGGATCCCCCCTCCACATACGATTTGTTTCTCAGAATGAACCAAGGAATCACCCCATGACGGATCAGCATTCCAAACCCGGACACCCTATATATATATATATATATATATATATATATATATATATATATATATATATATATATATACAGGGTGTCCGGGTTTGGAATGCTGTTGTATATATATATATATATATATATATACAGGGTGTCCGGGTTTGGAATGCTGATCCTGAATATATATATATATATATATATATATATATATATATATATATATATATATATATATATATATATATATATATATATATATATATATATATATATATATATATATATATATATATATATATATATATATATATATATATATATATATATATATATATATATATATATATATATATATATATATATATATATATATATATATATATATATATATATATATATATATATATATATATATATATATATATATATATATATATATATATATATATATATATATATATATATATATATATATATATATATATATATATATATATATATATATATATATATATATATATATATATATATATATATATATATATATATATATATATATATATATATATATATATATATATATATATATATATATATATATATATATATTATATATATATATATATATATATATATATATATATATATATATATATATATATATATATATATATATATATATATATATATATATATATATATATATATATATATATATATATATATATATATATATATATATATATATATATATATATATATATATATATATATATATATATATATATATATATATATATATATATATATATATATATATATATATATATATATATATATATATATATATATATATATATATATATATATATATATATATATATATATATATATATATATATATATATATATATATATATATATATATATATATATATATATATATATATATATATATATATATATATATATATATATATATATATATATATATATATATATATATATATATATATATATATATTTATATATGTATGTATAACTTAAAATAATTTATATAAAACTTCATGTAAAAGTGCTTTCGCACTTATGATTTAGAGGATAATAAATAAATAAATAAAAACCCCCGATTCTCCTAAAGTGAGTATTAAGTTCCTCGACTTTGAGCTTCGTAAATAAAAATGTTTTATTTCGTTTTTTAATTATGTAAATTAGTTTTATTCGATTAATACCGTTTAATTTTATAGTAATAAATTCAATTTGTTGAAAAATAATTTATTTTTAAGTGATAATTTAAAAAAAAACAAAATATATTACAATGAAGTTATCTACAAAGCCACGGCAATGCGTTCCACACTCGTCTGCGACATTTTAAAGTATGTATAGTACAAAGCGAAGTGCTTTCTCAACATAACCTACAAATCACATTTTTTGCACAAATATTTCATATTTACCAAAAAATCTAGCTCATATGTACGTTACAAATTTAGAATATCTCAGTTCTTGCTATAATTCACGTGTAAAATAGACCTAAATAAAATATTTCATAGCAACCGAATGTTCAAAGCCAACGCCACCGATATGAAAGGGTCTCAGCTTCGCATTTGTGGTAACTAAATATTTCGAGGCGAGGCGCCTGATATAAAAAATACTTTAAAGTACGAGTAACTTAGGTAAACAAATTACATTTTACAAGAAACAATAGACTAATAATCCAAAAAATTAATAACCAACCAGCCGTGTTAAGGTAATGGATTAAAACACTATTTGAAATTAGTTGAAAGCTACATGAGCGTACACTAAAATAATAAAATATTATGTACATAAAATAAATTTTATTCACTTACTTTTCAATTTAGGCAGTCGATCTTGAGGCGATCCAACCGAGTCCATTATCTACACAAAATTCAAAAATAAATATATAATTACATAAATTTAAATGATTTTTATATTTAATAAACTCACAAGAAACGCAGAACCTTTCAATAAAGCAACCACTTTTGAACGATTATGACAAAACAACTGATTTGGAATAGACGTTTTTTGAATGTTAACTGTAATGTAACTGCAATATAATACAGCTATTTTTGCTGTGTTTCTTATTTCTGTTCTAATCAATCTGAGTACTAAAAGTCTGTGTTTTTACATATCTTTTTAGTACTCAGATCAGTTAGATCGGAAATAAGAAACACAGCATTTGAAGCAGAATTTTTCACAGACATGAATTAATTGTAAAATTTTTCGCTAATGGTGAATTCAGCGAGGAAAATTTGCTAGCTCGTGATCACGAATTATTGAAATTTCGTCAACTTTTTTACCACCTCCAATTTTTTGTCTTTTTTTTATGGTTGCTCTATACTTTTTTTGTAAAAAAGTTGACGAAATTTCAATAATTCGTGATCATGAGCTAGCAAACGAAATCAATTAAAAACTAAAATTTTTAAAAAATGGAATAGAACGTTTATGAGGGATTGGGTTTGACAAATAATGAAGTTATTTAATATTACAAAAATTTATTAGTAAATTATTTTTACAAATTTTTAATTTTTTCTTGTAAAATTTTCGCCCCTTTATGCGTCTGCTCCTTAAGAAGCGTTTGGAAATTAGATACCTTTCCCTTGATTTTACCATTTAACTCTGCATTTTCCAATTCTAAAATGTTAATTAATAAGAAGCAGGGTCGATTCAATGGTATCCACTTCTCGAGCGTCCCTTCCGCTAGATTATCCACAATAAAGCTGCTCATCGTAGTCGGTTGTTCAAGTTTCATACGTTCCGCATCATTTTTAATTAATTTTTTAAGCGCCATATGCAAGCCAGCATGTTCAATGCCAAGAATAGGATTCTCTTTGTCTTCGGTTTTCTTTTCTTTTTCAAATGGATTTTTCTTCTTCTTTTTAATTTTACCTGTATCAATAGCGACAGCTGGTTCAGCTTCGCCCTCCAAAATTTCGTGCTCTTCTGTTGGTTGTACCATCCAATCGGGATCACAAATAATTTTTGCAACACTATCGTATGTCTCCGGACAATTAGCTGTGGTTATTGTTCGAAGAATTCCAATTGTCGCGAGTGCCGTATGTCCACCTTGCAACCAAAGTTTTGTATTTTCTCCAATAGATTTACAAATAGGCTTTTCCATTGCCTCCAGAACTTCTTTACGTTTCACTTCAACTTCCTTCTTACAATATTTTAACCCCTCCTCGATCGAAGCAATCACATATGGATGGAAATATTTTTTATCGCCTGGACAGAAAATCCATTCAATAATTTTACGGCCCCATTTATTTCCAATGATCTGTTCGATATCTTTTAATATTGCATCCAGAACCACTTTTTTCAAGGCCACCGTGTCATCCAAAGTTGTAATCACGGTCAAAATAAATACATGGCCATGTTCATGGGTGCAGAGCTTCAAGATGTGATCTTTAATTGATTTCATAATTGTACGACGTTCCTTGTTTCCAGAATGCCAAAATATCATGCAAGATGATCGAGACCCGTCTCGGGTACTACACAGCGATGCAATTAGTGCACTAAAGATTTGAATCATTTCGTTACGTTCCACTTCAGAGGCTTCTTGCAGATATTCCAAGAGAAGGGTGTGAATAAGTGCATTGTCAACGAGATTTTTATTCACTGCATGTTCCAAATGTGTTTTAACAGAGTTGAGTATAGAGGTTTTCAAATTTTCGGAATTTTTCCAAGTGTCTGAAATATATTTGATTTTATCGTCTTTTAGCTTTTTGTACAAATCTCCGTAAAACTCTTGCTTTAACATAGCTTTCTGCTTGTTGGTTCCCCAGGTGAGGAACGCTTGATCGATTAGATTCGATGACATGCTGTGCGTGGCCAATTTAACAACATTCCCCATCATTTGATTAATGATTCGTTCACGAACACCATTCGATCCATATTTCAACATTCTCTGTACACAAAACCGCGAGTATTTCGATGTCGCCATTTGAACAGTATTTGGAATTAATTCGGCGATTATCTCGTTCTTGATATCAGCCGGAGCTTGTTTTAGCATGCACTGGACCACTCGAGCAGTATCGTGGGCCAAAACCAGCTTAGCGTAATTATCACAACCACTAAGTAATTTGTGTAGTTCTTTAGCTAGATCTTCACGATTCGGTGTGGTTCGGCATTTTAGTTTCTCATACAGCTGCTTGGCTTGGACTGTGAGCTCGAATAAATCCTTTGATTTTCCTGTTTGTTTTCTCTTCAGTTTCAGCTCTTTCTTCTCCTGTTTCAATTTCTTCCAATCAGTCTTTTCGGCTGGTGCGGCATCCTGACCGTTGTTCCCTTTATCCTTCCATTCCCCCGGTTTTTTATTCTGGTCAAAAGTGGCACCTTTATCTTTCCATGCACCAAATTTTTTATTTTTGTCAAAAGTCCCTTTATCTTTCCATCCGCCCGGTTTTCTATTCTGATCGTAATTCCCTTTATTTTTCCACGTTCCTGGCTTATTATTTTTATCAAATTTATTATCAAATTTTTTAAATTTTGAGGGAAATTTCTTGCCATCATTGCCACTCTCTGATTTCACAACATCACCATCAGGCTTCTCAAATTTTGGTTTTTTATGAGAATTAAATTCCTTTAACTCATCACTACTACGCTTTTTAGTCACAGTCATATTCATTAAGAATTATTTAATAATAAATTCCAAGTTTCAATTATGCAGCTTAACCGATTGCACGTGTTTTCGTTTTTAATCAATTTTGACGTTTCCATTTAGTACTACATAAATGGTAGTGCCAGATGGAATCCATAACTGTTATAATTTTGGATTTGTCAACTGTTATAAATAAAATTATATTTAGTACATATGTGTCAAAAATACTTTGTGTCGAACGTAATATTTTTTGTAAACAATTATGTGTGCTGTTAAAATA
The DNA here is from genome assembly GCA_958295665.1 of Tipula vernalis. Taxonomy (NCBI): domain Eukaryota; kingdom Metazoa; phylum Arthropoda; class Insecta; order Diptera; family Tipulidae; genus Tipula; species Tipula vernalis. The sequence goes on from OY282560.1 coordinate 368,021,270, forward strand.
ATGTAAAAAATGAATAATTCCAATATAAATAATGTAAATAACATTAGTTTTAATACAAAAAATAATTTAAGTGCAACACATTTAACTGAAGCTGAATTGAATGATATATATAGTGAATCAATTCTGCAAATTTTAGATGAACCATTTGATCTACAGATTGATCGTTCGAAACTGCGACAAGATGAGGAATTCTTTGGGTTCGATAATAATTGTGGAGATACATGGATTTATCCAAAGAATTTACCAATTCGTGCTTATCAATATAATATTTCAAAAGTTGCACTATTTCGGAATACTTTGGTAAGTCATGGATTTCTTTTCAATAAAGGTGTTCAGAGATGACCAAGTATCGTTTAATATTTTTTAGGTTGCACTACCTACTGGCCTCGGAAAAACATTTATTGCCGCTGTAGTAATGTATAATATATATAGATGGTATCCGCTAGGTAAAATTATATTTATGGCACCAACTCTAACTTTAGTTGCCCAACAAATTGAGGCTTGCTACAATATAATGGGAATTCCAAAACGGGATACTGTTGAGCTAACTGGAAAACAATCCAAGAATGTTCGCTGCGAATTATGGCAAAAGAAACGGGTATTCTTTGCCACACCACAAACAGTACAATCGGATATCTTTTCGAATCCGAATTTTCCATTCAAACAAGTCCGCTTGATTGTCGTAGATGAAGCGCACAAGGCCAAAGGGAAATACGCATACACAGAAGTAGTTCAAACTATATCGAATCGTAATCGTTGGTTTCGGGTTCTGGCCTTATCTGCAACACCTGGACGCCATATAGAAGATGTCGCCGAAGTTATAAGAAATCTTCAAATAGCGCACGTCGAAATTCGATGGGAAAATTCAATCGATGTGGCACCGTATACCTTCAAAAAAAATATCAAAACCGAACTTGTACCGCTCGATCAAAACCTTAAAGATATTAAAAACGATTTTGTACTTATACTCGATAAATACGTTCGTAAATTAATGCAGTATGATGTTCTGACTGGTTCTATGGGCTCACTAAATAAAAACTCATTAATAATCCAACAAAAGCGATTTCGGGAGAATTCAATGTTTCATCAGCATGCCAACCATTCAGATATTAACACATATTTTTGTATCACGATTAGTTTATTTCATGCACTTGATCTTCTTGAACGGCACGGGATTCGAAGTTTTTTAACATTTTTTGAGGATGACACAAATTCAACGGGCGAAAAGTATTTTGTATCGAAAGATCGAGAACTAAAAATGTTGATTACCAATTTAATGAAGCAGTACAAACATATTTTAGTGGATGAACAGCAAATCGCACTTCCAAACGGTATAACACTTGCAGGCGAAAATATTTACGATTATGGGCATCCTAAATTTCCGATTTTAAAAAAATGTTTAATGGATTTTTTCACTAGCCACGGTGAGTCGCGTGCCATTGTATTTTGTGAATATCGAGAGACTGTACTGCTCGTTTATCGGATGCTACTAAATTGTGAACCGTTAATTCGAGCCAAATTGATCGTGGGCAAAGGAAGTTCGATTGGTATCAAGGCGGTCACAGAAAAACTACAAAAAAATGTTATGGCAAAGTTTCGGGAAGGTGTTATTAATACACTGATTGCAACTTGCGTCGCGGAAGAAGGTATAGACGTCGGGGAAGTTGGTCTAATTGTTTGTTTTGATACAAGTACACGGAATCCAACACGTTTTATACAAAGGATGGGACGCACAGGTCGCCAAAAACAAGGAAGTGTCGTTATGTTGGTCACTGAAGGAAGCGAGTTTGATAATTTGAAGGATATTCTATCGAATAAAGATAAAACGAATCAAAAAATCGTACGAAGTGGTGAAATTATTAAAAATTTGTATAAGGGTTCGTCGCGGCTCGTTCCACCAGAATTTGATCCAAATTGTCTGGAAGTATTTATAAAAAATGGTGTGGAAAATACTGCACCTATAGAAGACAGTTTGAATACCTCTACTTCGACTATACAGAAACCAAAAACTCCGTCTAAAAAGCAGCCAAAAGCAAAACCGAAACTAAACGGTATGCGGGACATGCGCGAATATTTCAAACGCGCAAATTTATCGGAGCAAGAATTAAATGTATTCTCATCACCACAAGCTATGTCACCATCCGTCTCCCCAACAATAGCTGCGGCAATCGAGCCAACGATTCAACCAAAAATGAAAACCCGAAATCGTCTTCTGAAAAATTTAGTCGACGACCAAAAAGCTCTTAATCGCGCCACCGATTTAAATGTGTGTAAACTTAAATCAAATTTTAATTTCAAATCCACATTGAACGACAAAAATCTCGAAGATCAAATAAAAATTTTATTTTTAAAATCGAATCTTACATATTTAGAATCAAAAGTCGAATCGTTAAATATTGTTAGTGCTCTTGATGGGGCAGTAGATCAGACCGATGAAGACTGCATACTGATCGAACCAGAGTTTCAAAAACTTAAAACCGAAATTGAAAACCTAAAAAATTTATTCGATTATCCGAAATATTTCCAAAAGGCTAAAAATTATGAAAATTTTCTAAAAATGCTGCCAAAATTTGACAAAAATTATAATTTATCATTTACAAATTTAAATTTTTTTAATTCGAACCCGAACGATCTAGAAAAACTACGTTACGAATTGTTTTCCAAACAGTTTGGGAAATTATTAAATGAAACGGAAATTGAAAATTCGATAATGGATATTACTCACGAGTGGGAGGACGATTTTCATAAATCGATTAAAAAGAAAGTAGCTTCTTCACCAGCTGCATCGACCAGTCGAAAAATTCCAACGAAAGAGCTTAACTTGGTGGACGAATTTTTAACCCTTAGCTACTTTAAACTGGATAATTTTGATGAGATTTTTGAACCAGTTTCTTCAGAAAATATTAGTGCCAGACCACCAAGGCGTTTACTGTTCGACACGGAAATTCAACATTTCGGTAATGATGTTGATGTACGGTTACTTAGCCCGGTTCCAAAACCTGACGAGAATAAATTCGACGAAGACGTACAATTATCGGTCGACCAAATTATGGAAATATTTGATCCGCCAAAACAAAGCCGATCACTAGAAACGAAAAAATTCGATTTGGGTGATGCCGATAACTTATTTTGCTCAGACAATGAAGATATTTTTGCGGATTGTGATGATGATATTGCCGTTCATCAGGACGAAGAGCAAGAAGATAAACAAAAAACTCAAGAATACGAATTTGCGAATTTTGAAAAATCAACCGATTTATTCGAAACTACTGTAGCAACTTCAAATGAAGTACCAATTACATCTCAACATACCATTGTACCTATAAATCAACCAACTAATTCAGATTCAGAATATAATTCACAGGCCGATGTGCTGACGCAAATTAATAATGAATTAGGGATGAATAATGATAATTTATTAGACATAGAAACCCAAATAAATCCCTCCTCTATCCGTTCGAATATTTTCCAACTACAAACACAACCCTTTCGGAAACACACGAACAATTTGTTGGATCCGGATAAACAACAGGTGAATATTGATAGTTTACTGGACATGGAAACACAAATAAATCCCGTCTGTGCTGGTCGATCTAATATTTCCCAAATTCAGATACAACCATTTAAGGAATGTTTGGATAACATAATGAATCAGGAAATACAAATAAATCCTGAATATAGCCGAAGAAGTCCAACTCCGAATAACATCTTTCAACTTCAAACACAAAAATTTACCGACCAATCACCATCCGCTTTATTTAAACGATCCAGATTAACAATGAATGATAGAAAAAATGCATCAAGCATAGAATTTAGTCAAATCCCTGTGAGCAACATTCGTAATCGAAAACGAATAATCGATAGTAGTGATGATAGTGATAAAAGTATATCAGAGCCTGAGAGCCCAGTGAAAATTCAGCCAATGCAACCACGAAAACGAATTAGGCGTTGCGAATTTGTAGACGACGAAGCCGTCTGTGATAATGAAATTGGAAATACCCAACAAGAATTCACCCAAACTCAATCCCAATTCATAAATTCGTTGATCGATGATGATTTTAATGAAAATGAGCATAACACTTCGGTCGACATGCAGCAGGTATATTTAAAGTCGGTTAAAAGTCCTAGACGAAAATTTGAAATGCGGCAACCGCGAATCACGGAATATTCAAATATATATTCACAATTTCCAGAGCAAGATGAGGATTACTTCGAAAAAGACGATTCATTTGTGGTGGACGATAATGAGGTGGCACAACTTAAAGAGGAGGAACAGTGTGTGCAGTCAGATGAGGAGTGTCCGTTGGAACGTGCGGAACGAATATTAAAAGAAAAACGACGTAAGAAAAAGAGGAAAAAAAGAAAAATTCTTATATTATCAGACGATAGTTCCGATTCGAAGGATTCATCTGAAACTGTTATTATCATTTCATGATAACTGTTTAAACATTCGTTGTATTTATATTTATTTTACTATTTTTTTTTTTTTTTTGTACACAATATTGCGAGAAAATACATTTTTTTAAAAGGAATTTGCATTGTTTCATTGATTGTACGAGCTTTCGATAAAATCAAAAATAAACTTCCTAATTTTAAATTTATTTATTTATAATTACAAATAAAAGCTATTAACAATTTTCTTTCAAATGTGTGCTTGCTTTCATTAAAATAAGTGTTTTCAACTTAAAAATAGTAATAATAAAACTTTTAGTTTTTTATTCGATTTGTACTTAAAAATTAAACTAACAAACAATAATAATACATAGAATAAACTTACGTTGTACTCTCCCTGTCGCAAAACTGTCATGGAAGCATCATTTAGGGACCACAAATTGTCGACAGAATGGCATCAATAACACTGTATGGATCACAATTTGAACTTGGGCGACGATCTTCAAAGTAACCTTTGCCTTCATCAGCGACACCACGTGGAATACGAATTGAACAACCACGATGTGCGACACCGGCACTGAAATCGTGTATTGAACTTGTTTCATGCCTTCCTGTTAGTCGCCGTTCATTATCTTTACCCTGATGTGGATCATAGGCACGAATGTGTTTATCATGGCATGTTGATAGTTTTTTTATCGCAGCTTCTATTTCACTGTACATTTAGATAAAAGTTTAAACCAAATAATTCGATATTTTATTAAAAATACTTACGCCAATCCACCATCTTCGCGCATTTTTTTGGTTGACACATTAGTGTGTGCACCGGCTCCGTTCCAATCACCCACCATTGGTTTAGGATCTAGGGTCGCGATTACACCAAATTCTTCAGCGATGCGATGTAACAAGAAACGCGCCATCCACAAGTCATCACCAATACTAATACCAACACATGGCCCAACTTGAAATTCCCACTGGGCTGGCATCACCTCAGCATTTGTACCAGCAATTTTAACACCGGCATACAAGCAAGCTCGATAATGCGAATCAACAATATCACGTGCGTACACTTTATCAGCGCCAACGCCACAATAGTATGGTCCTTGTGGGCCAGGGAAACCATTTTTCGGCCATCCTAATGGGCGACCATCAGCATCAAGTAACGTATATTCTTGTTCAATACCAAACCATGGTACTTGATCCTTGTATTTCTCACACATTTCATTACACGATTTACGTCTATTTGTTTCCATTGCTCTACCATCGAATTTATATGTTTCACACATCACAAGAATATTGTTGCCGCGACGGAATGGATCATTATAAATTGCAACCGGATGTAAATACACATCGGAATTATTACCTTCCGCTTGATATGTTGAACTTCCGTCATAGTTCCAAATTGGTAATTCTAGAATGAATTTTAATAAAATAAAGTGTGATATGGTTATTATTATTAATATTATTACAGATTGGTTGGAACCCACCAGAGGTGAGTTAAAATTTGAATGACTATAATGCTGCGAGCTGTGTTACAATGCGACAAATTTCCTACTTGCAAATACTTGTGAGTCAATGGAATATCTGCGAGTATATACAAGTACTTGCGTGTAGTTTGCTCACGTCAATGGAACACAGTTAATATCAGCAGACTTTCATCTGTTTAGTTTGGATTTATTTTTATACAAATCTTTTGCCAAGAATGGTTTCCTCAATTAATTCCCCTAAAACTGTGCTCCATATCACTTTCTTAAAAAAAAAAATTCAATAATACATAAACTGTGAGCTTGGCATTTGTAAGTGCGGAGATCTGTGAACGTAAATTAGCCTTAATAGTAAATCTTTGTTCAAAAATATTTTTGTTTACTTATGATAGATGCGCCGATACTTCAATTATTTTTTGTTACCATTAACTTGGGTTAATGTGTGCGCAGCCATTGGTGTTTGGTTCATCTGCACCCTTAGGGTAGTCGCTGAATAAAAATTGGTATCACTGTGTTAAAAAATAAATTAATATGTAAACGTGAAAACTGGTAAACTTTGTGATGTTTACTGAAATTATATTACATTACATATGTACATTGTTTTTCAATTCTCTTTTCGTTTGCTAGTTATCACGTTTACACATTATCTTATTTTTTTTTTTTTGTAGAATAAGTCTACTGATATTCTTATCTGTGGTAATAGTTTCTAGGAAAATCGCAGTACAGATATCAAAACAATTTTACTTAAGCGCTAAACCCATTGGTGGTCAAGCTACTGTGTATGCAGGGAGATAAACACAAAACTCGCTTCATAAGTTGAAACTACAAACAATCTCCTCGAGTGTTCACACTGCCTTTCGGCCGCTGGAAATTTCTCTGTTAAATGAGCAGGCTAAAGTGCGAGAGTTGTGGTCCTCCTATATAGGGTTAGCATTGGGTTAACAACAATTAGCGTAAGCTTTACATTATGTACTGTGTAATTAAAGAAGTACCGAATGTTTTACTTAGGCTTTGATGGTCAAGAGGGATCAAAATATACATTTAATTGTGTTATTTTGTCGGCCATTAACATGTAATCGTAGAGGTGTCTATCTGAAGCCCTTATTCAACTTTAACCAAATGAAATGACAAATCTGTTTAGACTATGATTCTGTTTGGGCTTCGTTAAACATAAGATATAAAAGAAGTTCTTTGACGAAGAAGTATAGCAACAATTCGCTTTACATAAAAAAAAGAAGTTGACACGTAACATCCTTTTATTGATTTTATCATGTCATGTGATTATTAAAAAATGGTTTAGTTACTAATAGGTTTCAGTACTATAAAAATACTTTCTAGTAATAATAATACCGTTATTGGAATAATTATGAATAAATTATCAGTTGTAGTAACTACATAGTACTTCATAATTATTGATCATTTTTTACGAGTTAAAATTGTGCTGAAAATTTTACGAATTCTATCGCAATTGCATAACCTTTCGATTATTAAAAATTTAAAAGTATTGCATTTTCACAAAATTATTAAGTTTTCCGCAATGATGTACTTTATTGTAAAGCAAAATTGCGATCGTACCAAAATTATTTTTATTAATTCGGGCGCCCAAATTAAAAATAATTTCGCTACTATCGGAAAATCATTTCCAGGACAATTTGCTATCTCAGAAAATATCGAAATGTTTGACATAGTCCGATCTGTGGTAATAAATGGTTAATTATTTTATCGCGTTAATGAACATATTATTATAAAACGCTAATCACAATAGGTCTAGTTTAGGTTTGGTTACACTTACATACACATTTTAAATAGATTTATTGATTCATTCATTTCCGAATTTTTGCTGCTGATTATAGATTCATGTACATACTCGTACACACATTAGTTTTTCCATTATAAGCCCTTGTCCCTCTGACGCGTAAACTGTAATGGCATATTTCGAATATAATTTGGGAAACTGCTATTACATATATGTGTATCAAATTGCAAAATGTTCGTTACATGATTGTATTAAACATATTAAATTATTATTCATATCAGACAGGTAAATAAATAAAACAAATAGATTCTCCCCAATGATAAATACGCAACAGCAATTGATACTCATTACAAAAACAAAAAATAAATGTTTACGGTCATTGTGTCGGACAGTTGTTAGAATACAATAAATGAGATAATTAAATTATATGCTCCGGATTCCATTTAAATCCAGAAGTTTGACTTATACGTGTTAATTAAAAAATTAGCACCATGAGCACATGTGTGATCTTGATCATGGCATTAAAACGTCCGTTTCAGTTACTAAATCAAGACTTTTTTTATTTAGCTAGTAATAAATTATTCAACAATAAACAATAAATAAAATTCTAATTAACTCTAATTGATCGGAAATAATCAATTTATTTGTAGATTTCCCATACCTTTACATAAATAATGAATGAATCATGATGAAAGGAAAATTCGAAATGAAAATTTATGACATACATACGAGTATGTCTTGTATTTGGGTCAAGACGGCTGATAGAATTTTAGTATATTTGTGAGTAAAACTCTTGGAAAATGAAAATTTATAGGCACAAAGAAAAATTGCGGCACGATCAATGTTAATGTTCAGGGTTAATAAAATACTACTATACAGAATAAAAATAAACAAATTACTGAGAAAATGTAATTAATTATTTCAATAATGTCAATAAAATGTACTAAGCAACCAACTGTGCCATATTAAATCGTTTTTCTTACCTTTTGGTGACTGCGGAATAAAATCAAGTGTCCGATCTTTGCAGCGTAAATTCTCCCCAGTACCATCAATCCAGATATAAGTAGCAATACATTTGTCGTCGGGTATCGGCAAAGAATTGTAACGTTCCAAAATTTGTTTATTCAAACAAGCATTTGGCGATGAATCTAATGTTCCCGGCATTTTTTACAAAAAAAAATTTCCTGAAAAAATAGAACAAAAAAAAATTTAAATTATTGTAAATTTCCGGTGTCATATCAATAGAATCGTTTTGAACAAAATTTGTGTCGCATTTAAGTGCATTTTATAAATATAAATAGTAACTCGCATTGAAATTAATTATAGATCTCTGTACAAATACGAGTTAATGTAATTCAATGTAATCATCATATTACATACAAAAGTTCTATGTGTATTATAATGTCGATAAAATACAACCTTAACCGTCAATTTTCATTAACAACGCGCCGTAAAGTAATTCATGTAAAGTATGGCAGATTTGTGATAAAATATTTGAGCTTATTAGCAAATTGTAAATAGACATGCATAAATTGAATGGACAATTTTCAATATTACACCATTTCAAATCGCTTTAAATAATTTAATATCAAAAAAATTTCCACTTAAAACCGTTAATTCGATTGAGATTTTTAATAATGGTTGTGATAGTATTGCTTTGGCAAAATTTCTAAATTAGTATTATTAAACTTAAAACAGAGGGGGGGGGGGGGAGGGGTTTCACTAGAGGTTATTTTCACTGACAATTTTCAGCATGATTGAAAACACTTGCTGCACTTTGTAAAATATTCCACGAAACTATTTAGTAAATGCACAATTACGCTATAAAATAAATTAATTCACTTACAAATAAATTAATTTTCCAAAACTATAACTTCACGAAATAAAGTTTTTTTTCTTGTATTTTTCTGATTTTTATTATAATTCACTAGCAGTACTATAATATATATGTATACTTTTAATGATCGAACATCTAAAGCACAACTGAATGTTGAAACAACAATGAATTTTCCTTTTATAAGATTTTTTTTTTTTTTGGTTTGTTGTATAATGTGACGTAGCTAAAAACTATAATTTAATAGTGTATATTACTTTACAATTGTACGGTAGTTTGTTTATATTAACGACAAAAAAAAACAAACGAAAATATTTCGTTTGGTTAAACAACAACATTTGTTGATCGTTTAAATATTAACCGATCACGATATTTTTTTTATGACAAGACAAGGAAAATTTATGAGATCGTTTCGCGCTACCTTGGAGAAATCATCGCGTGCATTTTATTGGTCTTTTAAATTATGAATTGCCAAATCGATCGTGTCACAATGGATCACTTTAAATTTAAAAATGATGATTCAACAACAAAATAATATTCGATTAGTTCGTTTCGTTCGATAATGCCTTAATATATTTATTTAAGATAACAAAAGAGAGGCAACACTATTTAATTATTTCATTCTATATTATTATCTTTTATTTACTATATTACTAAATAGTATAATGTACTAATTTAAAAGACAATTTTTGGCTAGACAATTGTTGAACTTTTACAAAATATCACTTACATTATTATTTTAAATTGTACAAAAGTAACATTGATCGCAAATATTATTCATTTAGTTCCAACTGTGTTCGAGTTATAAATTAAGATTATCTATAATTTAAGATGTATGTTTATAAACATATATATTTATATTAGCAAATTAGTTAAATTGTTCATAAAAAAAAAACAATTGAATCTGTTAGACTTATATGTACATACATAGGTAGTTAAAATAGTTAAGTAGCGTGTGAATTATTATATTCCTATCACATCATAATCACGTGTTAAAAATATGAACACGTTTTAATGTTCGCCATTTTGCTGTTTCATTTTGATTTTCAAAAAGTTCAATAAACTGGATTCAATGATTAATGATGAATTATTTCGCTTATATTAAAAATTTATATTTTTCGGCAGGGCATATAAAATAGAAGAATCTGTGTGTGCCGGTTTAGAAATACACACAATACTTGTATTAAGTGTTTGGCATTCAAAATTGGTTAGTTTTACAACAAAAAAAAAAAATATTTAATTAAAGTCATTTTAAAGGTTACATACAAAACCAAAATTAATAATAGTAATTTCCTTGTGTGGCGATAGACTGCTTTCAGCATTATATACTTGAGTATTACATGATGATCATGTGATCGTTAGTTTTTAAATATATCCGGAATTTGTTTTGTAGTATAATATTTTCGTAATATGTGCATATTGGAACGATCTTCACTGAGAGATTAATTGAGGCACTGTGTTGCGCAAAGGATGATCTGCTAAAATTTGATATTTCTGTATATGCATAAGCCAATCGTTTCATTAATATTATGTATTTTGTTATTGTTATTATTGCGAATTAAATTAGAAGATTACTATTTTCCCCCCACATATACGAGTACGTAAAATAATATAATAAAATAATATTTTCAATTTGATGCGAAAATTTGAATTCAAAACAATTTTGTATTAAGATTTCTGAATGTGTATAAATTTATTATTATATATACATATATGGCTGGAATACCTTGTTGCAATGTGCGACTTATATAAATTGCTCAAGATATATAATTGCGCCAATTACAAAATTAAGATTCTCGTCTGATTTTGTATAATATTAAATAATTTACATATTTTCTGTTTACACAAAAACAATTCAAATTACATTCAACATTGGCATTGGGAGTAAACAGACACAAGTGTTGTTGGTTCTTCCGTTATAAAAACATTTGGATGATTTTTATTATTGAGCCACCGATGTTTCATATTTATGAATTTTGTTATCGACATACATTGTGCAATGTTTTTATTGTGTTCATGGATGGTAATTAATTACTTTTTGATTAGAATTTTTTGATGGGATTATCCTTGAATTTTAGTTGTAGGTAAATTAATTACATATAATTATCGTTCTACTATATGTAAAAGTGACGTAAAACTAGTTTTGTACACTATGTACATATCCCATTGACAAAGTTTAGTGTTTATGATAACGATTAACTAAATCATTTTTCGACATTTACAGTACACGACCTAATTTCTATAAATTCACCTGCATCACGAACACTGTGAATGAATTGAGGTGAATGAGAGGAACCAAATTTTCATTTTCTGGACGTTTACTTTTTCAATTAGAGTATACAGGTTAATTAGGAATATCGCTTTCATCAATTTTTAGTTCATTATACTGGTTCACACAAGTTGTTTTAATGATATTTAATTAAGATAATTAGATTCAATTATTTTGTGCAATAATCACCCAATTATCCGCTACATCGCATTAGACCGTATAATATTGTCAATTTTTCTTTTAAATCGGATCAGAGACCTATATATGATTATCTACTATTTACTTAAATTTTCCGTTAAACTTTCCATTGAATGTAATTTAATACAAATTTGACATTGACTCTTCAAGTGTTCCACGGTGACACATACTTAAAATTGGTCTTGGTTTAAATGGCTGCTGAAAACTCGTTGTATTATTCAAATTACTGCAGGCTTATTTATTAAATTAAATTAATATTCTGCGAAAAGCAATAAAGTAAGACATTTGAAGTTTTCTGGACAGTAACCGGATTGCATATTTCTCTAAAAAAAATATCACAAAGAAGTTCATTTAGCCCGAACAAAATCAAGTTGGCCGAACAATAGTTTTACTTGCACATTTTAAACAGCAACTAAAATATATTCTCTGAGCATTAAATATTGGCACAGATATTTGAATGATCTTGTTTCTGTTCGACGGTACAAACAGATAACTGTATCAATTTTTAAATTATATTGTATTTACAACATTCACCCAAAAAATAAATTAACGCCAAAAGTAGAACAAAACAATAGAATTCTTTATGGATTTTTATGGATCTAACAATCAAAAATATTGACCGGAAGCACCACCATTGATCATGTGTCAACATACATCAAATTAACAAAAATTTCCTCTGTTTAGAGGAATTAAAAAATATTGCCAAATATATCGTAAGCCGAAATGGATACAAACCAATAAAATCACACAACTAAAGAACTAACTTCGCAAACTCAACACAAATTAGATTAGACTAACCTTAAAAAAAGACAAGCGTACCCCTTCTTGCGCCACAAGCTTTAGCTGATTCACTATACCCCTTTAAGTTGTTATCAGAACAAATGACACAAATCTTCAGAAAAAAATTTTGAATATTGTGAATATTCTAACGTTAACAGACATTAGATTTGTTACTTAACGCCATTAATAAATTTTGGGAAATTAAATCTGTAACAGCAAATTGAAAAATGTTGACAAATATTCTTCGGTAGATTGGTGGTAAGAGAATAGATTACATGCTTCTGGTCTTCAGTTCAATCCTCCCCACTGATCAAACAACATTTTTTTACTCAACTTCTACAAATTTTTTATTGAACGGTTGCTTTCGAGTTATGTTTGCCTGTTATGTATTTATGTATAACAAAGTTATTTCAAATGAAATTTTCTGATCAAGATCGGATCTAGAACAATTACATTCAAATAGAAAATGTTATTGTTTTAAATATTGTAACATACAGACAGAAGATATTTCAATACTTCTGAACAAATTCTTACTTTGCCAAAAGTATCGATGTATTAACGCTGCTAAATTCTGTTTGCCTGTTACAAAACAAATATTGTCGAGTAATAAATATATTTTGTGAGTTTTTTGAATTCTGTTTGCCTGAATTAAAATTTAAACGAAAACAGATTTTTCATAGAGAGAAAATGGGAAAATTTCATATAGAATATTGTTTTTTTATAACAGGCAAACATAACGCGTAAGCAGTCAAAAATATTTTTTAAACCTGAAGTAAAAAAAAAATTTAATAACAATATTAGTTAGATATTCACAATATTTAAAATTTCATTTCTGATTTGTGTCATTTGTTCCGATATAGTGTACAAGAAAAAATTTTAGGGACCAAGAAAATTCATTATAGAATAATTTTTGGTCCCATCCCAAGAAAGGTTTGACGCAGTCTAAAAAATTAACTTTATAGAATATATCGAAATTACTGATGAATGACTAGAAAATATAAATCAGAAACGGCTAAAGATATCGAAATATTGTAATTGGTTGGCCGAAAGCAATTCAAAAAGTTCCTACCAGATGAAAATGTATTACAAATATAAAAACGAATTATCGACCGAAAATGGACACGTTCTTCTTGAATTGGCACCAACCAAAGTAGGACCCCGTGGGAGACCACCTACCCGAATATCGTTGAGGCAGGCAGAACCCTTTATGGGATGTAGCGCCAGCGGAAGAAGAAGAAGAAGCTGCTTGAACTAGCTACGTTTCGTGCATTTGTTGGAGAAGGATGATTGTATTGCGATTTTCGAACTATATACAAACGCTTCACCCAATTAATTCATCAAATTTATTATATTACTGATTACACTAGTTATAAGGTACATAATATCATTTGCGACACGCACTATTATTAATATAATAACCGTTAAATTACGTTTGATTAACTATAATTTTTTTGACATTGGAGCCAAAATGCGAAACATCGCAAATGCGGCTAGATGAGAAACAATTTAAACAAAAATCGTCATGTAGTAATATCTATATAGTCACTACCATGATAGGTATCCCAGTCGTGGGTCAATTTCATCAAAATCTATTCTGATTGGTTAAAAAATTATGGGTCGAGTCAAAGAGAACGCTTCAATGAAGTTAAATTGAAAAATTAAGTATAAAAGATGATCGCTGGGAATAATTTTGTTGTATAGAATTAGATTTATACAGTAGTGATTTAAATACGTATCAGCTGACTTCATTTTTACACCTACTAGTAACTTGTAAAACGTAATCTTGAAAAATCTTTTAAAACATGTAAATTCTTATATTCAAAACTTGATTTATTAAGAAATTTTCATTGTACGACCTTTCTGGCATGATAAGTGACTAACATTGAAACTAAGCCTGTATTACATTGAATTTATGACAAAGGAAGAATATCTAGCCTAGAGAAATTATTTTTCTAGTTTTCTCGCCTAGGAGTAGTTTCATCTAGATAATTTCGGAAAACATTAAATCAGAAATATTTATATTGAATGCATAATATCAAAAATGGTGAATTCCCGTAACATTTTCAACATCTATAACTTTAACCTGGCGAGCGTTAGGTTCTCAAATTTGTAAAATCGAGCGTAAGATTGGGTAATTTTCACCAGAAATTCTTACTTAGATCGGTTTGTTTATTCTCGACTTATTACAATTTTTAATTCAATATTTATCTGTTTTAGAAACTAGGAAAAAAATGTGTTATATTTAGTCTTTTAACATTTTACAATAAAATTGCTTAGGGTGAATTTTACCCAACCTTACGCTCGCCGGGTTAAAAATGTAGGTCCGGCTTATGGAATTTATTAGCTATGTATGAAACTTACCTCCTGAATAAGCTATTTTTTTAGTAATATTCATTTTTAAGTACTTTTCATACCAGGCGCCTCGCCTCGAAATATTTAGTTACCACAAATGCGAAGCTGAGACCCTTTCATACCGGTGGGCGCAAGAACTGATATATTCTAAATTTGTAACGTACTTATGAGGTAGATGTTTTGATACGTATGAAATATTTGTGCAAAAAATGTGATTTGTAGGTTATGTTGAGAAAGCACTTCGCTTTGTACTACTTTAAAATGTCGCAGTCGAGTATTATGGAACGCATTGCCTTACCTTTGTAGATAACTTCATTGTAATATATTTTGTTTTTTTTTTAAATTATCACTTAAAAATAAATTATTTTTCAACAAATTGAATTTATTACTATAAAATTAAACGGTATCAATCGAATAAAACTAATTTACATAGTTAAAAAACGAAATAAATTTTTTTTATTTACGTAGCTCAAAGCCGAGGCGCCTGGTATGAAAAGTACTTTACCATGACCTTTTAACATTGTTATTAATACCGTTAACCACTCAACCCAAAATATGTAAACATAAATAAAATTGCGATTCAAAAGAATACAAAAATCAGCAAGTTATGTATAGAGTTTAATTGGAATTATTATGTAACCGGTTATTAAATCTTCCAAATTGATTACTGAATGATTGTGCAAAATATAGAAACACAAACTAAAATAAATAAGTGTGATGTATGTTATTATACGCAGATAGAATACTTGCCTTTAAGCTTCATTTAATTATGATTCAAATCAAAGGCAAAAATAAATTCTTTTTTTAAGTTTTTCATGAAAATTACATTTATTTATAATATTTAGTTAATTTACACAAAATTATTACGATTAATTTAAATTTAATTAATTAATTTAAATTTTTTTTTGTTTTCTATCACAATTATAATAATTTTTTTTTTTTAAAAACCAAATATGTATATAAATACAAATATATTTGTGTTTTTTTAGTAATATTCATTTTTATTGATATCTCTTTATAAATTTAATAACAAAACAGAAAATATTTAATTAATAAAAGTGCAATTATAAATTAATCTCAATAGTTTTTAAAACCATTTTAAATAAAATAAAATATTTAATTTAATAATTTGGAATGTTTAAATATGTATAATTAAAATATAAAATTTTTATGGATTTTAAAAATCAAAATAATAAAATAAAATATTGCAAATTAATTTTTTGTTTTTTTTTTTTTATGTAAGGAAGGAATAAAATAATACTTTAAGTCATATGTATTAAATTAAATTAAAAAATAAAACATTATTCATATATTTTATTGTGTTGTTGTTGTTATAAATTAAAAAATTGTAATACTGAAACCAAATAGGCATTAAAACATGGAACAAAATGAAAAATCAAGTATTTCCTGAGGGGTTTAAATACCCAAAAATACAAAGTGGTTTGTCTGATGTAATTACTCATTGCACTTGTCATTGAATCAGTCGATTCACACGAGTATTCTTTTCATCATATTCTTACCTCTTCACGTTTATTGGTAAAGAGGAAAGCAACGACAAAGAATACTCGTGTTAATAAACTAATGGACAATAATAAAATTTTGTATTGTGGAAGAGTGCTAATTTATATAGCAAAGAAACAAACCCTAAATGTTTAGAACAGTTTCAAAAGTTGCTATACTAAATAAATGTTTGTTTTTTTTTTAAATACCTACACAAATAATAAAATTTAATTAATTGTAATAATAATAATATTTTTGTTTTATAAAACACTAATAATAGTTTAGTTTTTAATATCAATAGTTTTATTGTAAGGTTGGCCTTTTTCTAATTAATTATGACAGTTTTTTTTTAAGTACAAATTTTTTATGATATTCGATTAGATTTGTTAATTTTTTAATATGTTAATGGGGATTAAATTTATTTATGTATGAGATTAAAATGAGTAACGTTAAATGTGTTTATTTAAAATGACTACACTAATTAAATTCTTGTCAACGAAATATTAATGGTGATGAATATGAACAGCGGTTAGGGTTTTTGTGCGTTTACCAAACTGCCAAATTTCAGTCTTCGAAGGCCTTAGGCCGCAAACTGGAAACACCTCTATTTTCGTTCACAAGAATTGATTATTATAATTCAATTATAAATCGCCAAACAAAAAGAAAAAATCTATTTCCCTATTTAAAATTTCTACGATTAAATAATATAATATCACTAAACAAAAACTGATTTTATTATTTTCATCTATTTATTTAAAATTCTACGTTCAATTTCTAAATAAGTAGTTAACATCTAATCAATTATAGTTTTTATTTAATAAATTAATTGATTATTGGAAATTTATGTTTTTCAAAACATTTCATTTTTTTCGATTTAATTTCGTTTTACTTCATTTTAATTATGATTTGATGAGTTTGTGCTTTTGTATATTGCAGGCCCGATCAATAATAAGACCATAACTCTGCGGTGTAAAATAAAGCTTATTTCAATAAATATTTTTGTTTTATGAAATAATTTTAAACTTAACACAACCACACAATAATAATAATAATAATAATCATAATTTTAATAACAAAATCAATCAATACACTCTTGTTCTCTCAATATTCTCAATCATAGTATAAATTTTTTTCTAAATATTTCTGTAAAAAAAAATATGAAAAAGAAAGAGAAAAATAAAAGAAATATTTTAATTAATTTTAACAATAAAATTAAGAAATAATATATAAAACAAATTATCATGAAATTGTACCATCTTTTTTCAATTGCATTTCACTAAAATCAATATCAGAGGAATCAATTGATTGGATTGATTCACTTTTTAATTTTTTTAAATTTCCATTGCCTCGATTTTTTATTGCAAAGATCTGGAATTAAGAAAAAACAAAAATATCGTTAAAAAATATTTAAAGGGAAATTACATGCAAATCAATTGAGACATGCTTAAGTACTCATAGTTCTAGAGATTAAGTCACACCACACCTATCAATTAAACATCGAAATAAACCATAAGTTGGACAAATTCACTCAATTATATTATATATCTAGTGGTGACCATTAAAATTTGTCTTGATTTGTCATAAAAATTACTAAACGCAAAAAATTCCTAATACTTTAAATTCTAAAGGTAAATAAAGAAATGCGAAATACTATTTAACTTGAAACATTAAAGGCCAATTGAAAAGTTAAAAGATTGATGAAAGTTAAGAGAACTTAAGAATTTGTGAGTTTCAATAATTGGGTGAAATTCGGCCTTTTAAAAACTTACGATTTACTTGAAAAATTTAGAAAATCAGCATTAAGGGAAATTATTTTAAATATTACAGTCCATTATTTTATACATCCATAAATTTCTTATATTTATTTTGTGAGTGCTTTATTTGTTAAATGAAAATGAATTTTGATGAAATAATTTTAATTTGTGGTTACAACGCAAAATTCATTCAACAAATAAGAAATTCTAACTACCTTGAGAAAACCATTGCGGCAGCTACCCTAAAATAGAAATCCAGTCATACTTTTTACATCTAAATTACTGTAACTATAAATGATTTACAAAAAAAATTATAACATGCATCATCACACAAATCGAGCTATAAAAAATATTAATTACGTAACAAGCAAAAATTATTCTATTCATGCATAAACAAAAATAAAAATTAAAGATTCACATAGATATATTTAAAAAAATATGAAAATGAATTTAATTTGTTAGTGACCTGATTTTTCAAAATTAGTTTTTGTTATCTCTTTCGTTACATATACACACACATTTTAACTGATCCACTTCCAGGGTTCAGTTTCTGGACTTGTTATTGGAGTTGGAAACTATAAAAAAATATATTAAAATGTTGTTTTTTTTTTTTTTTTCGTTATTTACAAACGGTGTTAGTTTAGCGTGTATAACATATTTTGCATGTGTTAAGTGAACTCTCATTATAAACATACAACATATATTTAATTTTTGGTTTACCTCAGCTTTAAGTTCAGCTACTTTATCCTGTAAATCACGAACACGATCAGATTCATCTAAATTCGATCGTAATTCACCTTCAGCTACCATTTCAGAATTCTAAAACAAATCACATAATTTATAAGTAAATATAAAAATTTGTGGTTAAATTTTAAGAAACGTACCTTTGTTTCTAGCCTTGAGATTTCTTGCTTTAATTCAGCAACTAATTGACTTTGTTCTGTGAATTTTATTTTAACATTCATTAATTCGTCTTTCATGCGAGATTCAAGATCGGAATATCTATGCTTTTGTTCCCGCTCCTTATTCGATAATTCTTTTTCGCGAGTCAGTGCCATGTCCAATTCGTCTTTCAATTTTTTATATTCTTCATCCTGTCTTCGTAACTGATTCGTTGAAACTTGAACTTGTGTCTCAAGCTCCATAACCTTTAGTCTTAATTCTTTTAATTCCGTTAATGTTTCCATTTCTCGTATTCTAGTGGTCATTAATTCCTCTTCTAATTTCTGGACTTCATTAGTGCGCGATGACTCCCAGAATAATAACTTTTTTGGTGTGGAATCGGATGCTTGGTTTGCGTCATGTTTTTGTTCTTGGAGCTGGCGTTGCCACTGAGCGCTTAATTCTTGAACACGTTGTTTTAATTCTTTTAGCGACAGACTAGCTTCAGCTTCACGTAATTTACTTGCAATTAGTTCATCTTGTAAATGAGCAACCGAATTATCGGTTGTAGTTTCACGCAACCGTTTTTTATCCTCCTCCAATTGTTGTATTGTCGATTTGAGATTTCGTATTATATCCTCATTTTCGGCGGAACCTTGGCGCACTTTTACTAATTCTTCTAATAGACATGACACCATTTCGTCACGCTGCTTTAGTGCCTCTTCCTTAAGACACAGCTCATCCAGTGAGTTTTGCCTTGAATTGTTCTATGCAAAGAAAATAATCAAAATCAGATTTTATTATATATAATATAATTTTGCAACGAACTTAAGATTATATAAGCAAAAAATTAAAAACAACTCATAAGCATTTGAAACACTGTAACTTACGGATTCTAAAGAATTTTCCGGTTGCTTGAGTTTTAATATATTGAATTAAGGCAAGTAATTTACATATTCCACAAAAAAAAAATTTCTAGACTTACATTTTCTTGTAATCTCAAACTTAGTGCCCGAATTTCTTCATTTGAATTTTCCAGTTGATGTGTCACCTCTAAATGTGCTCGTCGCAATGCTAACAATTCCGATTGTATTGCATAACTTGTCTCCTCCTCTTCGGCACGTGACACCTGGCCACGTACCAAACGATCCGCCAATTCTAAACTTTCAGCCTCTAGTAACTCATTTTTCCTTTTCAACAATCTATTTTCATTTCGAAGTTTCTATAAAACAAGAGAATTAATTAACAAACTTATCATTATACATTTCCTAATGTCTTAAATTACGTACCTTCAACTCGATCATCTCCTCCTGCTCCTTTTTACGTATATCCGCGTATTCCTTTTCCATTTTTTTCATTTTCTTTGTATTAATTTTCATAGAAAATGACAAATTAAATAGCCCATCTGGATCAGCTTCGACTCGCGGTGGTAACTCTTTTTGAAAGTACTGGAATCATAATAAAATACAAATGATAGACAAAATATGTCGATAATTCTTATCGCAACTGTTATTCAATTCAAGCTTATCGTAATTAATTATTGATAAAACAATAAAAAAAAAACTATAGACCATGCATTGACAGTAGCAACATTTCGGCAAATTTAAGTACAAACCTTAAGCATGGCTTCCATATCGAGCGAAAGCAGAATTTCGCGGCCAATTGTCAACAATGCTAAAGCAACTTTAAAAATAAATTCCATTCCTTCGCTCAAAAAACAATCCATTATTCGACAGCTCAATTGTAAATTTAATGTCGTTGTGTACAATGTTAGGAACCAACTTGACGCGTACATTGAGGTTTGAAAGCTCTGTGATTGAAAATGTATATGGAGCTCGGGTAATTGTTCTTCCACTAATTTCTCTAATTGATACATGCAAACGCCTAGTTCCGCCATCGATGGTTTAAACATGTCTCGCATGCGATATTGTTGCATTATTTGTACTAAAACCGCAAAAACTTCTTCTTCTGGCATTTGCATTAGGAGTAGTCCGACAATAAAACCGGAGCCTTGGCAATATCCAACCTCTCGATCATGTAGCGAATAAGCCTTCATAACATTAAAAAGCGCTTCTTGGCCGAAACCATCCTTTTCTTTGAAAAAATCATGTTCTGGGTAAGTTCGAGCAATATCACGACGAATAACTTTTTCACACGCTGATGTTGCTTTTAAATATTCTGCATACTGTTTTTTGTCTGTTTCAGTAGCACCACATAACAGCTGCCAAACAATAGCCCGGAAATGATGTGGAATACTTTTACGAACTAATTCCCGAACACATGGCGTTTTCCGCTTCAGTGCACCCTCCCAATCTGTTACAATTTGAGCCCATGTTGACCAAATGTCTTCTTCAGCTACCGAATTACCCGAATTTATACTAATCTGGCTTGTGTCTGAACTTTTACGACTATGTACCGAGCCTTGCAAAGAGTTTAAACTCTTTGCGTCGCTCTCAATCAATTTATTAGCTGCCTCCAGTTTTGCGAGTAAACTTAATTCTGATGTAGGTAAACTTTCAGTTGCATTTACGTCCATAACACGTACAGAATTATTATTATCAGATTCTGATGTTGTTAATGTCATTATTTATTTTTCACTTTTAACTTTTTTTGTAACGGTTATTTATAATCTCTCGAAGTTTCCACACATTAAATCACAGACATATACACTACACAATATGACGCCAAATTTTTTAATTAAAATTTGTAAAAAAAGGACAAAAAAAAAAATTTAAAACGGAAAACTCTAATGTGTCTGAATTTTCACACAAACAAAAAAATTAAATAATAATAATTAAAAATTTATAAATTGTATCCATGAGTCACATATCGTTTTCCATCTTTTCAAGTGGCGTTTGGAATTTTGAATAGTTTTCGAAATTCAATTCAGTTTGGTGTTTTTCATTCAGCTAGCTTTATCTGAAAATATACAGATAGAAAAATCCGAATTAATCAAAAAAAACATGGCACATATTTAAACTAAATTTGGCATCATGATAATCTCATAAATCGTCATCTCATTAGCCATAAAAACATGAAGTGTAAATTCGGACCAAAATTCGTAAAGGTGTAATTTCCCAAAAAATTAAATGCCAATAAAATACCAATCATCAAGCAATGTTATCCATTTTTGTTACTCTCGTTTGCTGTACACTAAATTAAATGGATTCCCATTCCTCAAGTATTGGGGTTCTTTTATTTTCCCCAAGTTTTAAAACAAACAAAAAATAAACGAGCCAATCGCGCCAAGAACCAAAAATAGAAAGGGAAAGCAAAATAAAAATGTAACAAAATTAGATTTTTCCCATGGGATTTTCACATTTAAACGTACTTAATTAGATTATACATATTTTAAGAGTATGAGAAGAGCGGTGGTGTACACATTGTAATAAAAATTGGGCCAAATTGAAAAGGTTACCATTTATATTTTTTATATTCGGGTTTTAATTGAGTGATAGAAAATCAGTAATGAAATTTGGAAGAGAAAAAAAAAAAAAAATTCGGGTCGATTTTCAAAATAATTTAGAGAGCAATAAAATCTATTAAGAAACAGACTGTAAAATAAACACCATAAAATTTGGCTTACCACTCAGACACACACTATTCTAATCACGTTTAGTCTTATTAATAAATTTTCTAAAGTTAAATCTTCGAAAGCACCAGAATCTTATCTAATGCGCTCATCTTCAAAAAGATAGAGAATATAAAAAAATTAATTAAAACATTTTTCCGTTATCTCTACGGTTTTTATGGTTTTCTTTTTTGTTTGGGAAATTATCTCAACTTCTACAACAAGAAAAAATTAATTTTCTTTATTTTCCGGTCGAATGAAAAACTTTTATTTCCAAAAATATATTTCCTACTTTTTATGAAAATTACTTAAAAAATGTTCAGAAACATATCGAAAGCACGAGCAAACAAGTGACAGATCAAAATAATAGTTCAGAAATTTTCTTTCCAGTTCAAAATTAAATTCCTAAGAAATTTACTTCATTAGCTAAGCTTGTGCGGCAGGCAAATCTCAAATGTTTTATTGAAATTTATCCTAGCTCAAGCCGTACTACCAATCTTTAGAAAAGTTGAAATGTTCCTGAATGTAATCAGAATGCGTTGTAGTGGGAACAAACAAAAAATTTGTAAATGCCCTTAATTTAAACTTTGAATTATTAGATCAATATTGATCTGTGATAATCGTAAATAGATTAAGGGATATGTGATTTGGAATAACATTATCACAAATGTATGTTCCTCGAATCCACAATAACTTGAGAAAGAATGGAGATTTCAATTTGATTACTACCCTAAAAGTTCGAGTAATCCTAAGAGAAGAACCATTTGGATTGGAAGTACTTCACTCTGCTGATGGTGTACGGAAAATACAAATTTTCTTTTCTACTCTATTGCAGTTTCATAGTGAATTCTGAAGTGGGATAAAAATCTCCTCTTCTCTATATGTATGTATATGCACAATTATTTTACAATGCATGGCTCTACTCCACTATTCCAAATTGACTTAACGAACTAAAAATCGAAAGACGAAAAAGATCCATTAGAGTGGGAAAGTTTATATCAAAATTAGTGTGTGCGACAAAAATTTTTCACTGTACATAATATTTATGCAGATGTGTTAGTTGGACTGTCAATAATTATGGAAGTCCACTAACCCAGATACAAATTTTTTGTAAGTAAAATATTAATTGACAAGTTTGTGTCGTTCACACAAGACAACCACCGACTTTATATTTTTGCCTCATAAAAAATCTTTTTTTCCCCAATGGAATACAAGCTATAGTTCTGTTTTCTGTAGACAACCAAAATGTCCATAAAGTTCGGATACGGCACGAATATTTTCGGTATTTTTTTCGTTTAGTATTAATGACATAAATTTAAACAAAAATAAAACCACACATAAAATAAACAAACACATTTCTCCTCTATTGACGATTGGAGGGTCCAGATTTGTACATACACAGATATTTATTCAGCCCATGTGTTCTATTTTCCGCAACAGGCGCGCAATAGCAAGTTTACTTTGTTTGGGTCGCGATTTATATGTAACTGGTACATATTTCCTTTGGTTCACAACAGACTTTTCCTACTTATAAATTTTTGAGCAATAGTACCATCGGAGAGAGCTTATTTATTTAATATTAATGGTTTTGAATAATAATGTCAAAATATTATCAATGAGTTTTCGGGGTGTTGGGTAGTCCTTAGCGCGCGCAGACAGTGTTTTTTTATTTTCACTGAACGCAGCCGCTGAAAGAAAGCGCTTAATGATTTACTCAGCGGTCAATTCATTACGCTGTTTGGGAGAAGCGGGATTGAGGAGGAATTGAATAGTGTAAAATAAAAATTGTGTTTAATTTTAATTTTATTTGTCTTAGAAAATGGTTCTTAGATTTGGTCTTGCTCTGTTAATGAAATTTCAATTTGCGGGATTTGCCTTTCGAACGGACAATAGGTCATGTTCTTCCAACGCACCCCGAAAGCTGTAAAAAAAACTAACTTTGGCTTTTTGCTCCTCTCTCCAACGTTGTCTTTACATCGCTTTGATCGGTGTCTACAGATCGATCCAGTAGCTTAGGTTACGAAAGATGGGCTTGGTGAACCGGGTTTAAGCGTATTGCGATTACTTAATTTAAATTTTAATGTGCTTGATTTTAATATTTTGTTATCTAGAAATTCGTTTAGGATAATTATTATTCAGTATACTATAGGAAAATCAAATTAGCCGTGAAAATTGGGTAACAAACAACATCGTACACAATTTGATATAGTACGCGAAGTGAAACTAAACTAATTTTACGGTATTTTTTAAGGTATGTATTTTGTTTGAGAAATAAATAAACACCTAATAATCACCTGAAGAATCAAGCGGGAATGAATTCGACTATTCGTTGCATTTCATAAATAAGAATTCTGAGGGAGTTTTCTACTTTAAGCCTTTTAGTACTTTACGTTGTCTGATACCAAAGAATGAGTTGGGGCAAAAATGGTGTAACAGATTTAAAAAAATATTTAACTGTCTTCATTCTTACTTCAAAAGATTACTGACCGAACGAAATGGTTGGTGTTTAAATTAATGGATGCCATTTTGAAGAAATCTTTTATAAAGTCTATCATATCATATTATAGTCGTATAGGGAGGAGGTTCAATTAGTAAAAGTCAAATTGTGTGAGTTAGCGAAATTTTTATATTTTGATGAGGTATTGATCTGAGGTTTTCATCCAGGTAAAGCTGTTGAACAATTGCCATAGGAGAACTTCGATTTCTGAAGTCTTTCGGCGTGCCTGGTGCCCTCTGTATACTGCTGGAATCATCTTGCCTTGATAGTGTCATCAGTTATATAACCACCTTCAAATTTTCAAATAATTAGCTTTGTGAAAATGAAATAATTTTGTTCGCATGTTTAATAAATTTGAAGTGAAATACCTCTAAAATAACCGAAAATTATAAAACTGACAAAATTCAGTTTGAAATTTTAAATCAAAATACTTTTTGCAAACGAATATGCTATAACAGAAGTATGTATGAGCTTGTCGAGCAGATATGTTTGATTGTTGAACTTCAAATAAATAAAATTATGTCTTGCTAATGATACGATACATCCAAAGAAATTTCTTTAGTACAACTCGAGCTATCAAAAATTAAACGCAACGTAGAGCGATTGGTAGAAGTCTACTAAAATACTCTCTCCCACACTTATTGTAGATAAATATTTTGGTAGAGTTGCTGTTTCGTGTAAACACGTTCTGTTAAATTTGGCACATTAAATTAAAGCTTAAGTAACAGTTTTTTTTTTTAGGGCAGAGACCCTTCCTTAAACTTTATGTACAAGCAACAATGATTTTATGCGGTTTCGCAAAGATCCAAATCCAAAATGAAATTTTAATTATGATTTCTTTAAAATTAAGGTTCATAGGATAAATAATTTGCTTCATAAATTAATTTTTGATATTGTCTTCTTTCAGCTTTAATGAGTATTCCACTATATTGACTTAGTAGCGTATAGCATATACCCGGATAAATTACGATCAATAGACAAATAATCGAAAAAAGGATATTTTATATCTTTTTTGGGAAAATATATTAAATAAATATGTTGCTCGTTCCTATAACGCTTCTATAAAATATTTGAAAAATGGGAAAATCTATACAATGCGAAAAATGGGCGTTGATTCAACATTTCTGTACAGTGATGTTTATATACGAGTAGACACTAGCCACCCACAAATTAATAATACAATATTTATTAATTAGAGTTTGGTTAGTCAGTAATAATCGTTTAAAAGTGAGATTTTCAGCTCATCACTAACACAATAACAACCAACTAAACTGGAACGTCTCGATTATTTAATTTTAAAAAATTAATTATTTTTTTTATAACTATACATATTACGATAAATATGAGAAGGACATAGTCAATGATAGTTTTTTTTTTTGTATTTAAAACAAATAAAGAATAGTTTATTGTGGGTGTATTCTTCCAAAGAAGGTTAAAGTTACATTGTTTATCCAAAGTCGTATTTAAACTAAAAATAACTGCCTAGTCGTCGGCGTTTAAAATCCAACACTGCATGCTTCTGCTTTGATGACATGGTTAAAATTTCTGCTTATTTGCGTAATAATCCGCATCTTTTCGGCTCGTCTATTTACTTTTAAATCTAATCCAAACAATTTTCATTTTCAAAATCAAATTCAATTCAAATCGCCAACGCAAAAAAAAAAAAAAAATGTTAAAAACACAAATATAGTCGTCGGGTGTATGCATTAATTTTCGAGATTACCAAAATAATAATTTTGCTATTATTTCGAGTTTGTTCGCTCTATACATATGATGAGGGCGAATTAAATGGCGTGAAACCTAATTTATTCAATCCAAAGTTAAAGAGTTGTCACAATTTTTAGGAGATCTAATAAAAAAATTTATACATCATATACAAATATTTCTGTTACTTTCTAAATTCACATATGTTTGCCCGACGACTTCGTGAACAAACAAGATACACATTATTACGAGTATGTGTATTTATTTGGAAAGCCAATCAAATTCTATTTGAGATTCGATACATTCATTCTCAAATTATTTATTTAGTTTTGAGCAGATAGAATAAAGAAAAGAAATTGTTGAATGAAAAGACAAAACAAAAACTTGTTACTGACTCATAATTTACTTTAAAATGTTAACCTTAAGAAAATACAGTAAACGACGCATTGAGGTGTGACCAACAATTTGAAATGTGCTCATACATTCTCTCAAACTACATAATCGCCAAAATTATTTTTAATCTCGTTCACTATACAATACCATGCTATGTTGAAATTCGATACTAGAATATTACGTATATGTTACATATTTACTATTTATTAATGGATACATTGCAATAATCTATCGTTTAAAAATATTGAAGCAAATTAACTCTGTATACAAACAAAACAGCCTCGAACCGTGTATATTTTGGAGATGAAACATCGCATAAAATCGTGAAATTTTTATTGTCTAAGGTTAGGGTAATGTTTGTATTTTAATTTTTTTATATTATCCAATTTGGTTATTTATGAATTATGACTTAATCAAATTTTCATTATTTTTTATTACAGATGACCTCAATTCTTTAATGCATATCCGCGAGATGATACAATGTTATAATGTTATTGTAAGGAGTATAGAGAAATGTGTTCATGGCTACCAAGCTGGTTAAAAACAAAATAGAAAAACCTAATTAAACATTCATAGCCAATTTTTATCATTCTGTTCGAATAAAATATTTCCCATTTTTCAAAACAGCAAATGAGAAAAGACATCGAAATATAACAACAATCATATTTTTGGCTAAATGCCATGCCATGCCATACCACCACAATATCATCATCCACAGCATCATTTTTCTTCCCACCTGTAATTTTATTTTTTTTTTTTTTTTTTTTTTTGGGGTTTTCATGTTTATAAGAAAACCAGACAAACGACTACAATAAAAGAAAAGAAAACATTTTCCTATCTGAAATTTCCTTTAAAAATATTACTATAGTATTATACCGTTGGTTGGATGTTTGTGTTGTTGTTGTTGTTGTTGTTAGTGTTGTGTGAACACTTTGTTGGAATAAAGAAAATAAAAATTTATTAGAAAATAATTAGAATGAAAAACAATCGTTTAATGGAAAATCAATTCTGTGTAAAACAAGTAACACAAATTGAAAACTATTTATAAAGATGTAATTGAATCAGTTAACATGAAGTTTTACACATCTAGTGCAGATTTCTACTGTATGTGTACATTTTTTATCTTATCGCGGCGAATGGATTGCTGCAACCCAATATATTGGTGTATGTATCATACAATGATAAGATATCAATATTAATGACGTAATTATATGGAGTCATAAAAATTATTCAGGGCATAAAAAATATGTAGACTTTTAACATGCAATACGATTATTATCGTTATTCTATGGCATAATTTATTTGTGTGGCATAGCCTACCCTACTGTCAATTAATTATATAGACTTATTTAGTTATAAGATATCCACATTTCCTATTGCGATTGTTGAATTTCCTTCCAAACATCCATACACTACACCGTCACTGTGGCTTTGGACTCGTTGCATGCAATTTAAACTTTGAAAACTTTCATTATCACTTATTTCGTGTTTAAAAAAAACTATTTTACTGGCAGTATGTACATATGGTATGTAGTTTTGTAGGAATTTATTTCAAAAGTACAGTTTGATTGTTTTTTTTTTAGTTTTTTTATATTTTAGTTTTCAAATTTAATTTTAACTATTCTTTTTTGCTGTATTATGAGCACAAAGTATAATTATTTTTAATTAGTTAACAATTTTTTTACAAAAGATATTTTTTAGTATAAAGCATACTTTGCATGGATTTATGAATTAATTAGTTATGTCTTGTGTGTATGTGGTGCATAACGCTTATTTAAGTAATATTTGGTTTAAATAGTGGTGTTTTGGAAGTATTTTTATAATCCCATTGGCGATTAATTTAAGATAAATCAGTTAAGAATTTAAGTTTGCTGTAAAGATATCGCAACGGAGGGCGAATCCACTCATTTCAAGCATTCTGTGTTGTAAGTAACCTTGAACTTGAAATTTCCCTTGAAAACGTCAAACGTGTTGGTTAAAAAGGTTACATATCAGGCTGCAGTCTCAAATTCGGTTATTTATTCAAATTTAAATAATTAATAACAACTTGTTTTGACAGACATAAAAATGATTGTGTGTAAAGTTGTAAAGTCATTTGTTGGGCTGACCACCTACAATGCGTACCAATAGGTCATAAGTACGGTTCGAAAGATGTCAGTAGCGATACGCGTAAAGGTCGATTTCGGCCCCTAAGTCAAACATACATTTATGATCTAACCTCTGTAAATTGGCTGCATAATTACGTAATCATCAGAAGCGTTAACTGCTCCACTCTTTCAAATTAACTTTGATATGTTAAGACTAAATAATGGTTTGATATGAATTACCTAGTGACAAATCATGATAAGACAAAGTATATACTTAATTGTTGAAAATAGGGCTTTGGATCTGGATGTTTTAAAGGCAAATCTAACTACTTATGGCTCTTTGAAATTGAAAGGATTAGTATAAACAGTAAATATAATTACTTCAGTTTAATGGCAGCAAACTTAGCTGGGCCTTTCCCAGAAATGATTCTTAATAATACTACGACTTCATTGGTTCGTTGTTAGAGAATTTGCAAGAGAATTATTACTAATGATTTATAAGATAATCAAATCACTAATTTAATAAATAATAATCTTCGTCTGATCAGCCTCTTCCCTTACCCACAATTATGACACGAAACATCAGTCAGATTATCAAATACAATTTTCCCCAGCCCAGCATCAAGGAATAATATTTTAGACTGTGATTTGGATAAATTTAATGAATTACCTTCAGATCTAATAATCTGTAGAACTCTGCTAGCTTTTAAATCCAGGTCATGGATTATTTAAAAAGTCAAGGATTAGTAAGTTAATGTGTACACTCTATTTTGAGCTTAAGCTCATGCTCATTACAATAGGGTGAGCAACGCAGAAATCGTGACGCAAATTACCTCTCAACATGTTTATGTTAAAAATGTTAAAACCTTCGATATTGATGAAGATATAAAAAAAATGTATCAAATTAATTATATCTTGGGATGCAAAGTGGTTATTCAAGCTCTAAGAAGATCTAAGCTTGTACTACAATGTAAACATTATCAAGCCTATGGGCATATAAAAAAATATTACAACAGTGAACCCAGGTGTGTCAAATGTCTAGGTAAATATCATACCAGAGATTGCGTTAAAACTAAAAAATGTTCAGCCTAAATGGGTTCACCGTTGTGGAGAACACCGTCCGGCTAACAAAAGAGTATGAAGCGTTGCTGTTGAACTGCAAAACATCAAAAATAAGAATGAGATTGCTAAAAATCCAAGCTTAATCAGTAAGTAAGCAATTAAAATGAACCAACCAAGTGTCAGAAGCTACTCATGGACAATTGGGTAAAACAGCTTACGCTCAAATAAAGATGAGCTTCGGAAATCAAGAAAAAACTACTCAAAATGACCATATAAATCACATATTTAATGAGCGATTACAGAAACTAGAGTACAAAACTAACTAAGGCAGCCATCCCTAACCAGAAAAATGGCCAATGATCTTACAATTTTATGCTGGAATGCCAATGGACTGGAAACACACTTCACTACACAATCTAAAAATTATCAAATATATTACACTATTCACCCTAAAAACACTGCTAGTAATGCACTGCTGTTATAATTAGAAATAGTATTCATCACTACGAAGAGTTAAAATATGAAACAGAAGAAATACTGTGTTAATGTTAAAACCAAAAGTAGTTTTATTTGTATTGTTGGTACTTACGGTCCACCTTTATTGAGTTTCTCAATAAAACAGGAGAACAATTTGTACTTGGAAGTGACTTTAATGCAAAAAAATGGCCACTGGGGCTCTAGGTTGATAAGTATATAGTAGGCTAACAATGACTAAAGGTAAAGAACTTCTAAAAGCTATCAGAAAATGCAGTTGTAAAGCCCTATCATCCATCTTATTAATCTCTTCATATAAAGAACTTATCCGTAAATTATGTACAAGTAGATAAAAGCCAGAACTCAAACTCTGATCATTCACCGATACTCCCAACATTAAGTGAAAAGATCATTCAGAAAGAAGAAAACCCATTTCTAGTAAATAATCACACTAATTGGAAATGCTTTCGGCTATCGTTAGAAGAAAAAATTAACTTAATGTTTCCATTAAAGAACGAGGAACAATTAGACGTTTAGAAGTTCGAAAATTTGTAAATGATATACAGTAATCAGCTTAAAACCACTACCCTAAGAAATTTAACGAATGATAGTATTCCTGATTATTCATTCACTTTGGAAAGCAATCAAAAGAATTAAAAGCTCGAAAAAAAATTTCAGCCACATGACGACCAAACATTGGAAGCCAAAATAATAACTGAATAACCTGTGTAAAAAAGTAATGAAATCCTACCGACAACTCCAAAAGAAGTAATGCTTGAGATAAAAGTTAATATGAATTCGAAAAAAGCTCCTGCGGTTATGATCTTATTAATGCAGAAATTTTAAAAGAATTGTCAAGGAAAGCTCTGATACAGCTCACTAATCTTATAAATGCAGCATTTAGAATGAAATATGTATCCCCAATCCCCACCTTGTGGAAAATTGCATAAGTAATTATGATCCAAAACCTGGGAAACCACCAACCGCACCGAATAACCAATATAATCGAGAAAGCACTCGAAGAGAAGAAAGTGTATTCAATATTTTTAGACGTTGAACAAGCGTTTAACAGAGTGTGGCATGAAGGACTTCACCACAAGTTAAGAAATATTCAATGCAATTTGCTAAAATACCGGAATCTTACTTGAAAAATAGATTTTTCAGGATTAAATTAGATGATATCTTCCTCAGTGGATTAGGGCCGGTTTTATAACTACTGCACACTTATTATCTCCATGCATTAGAAAACAACACTACAGCGACTTTTCCAAACGACACGGCGATCTTAGCAATTGGAGAAAGCAACGAAGAGTCAACACAGAAGTTACAATCAGCTGTTACTCAAATAAATAAATAGAAAAAAAAGATGGCGAATACAACTAAATGAAACTAAATCAGTTCACATCAACTATATACACAATACTACTTAACAAACGAAACGAACATATTTCGGTTACCATAAATCGAGAAATAATACCGTATGCGAACACGGCTAAGTAACTACGATGAAAAGCACATCAAGAAGAAAAGTGAAGAACTAAGACTTAAATACAGAAAGATGTATTGGCTGATGGGAAGAAACACTTCTTTGTTAACATAGAATAAGCTTCTACTTTATTACTTAGCAAATATTGAAACCTATTTGTACTAATGAGTAACTCCATAGGACGAAATGAAGCAAAGAAATGAAGAAGCAGGGAGAAATGAAGAAAGGCTCCAGCAATATGTGAACATTGAGGCAACTCACCTCTTAAACAACACGAATTTATTACGCAGATTTTAAAGAACCAAACTTTTTGAGCTGGTATAATTGTTAAGGTAAACAGCATTATTCTGATCTAAAATCCACAATAAAGATATGGTTTACTTCAGCTTACCAGATACTCTTCCATAGTGTTCCAAAGGGAAGAAACCCTAAATTAAGTCAGAATAAAATTGCTCATTAATCCAGGAGACTAGATTGTATGTACACAAAATAAATAAATTAAATTTATTAAAAAAAAAAAAAATTACAAAAAATCTATTTTCACCAAAAACACAAAAATACCATCAATCTTACAAAATCAGCTAACTAAATACGAGTTGAATTTTGCCATGTGCGTACCAAGTAGTCCGCTTCGAATTTCTTTTCTCGTGTCATAATAGCGCGGATTTTTATCAGCTCATTTATCGGGTTTGCCTTTTGCCTCCTCTTTGATCACAAAAAGTTGTTCTATTTCATGTTTTTTGTGAAAAAATCACAAAAGAAATTACGCTAACCATTGCTAGATTTTAAATTATAAATTATTAGGAATCCGAAACGTAATTTACCGAGCATTTACCATACTCCTATTTTGATAAATATATTTCATGAAAAGTGTGTTACTAATTTTACTTACAATAATGGTTCTCATTTTAATTTTAGATGTGCAGATTATGTCTCTTTAAACGAATTTCTAGCCAATTCGGACTGGAGCTTTCTTCAACGAGGAGTGGACTTGAACAAGATTGTCCGTTTGCTGGACGCGCGGATTGTGGCTGGCATCGAAATGTTTGTTCCGAAGGTAAAAGACAAACCGAGACTCGAGAAGCGTCGTAATAAACTTCATTCATTATATAGGGTACATGGGGATAAGTTTTACTCTGCGTTCAATGCAGCCCGTATGGAGTTTCGAATTTTAAACCGGTTCCTTTATAATAATTATATTTTGCAGATTAAAGAAGATCTTACTACTAATCCTAAAAATTTCTGGAATTTCATCAACAGCAAAAGAAATGTTGTTGGATTTCCGTCACCTATGATTTATCAGAACTCATCTGCAAGTCGGCCCTCTGATATCTGTAATTCATTTGCCAACTATTTTAAGTCTGTCTATGAGCAATCTCATACCACTATTACCAAATCTAGTGACTGTCCGGAATTTAGTCTGTTGAGGTTTTCTGTAGATGAGATCTCCGATAGTTTGGCGCGACTTGACGTGAATAAGGGCTCAGGACATGACGGCATTCCATCCATCCTTATGAAAAACTGTGCGGATGGTTTAGCTGTTCCTCTCGCGTTTATTTTTAACGAAAGCCTCCGTACAGGGGTTTTCCCGGAGCCTTGGAAGATTTCCTTTATTCGCCCGATTTTCAAATCGGGCAAAAGGTGTGAAAAGCAGCAATTACCGTGGGATCGCTATACTCTCTGCTATATCGAAACTATTCGAAGCATTGGTACAAAAATTTCTATTTTTTCATTTGAAAACGTTAATTTGTCCTGCTCAACATGGCTTTTATCCTGGAAGATCCACAGTGAGAAATCTGATTTCTTTTTGTGGTCACTTACATAGCAGTATTGCAATCAGGCAACAACTGGATGTTGTATACACGGACTTCTCAAAGGCTTTTGATAAGATTGATCATTCGATACTTATCAATAAGCTTGGGAAATTGAACTGTCAATTCATTCCAACTAAGTGGTTTCAATCTTATTTTTCGGATCGATGGCAGTATGTTAAGATCTACGACTCGTCCTCAGTTTTATTTCGAGTTACCTCAGGTGTCCCACAGGGAAGTCATATTGGACCTCTTCTTTTTTCACTATTTATTAATGATGTTGTTCAGTGCTTTGAGTTCGCGCATTGCATGCTGTATGCAGATGATTTGAAAATATTTGCACCAATTTGTAGTGTATCTGACTGTCTTAGGTTGCAAAGGGATTTAGACACATTTTGTGTCTGGTCGGCTAAAACAAATTGTCCCTGAATATAGCTAAATGTAAAACTATTTCTTTCTATCGCATTCGCTCTCCGGTATTTCATGGGTATTCACTGTTTAATGGATTCGTGGAAAGGGTAGAGTATATGTCCGATCTTGGGGTAGTTTTTTCTTCAAATCTGACGTTTGTGAGGCACATTGATTCTGTTATATCAAAGGCTTATATGATGTTGGGTTTCATAAAGCGTAACTGCAGGGATTTTTGTGACCCGCTTAGATTAAAGTCGTTGTATGTTGCCTTTGTCCGTTCTCCGCTAGAGTACGCCTCGCAGGTTTGGTCTCCTTTTTATAAGTGCCATTCTGATAGAATTGAAAGCGTTCAGCAGCAATTTGTTTTATACGCACTTCGCAGTACACCATCAATGAATAATTTAATTGTACTATTCCACATTATCATGAGCGCTGCAACCTTTTGGGATTACAGCGTTTAGAACAGCGTCGGGTGGCGGCTTGCGTTTTATTTGTTCGCGACATTTTTTTCTATCGTATTGATTGTGCTGAATTACTCGCACGACTCAATATTGCGCCCAGTCTTATTTATTTCATTTATTATGAAGGCTATTGTATGAGTATTTGACCGATGATAATAAAGTATTAAATCAGAGAAATTTGAAATTAAAATTTGAGTTTACCCTTAAAGGTAAGGTAAAAATCGCTGAAGGAGAACTGAAGGATATACCACGGAGTACATAAACAACCAAGAAATTTTTACTCTTAATTTAGTCTGTAATTATTAGATGAAAAATGGACAAAATGTTAGATCTGTGTTATCTTACGAATAAATAAATATTTTCCATCAAACTTCTTATTATATAAACAAAATTTAGAACGATATGTCAACTAATTTTTATTATGTAACGATGACGCCAAATTATACTTTTATTTTATTCACACAAAGAATATTTAACCTTCTGAATGAAAATGAACCAATTATACAAACAAAAACCATATTTTAAAATACTTTATTTAACCCTATCTATACAGTTGAAAGCGTTCAAGATATTCGTTTAATACTAAAAATCGAATTCCTTCAGTCGTTACATGGTTGACTAAGTAGTTAAACAAAAACAAACTCCAAACAATAAAAGAATACATATGCAAATTATTTAATTTTCTTATTTCTTATCTTAGGCGTACAGGTAAAAATTTGTATTAATTAAAATAATTGTAAGAAAATTCATAATAAATAGTAAACTTATTACAATCTCATCTCCTCAAATTAAACACATTACACGGGGTCTACACTATGCAAAATCGCTGAGATTTTCTCTCAAAAAATATTAAATATTTGTCAAAAAATTGTCATAACTATTAACTGGGCATTTTACTCTCATGATAATTTCTTCAAGCGTCAAATAAAATTCGGTGAATATTGTCAAAAAATTAGTAGGTTTTTAAAATCGTGCAGCTACACATCCTAATTCACTTTACAATTTTTAAGAAAATTAATGAATTTGGAACGCAGCATTCTTCAAGTCATGTGTACATATTTTCAGTATTAAATGACATAATTAAAATGCGAAATATTTTTTTTTTAAAGCCGTTATAATTATAGAAACGTCTAAACACTCGGAAAAAAATAAAAATGATAAAAGCCTCCTGATAATTTGCTGAGAATGCCAAAATTTGTATAATATACTAACACTGGTTATCATGATAACCAGCATTTAGTTTATAAAACAAGTTATTTACTCACAAGTACGTTATAATAGATAATTGCATATATTCATGCCACCACTAAATATGTTGTATACAATGCATATTTCTTTAATAAGCGTATGGACTCACAAAAGGTCAAAACAGGTACGCCGACATAAATTTTAACTAATTCCCAATGGAAGAGACATCCGTTCTATCTTTTCGAAGAAAAACTATTTAAAAAATATTTTCAATCGATTTTTTTTTTCTTCCTATACAATGTATCTTGATATCGTACTCTTACCTATATCTCACATAAATTCATTTTATTTCCTCTTAAATACATACATACATATAAGGAAAATCAAATGAAAATTTAATCGTATTTTTATATTATTTTCTTGTTATAAATATTATGTAGTTAGTATTGTGGTTTCTGTGGTAGTTTTTGTAAATGTACACAGAATGGCATGTTATGATGGGAAAGGTCAAAGAATATTCTTAAATATTTTAAAAAGTGGTTTGTTTATCTGTACATTTCAATTGCGGTGCAAAAATTATTTTTTGTTTCATATATAGGCGCACATTTCCAGATTATGCGGTTTTTTCAGCCCATTATTTACTTTGGATGTACTCCAAAAATTCTATTTTATTCAGCCACATAAATCTGCTGTTATGTTGTATAATATGTAAGTGTACCAAGAAAAAGGGAACAAAGCATAATACTTTAGATAAATATTAAATTAATGGACATTTTGTGTCATAATATTTTCCTAAAAGACATAAAATTGAAATCTACTTTCAATTGGAGTGTGAGAATGCCGGCTCTATAGTATATTCAAGGATAAAATATTATAAGAAAGCAAGGAAATATGAGAAGTTTTTGAGATATATAGTATATTTGAAGAATCGATTTATTTCTATTATAAATTATTAAGTTCTGTGTAAGATGACGACAATAATAGTTGGGCAAATAGATTTAAGTGAATATTTTATAAAATAATGTTTTATAGTAAACGATATATATGTAGTTATAAAATTTTACTACCAAACCAAACAATTAATTATTGACTCGTACATTTATGTTTCTCGAAAAGAAAAAAGAACAATAAAATTGTCTGTCCTCAACATAATAATCACAAGTCGTGTAATATCTAAAACGGCAGAGAATTTTCTTATATTCTCTTACTGTACATAATAAACAGTTTTGATTTTTCCATTAGAAAATAAATTAGAAATTAGTATGCATCGTAAACTGCAATATAATAATGATTATACAAAAAAAATGCATTTATAATTTGCATTTGTTAAATAAATTAAAGATGCTATGTTTCAATAACTTTCTTGGTCATAAATTGTACCAAATACAAGTACATACTTCGCAACAATTGTCTTAAATAACTTAAAAAATGTAAACTTCCGCAAAATTATCTAACAACTAATTACGACAGCCTTACAAGATTTTATGTTTTCTTCTCATTAAGTCACTTAGTGTGTGCAGAATACATCAGTATAGTTATCATAAAAACGAAAGTTGTGCTTATTATTATCGTAATTTAATGTGATAAGCAAAAACAAAAATCTTATCATCAATCAAAACGTGATAAATAAGATTTTGTAATTTATATAGTTTGTTGACAGTTTTTATGAATCGATTAGACAATTATTGATGATAGGTTGTTGTTTTAGATAATCTTTGGGAAGTGGAGTAAGTCAAACGTGTGGCGCACATTTACAGGACAAATGTGTATACGTATATATTTTGCAGTTATTTATATGAATCTTATCTTTGTTCCAAAATTTGCTTGTTACTTTCTTTCTAAAATTTTATATTACTTTCACTCAAATGTGTAACATAAATATTTTATAGTTAAACAAAAAATGAATTTAACAATTATATGCCAGTGTGAAAGGCAAATGTGGTTCGGTTTACGCTTGTATATATTTTATAAGATTATTGACTTGGAATTATTTTACGCGCTCCAGACTGACTGAATATATATTACAAAATTATTAAAAAAAAAAAAAAAAATAATAATAATTTTGAGTGCCATCGACCCAAAAACAATCTAGAAAAATTTAACATGTCTTTTCACCTTGAAAGCTGTATAATCATCTTAAAGCTCAATTCTTTTTATACAATTAAACAATAAACAATATAATTAGAAAGGAAGTTATGGTTACTGAAGGAATAAATCCAGTTGAAAACAATCAAATAATTTTAGCGGGTAAAAGCCCATTCAAAAGAGCTTTATTTCATACGTGTGATTATTGGAATGTAAAATAAAATTAAAACAACACACAAAAAATAAAATCGATGCCATCGCGTTTTACAAACGATGTATGTACATATCATGAAAATTCCAATAATATATGGAAATATATGTTTTGGGACACACCACAATGGTGTACATTTTGGGTCAAAACATAAGACCTTGACATTTCATCGAATAAAGAAAAGCAAGTGCAGGGTTTAGTCATTACAATTAAATACAATTTTAACAAACTTACCATATTGTTTAGGATAAAGAGTATTCCACATGTATAATCCCATCAAAGTATATTTCTGCAATAATAAAAAATGTAAAACATTTCATTAGAATCGGAAACCATAAAAAAAATGTTGAATTAAAAATAAAATGAAAAATCCAAATCAAATTATTATATAATCCAATCGTAAACTATATGAATGAGATAAAAATTATCCAGTCCCAAGAGGGCTGATTTATAAATTATGTGTGAGGGGAGGCATGAAAATAGTTTCATGCTACATTGCCAAACTAATTATTTATTTTCTCCAGGGCTATATACCATATCGATGGTAAGTACGAGTTATAAATGTTTTGCTCTTTCAATTTTAGAGAAAAATGTTAAACGTTATGGTTAACACCCTGTATAAAAAGTGTATAACACAATACTAAAATTAGAAAAAAATATTTAATTAAATTATTTTATTCCAGTTGATTTTTTTTAATTCAATTTGACATTTTATAACTTTTAATGATAAATGACATTTTATATTTGCTCGCGAACACTTCTCCAATACGAGACAGGAAAGTGATTTTGTGGCAGCAATATAAAATATAGTACAATAACCGCAAACTATACACATTCACTCAAGTTTATTATCCTATCCCTTCTCTTCAACTCATTTACATTTGATTGTGTATATAAAATAATTATGTATAAAAATAAATATGTACATTCTAAAATTTTGTGCAAATAGCAAATTACGTAACGGGAAACAATTTTAAATTAATAATTTGCAAAAGAATTTTCATTCATTTCAGTTAATGGTGCTGCCATTCATGAAAGTATACTTATACATATGTAGTGTGTTGTAAGAAAATGTGCTTAACTTATTCGTATTTCTCTTTCATATATTTAAAAAATTTATTAAATTAGTTTGCATGATCAATTTAATTAGACAAGGGCGAACAATTATATAAAAATATTAAATAAATTTAATTTTATTTTGTTAAAAATTGAAATTAAGTCAGATATCATATTTTTCTGTTGTGTTTGTGTATAAATTACAAAATGGAAAAATAAATTTTATGTAATCTTGTTGGCAGGGCCTTGTGAGAGGGAGAGAGAGTAGTGCGCATAATTCTAAAAAGTTATACCCCACAAATCAATTGTAATAGGTTTCGCCATGCCCACCATACCTATTTCATCCATAATATTTTATAATGGCTCGTCAAATAAGAGTGAATAAGCTAGAAGCTGGAAAAAAGTTCCATGAAGTTAGTGATTTCACATCATTAGAGTATGAGGGCTTTAGATTCTTGCAGGATTTATTTATAATAAACTGCATAAACAACATTATTCTAATAGATTCTACTGTTGATTCCCTAAATGAAGGGTAAAAGCCCACACAGGGCAAGTTTCTGTCTCGCGATTCCTTCTTGAGTAATTTCGGGGTTTCTCTTATTTCAAAAGAAAATATTGTTCGTAATCGAAAATGTCTGAGAAATTTGATAAATCAATTAGTTCTAATTACTCGGATGAGAATGATTAATCCCACGTGTGCCTCCTTCACAAATCGTTTTCTTATAAAGATTTCACTAATTGTTATACCGTTTAGATTCGATTTTTTATAGATAAATTCGATTGGCCGTTAAAAAAATATTGTCAGTCATCTTTGAGGATCACTTGATTTTCTTATTCTTTAGCTCTATACCTAAGAGATATGTACGAAATTTGCTAAAGCGTCCCTACCAATTTTTATTATTGTTAATGAAGCTGTATGAAATTTGGGACAAATAAGCCGTGCCCAAATTTAAATCGGGTTAGGGTTCGACATTTTAAAAATCATGGTGTTAATAACGTCAAGTTGTCATTTCAACAATCATGGTTTCAAGGTCATCTTTTAAATTCAAGCCCAATTCTCCTTTTGCCTACAATCTTTATCTCATATCTGGAATTCCTCAACTTCGCACAAACCTAGTGATTCTTTTTGGACATGGTTAAGTTATTATTATCTACAAAAATCTAAGTATTTTTAGGATAAAAACATAAAAATACTAGCTTCTTCTGCATTGTACGTTTCAAAGATTTTCAGAATTAATGTTGTCAAAATTTTGTGTTTGTCAAATTCGAATTCTTTTTAAATTTGTAAAGCCATTGAAAGACTCGAAATACTTGCCACACACTTCACAAAATATTTAATACACATTGTCTTGGTTCCCGCAGCTGCAGATATATTGGGTAAAATATGAAATAGATACTAATGGAAATGGGGTCTCAGGAACAATTTTTTTTCTCAGAATTGATCAAGAAATCATCTAATAAAAAACTTACATCAAAGTACATAAAACCATGTATACTATAATTCTTAATCGTAGACAGTATCGCTGATTTGACTTCCGCTCCAGCCGAGATTAGTTTTTAGATGATCCTAAATTCTATTTCTCAAAGTTGATTTAGAGGACTGAAATTTTTTTCAAGTTTCTTGAGAGCAAACCAAATCATTAATGCCTTACTGCCTTACAAATGCCTTATTTAAACCACCTGTGCGTTTGAAAAATAAAGCAAATAAAAAAAATTACGGGGTGGGGAGGAATTTTTCATTCGGAATTTCAATTTGTGTGCCATTCATTGCTAAATTTTCAAATATACAATGATAACGCACAGAAATTTAGTTTTAGGTGGTAAAATCAAAAATTAAAATTTCTATTTTTCAAACTTCACAAAACATTTAAAACGAATTTTTTTATGAATCTCCAAATTTAAACATTTGGGGTTAAACTGAATTTTCCAATAAGGAGCATCATTTTAAATTGTGAAAAATCTCTTTTCTAAGGACACGTTTTTAGCACTAGCATAGACTTGATCATTCACGTATCCTCAAAGAAGTTGTCTCTGTTTCGTGAGATAACGTCGATTGCTTTATTTCTCAAACTACTAGTCATGGATTTATCATGAATAAGTGATATTCTACTTAAGTGGAGCTATTTTGCCACCCTAAATAAATAGAACCAGAAGAAAATGCAAATTTGCAGAATTTTTCAGGTTAATAATTTATCAAAAATTTACCAATAAATTTAATACTAAAGATAAATCCCTCCTAAATAGCTAAATGTTGTCCAAACAGCTACATATTTAGGCGTTCATAAATAGATATTTAAAAAGTCGTTTTATATTTCGGGTAGGACTTTACACAAACTGCAAATAACTATTTGTCTATAAAAAATCAGCCTAATTATCTTGTTTAAACCATCTAAACAAGACAGCAGCTAATCAGACTTTCTTTAAATGCGATTTAGGCTGCAATTAACTTCCTTGCCGAATTGTTTTTCGGTAAAAGCCCGAAATAACTAAAATTATCCCTCTCATAAGGGAAAATAAAACTTCAGTATGTAATAAATCGTCTAGGGGCCCAGAAGTTTCCTTTGTAACAATATTTAATATTTTAATTATTCTTCCTTTTTTATTCGAAGAAACTACTCAAGTACGTCAGGTTTCGAATCGTAAAGTACAGTAGTTTAAAATTTCAAATCAACTCTTAAAGAGAGAACAAACTAAATCGGTTGAAAATCTAGATACGCGCCATATGTATGGCCAACAAATCTAATTAAAAACTACCACATATGAATTTGAATTTTTGTTGATTTAATTTTTAATTGAATTTTTATTCAGTGCATTTATTGTTCGCATCATTTAATTTTAAGGTCATTAAAACCAACCAATTAATTTAACAACAGCAAAAAAAATTTTAAACAAACACAATTAAATAGAGACGGTAAACTATCTAAAATCGAACAGGCGATACAGTTATTTGGTAATAAATTATTAGAAATACATATAATAAATATTATTGTTGAAATTTGAAACAATAACCCTTAATGGACAGAGAAGCATAATATGAATTAATAGAAATTATACAAGTGTTGATTGATTAGACGAGGCAATGGGTTTTAAAATGTTATTCAAGCTATTCTCTGAAAGCAAATTTGGTAAATTTATAGTGTGAATTGAATTTAAATTAGTCTTCTTCGAATTATATATAAAATGTCAGGGATTTTATACTATTTAGTATGAATTAGTAATCTCGAATAGTTGGGTTTACTCTCATAAACAATTACAAAAAGGTTGAATGGTTCACAAAAACCACAACAACACCAAAAAAAAAAAAAAAAGGTCAAGCAATTTAGATTCATAAATTGATATGATCGATTCAAATACACTCTCGAATTTGTATGTGATTTGTTCAACCCTTTTTCGTTTTGTTTTTGATGCTGTTGTCTGAATATATTGTAGGTACATTCCACAAAAAAGGTATGCATCCACACCAAATTACCAAAATACATCTCTTCGCTCTTCAATCCATTTTAGAATTACAGCTTTTATTATTTCAATTAAGTATGTCCGCATAACAAAAAGAGGTGTATGTATGCGATTTTTTTTTTTTTTTGCTTCAGGCTGAATATTTTAAATTGATGAGTCAGTAGAAGATAAGTTATTTTGTAGTGACATCGTTAATTTTTTGTTTTGTGTATTACTATATAACAACAACTTGTGCGTTATGATGTAATTTTATAGTTTGAGAAAGAAAGTTGAATGAAAAATTAAATTTGTTTGCAAAACTGGCGGAATTTTTGTAACCATAATGTGATTCAATCAGCTGTATTTAAAATTCGATGAAATAAAGATTTGGCAAAAACGCTTGGAACAAATTTAAAATAAACTCAACTCTTATCTAGTTAAATAAGAAAAATTTGATAATTCCCGACATGATTTTATAACCAAATCCAGATAGAATTGTGTAATTTATTAGGTATTCCGCGGAACGCAAGGTCTCTCACTTTAAATCCAAATTGTTGGTTACATAACTTCGAATACAAGCAAAAATTTGGGATCTTTGGTAATATTCAATATATTTGCAACATATAAGCTCCACCGCAACTAAAAGTCTTTAGATTCAATTTTTT
Source organism: Tipula vernalis (assembly GCA_958295665.1). NCBI lineage: Eukaryota > Metazoa > Arthropoda > Insecta > Diptera > Tipulidae > Tipula > Tipula vernalis. The sequence goes on from OY282560.1 coordinate 368,065,065, forward strand.
ACAAATTAGTTGGGATTCTAGTAGTGCCCCAGCGCTCTGAAAAATGACTGAAAACTATATTTTAGATTAATTTATATGCTACAACACGGCTAATAAACTTTTTTCAAACAACGAAAAATAATGCTGAATGCCCTCTAATAATTGCGGACTGGTTCGTCCCAAGGTATTAACATACAGATAAACAAACTTTTTTCTATAAGCAATTTTCTCCCAAATAAAGAAAAATATTCAATTATACTCGTATAATGTTCAGTCGTGCAAAACTGCAGTTTTGTAAAATAATTTTAATTCTAACAACTCAATATGGCCAGCAACAAAAAAAATATTGCATGATAAAGAAACATAGGTAAGTTTATCATGTATACCAAAAAAGCTATGTACCTACACACCAGAAATATGTAGAAAATTTATAGTCTAGTGAAAAACATATGTAACAAAATTTTTGTTAAAATATTTTGAAATATATTTTTGCCATAGTATAACAACATAAAAACTTTCGCGTATACTATGACATAATTATGTAAGAATTTTGATCTCTGCGACTGCATCGCGTATCCACATTTAAATTTGTAATAATAATCTCATCACTTGTTTCAATACGCTATAAATACAAACTATAAACGCGAATTAATTAAATTGAAAGATAACACACTCACAATGCTTACAGTACATTGATTAACGCGGTTTCTTTTTCAATTAATCATCTTTATAAACTGTTACAGTTTTTTTTTTTTCTGATATACATACACGTGTAAGCTTGCTTAATCTAAAAATATCTATATACATATATTGTACATATACTTACATAGTAGAATAATAGTTCATTGGACTTGACTAATCGCGTAATTTATAACATTTTCACTAGTTTCGTGTACTACTTACTATACACATAAGATGTAAAATTCTCGCACCGTAATTAATTAACATTGCGTTTTGAAAAATTAATTAAATTATCACCATCACTAAAAAATGTATGTGCTGATGGAGTGGAGGTTTTCAAATGTGGTGTCAAAATTTAAAATTTTCGATTCGTATAAATATTTGAATTTGCATCATCAATAATTCATAAAATAGTTCAACGTTACTGATATTGGATATTATTTAGGTATAGGAAACATAGTTTTTCATATGTGTGCCGAATATTGAGTAACCTGTATTTGGAATAAATATAGACTCGATAAAACACATAAATCTACAAATGTTTCTCCAATTTTTTATTAAATAAAAGGTGTATTTTACGTTATTGTAATAATTTTCCAAATAACAAAATAAAAAAATTTTGTTTATTGATTTTCTCAGCCTGGTTTGAATCGCCCAGAAACGAACAAATAAATAAAATTGAGAAATGATTTGTTTGTAAGTTTAATAAATTACGTATGATATGAAAAATAGTCAGGGACGTTATAAAATTTGTGAAAGCAATTAATTTTCTTTCTGTGAAAATTACAGTTAATATTCCTATTTACTAAAAGCGTCTTCAAAAATTCTGGAGAGATACGATATTGTTTTATCTATAAATTTATAGTTTACATTTTTATTTTTGGATATGAACCAACTTGTGTCGCAGAGGATACACTAAAAAATTCTACGACAGAATATCACAGACTAATCAACATAAAACAAAAAAAAAAAAGAAGGAAGACTAATTTCTCGTAAAAAGTTAGTCTTCAATAATTTATGATATTTCGTATTGTTTAAGAAACAATTTTTTAATTTCTTTAAGAAATTTGTTACGTGTTGTTGTAAAATAATAATAAATTTATGCAAACCACATAGATATTAACGGTTTCCTAATTTTATTTAAAAAACTTCTTTTATGTTATAACAGTTTTTACTTTTGATGCGTATTTTATATCGAGATCTAATTTATTCTTAATGTATGCGCACCCGATTTTACTGTATGTATATAATATGTCTTATACAATCTTGAGTGGGTTGCAGTTTATTTTATATACGCTTACGTATAAAATGTGCTGAAAATGAAATCGAATTTCGAGGTCAAATTAATTCAAAGTTTGTTAATCTTATTTTAGTGCATTTAGACGGATATATCAAAAAAATTATAATTGTTTAAAAAATTTTAGTTATTTATTTTATAATTATAGAATGCAAGAATCTCAGATAAATATTCACCTAGCTCGAGAACGTTCCTATGGTCAAATGTCATAGGTTTTATTTTGTCGAATTTTTCCCTGACAAAATTCTCAAATTTCCTCTAAAATTAAAAGTGAGAAAGTTTTTTCACTGTAGCTAAATTAATTGACTAATATTTAATTGATTAGCCTTGTCGATAATATGTATGCACATATTTTTTGGGTTAGTTTCACTGTCTCGTGAAACTTTTGGATGAGCTTTAGAAAATATTATTAACCAAGATCAAAACTTTTCAATTTTATTCCATGACTTAGAAAGTTCAATTTACTATTCAAACAACTGTCCAATAATCAAAGCTCTTTTGCAGTTTAAGATTGAACAATCTATCGATTTTAAGGATTTTCCACTAGAGCTGCCATTGCCACAAACCACTTTTTTTGTTTCCTTTCAAATTTGTTTCTGTTTAAATTCTAAACCTAAATTGTAAGAAAAAACCCTATTGTTAATAGTGAAAGACCTAATTCACAATAATATTTTTGTAATTGTACGTTGGTCAGCTGTAGAATTTGGTACCCTCCAACGAAAAATTGTTTGGGCAATGATTATATTTATGCTCTGCACACCGCTCCGCTCGGGATACTTTAGATAAAGTTGAGTGATAGCAAAACAAAATCTTGAAACAATGCACCCTTTAAAATGAGAGAAAACAAGGCAGTAATAGGTTATATTTTCAAACCAGGAAATACTGAGACGAGAAAGCAGAAAATAAATCTTGAAAACTCCACCGTTTTGAATGGGAAAATCAAACAATATGTAGGAAAAGTTCATAAAAAAATTGAGGTGTGGCCAACACACGACTTTCTTTTACGAACAGAGAATTTTGAGAAATTTTATTTTTTTAATTTTTTGTTTTTTTTTATTTGTTTTTCATTTTTGGAAACATTTTGTATTAAGTAGTTTTTTGTAAACCTTATACTTTTTAAGATATTTGCAAAACAAATTTTCTGGACCAAGGGAGTGGCCACTTCCGGTTAGCCGATTTGGAGTAAAATTCACTGGGGCCTCCCAATTTATCAAAAAAGCTTAAATCTGAAGTTTCAGTTCGATTGATTAAACCATCTGGGCTGTAGAGAGGACACAGACAGACTGACAGACTAACAGACTGACCGACTGACAGACAGACAGAAAGACACCATTTCGAAACCCACTTTTTCGGACTCAGGGGACCTAAAAACAAATAAATTTCTAAAAATCTCAAGGTTCAAAATTTTCATGATTACTATACTTTATTTTACTAGAGTAAAAGATAGTAAAAAACCCTAATTCATACGAATCGTTCGTTTAGTAAAAGTTCTGCAAAATTATTTTTTGGAAATCGCACTCAACTCCCAAAGGCCAATATCGGCCATTGCCGACAATGATGACAAAGGTTTGGCTAGCACATGGAATAGGTCCCTCAAATACCTAGCTAAAAAACCCTAATCCATACCAATCGTTCATTTAGTAAAAGTTCTGCAAAATTATTTTTTGGAAATCGCACTCAACTCCCAAGGGCCAATATCGGCCATTGCCAACAATGATGACAAAGGTTTGGCTAGCACATAGAATAGGTTCTCAATTACCTAGTTAGAAAACCCTAATCCATACGGATCGTTCGTTTAATAAAAGTTCTACGAAATTATTTTTTGGAAATCGCACTCAACTCCCAAAGGCCAATATCGGCCATTGCCAACAATGATAACAAAGGTTTGGCTAGCACATAGAATAGATCCCTCAAATACCTAGTTAGAAAACCCTAATCCATACGGATCGTTCGTTTAATAAAAGTTCTACGAAATTATTTTTTGGAAATCGCACTCAACTCCCAAAGGCCAATATCGGCCATTGCCAACAATGATAACAAAGGTTTGGCTAGCACATAGAATAGATCCCTCAAATACCTAGTTAGAAAACCCTAATCCATACGAATCGTTCGTTTAATAAAAGTTCTGCAAAATTATTTTTTGGAAATCGCACTCAACTCCCAAGGGCCAATATCGGCCATTGCCAACAATGAAGACAAAGGTTTGGCTAGCACATAGAATAGGTCCCTCAAATACCTAGTTAAAAAACACTAATCCATACCAATCGTTCGTTTAGTAAGAGTTCTGCAAAATTATTTTTTGGAAATCGCACTCAACTCCCAAGGGCCAATATCGGCCATTGCCAACAATGATGACAAAGGTTTGGCTAGCACATGGAATAGGCCCCTTAATTACCTAGTTAGAAAACCCTAATCTATTCGAATCGTTCGTTTAGTAAAAGATCTGTAAAATTATTTTTTGGAAATCGCACTCAACTCCCAAGGGTCAATATCGGCCATTGCCAACAATGATGACAAAGGTTTGGCTAGCACATAGTATAGGTTCTCAATTACCTAGTTAGAAAACCCTAATCCATACGGATCGTTCGTTTAATAAAAGTTCTACGAAATTATTTTTTGGAAATCGCACTCAACAATGATGACAAAAGTTCCGCTAGCACATGGAATAGGTCCCTTAATTACCTAGTTAGAAAACCCTAATCCATACGGATCGTTCGTTCAGTAAAAGTTCTGCAAAATTATTTTTTGGAAATCGCACTCAACTCCCAAGGGCCAATATCGGCCATTGCCAACAATGATGACAAAGGTTTGGCTAGCACATAGTATAGGTTCTCAATTACCTAGTTAGAAAACCCTAATCCATACGGATCGTTCGTTTAATAAAAGTTCTACGAAATTATTTTTTGGAAATCGCACTCAACAATGATGACAAAAGTTCCGCTAGCACATGGAATAGGTCCCTTAATTACCTAGTTAGAAAACCCTAATCCATACGGATCGTTCGTTCAGTAAAAGTTCTGCAAAATTATTTTTTGGAAATCGCACTCAACTCCCAAGGGCCAATATCGGCCATTGCCAACAATGATGACAAAGGTTTGGCTAGCACATGGAATACGTCCCTTAATTACCTAGTTAAAAAACCTAATCCATACGGATCGTTCGTTTAGTAAAAGTTCTGCAAAATTATTTTTTGGAAATCGCACCCAACTCCCAAGGGCCAATATCGGCCATAGCCAACAATGATGACAAAGGTTTGGCTAGCACATGGAATACGTCCCTTAATTACCTAGTTAGAAAACCCTAATCCATACGAATCGTTCGTTTAGTAAAAGTGCTACGAAATTATTTTTTGGAAATCGCATTCAACAATGATGACAAAGGTTTCGCTAGCACATGGAATAGGTCCCTTAATTACCTAGTTAGAAAACCCTAATCCATACGGATCGTTCGTTTAGTAAAAGTTCTGCAAAATTATTTTTTGGAAATCGCACTCAACTACCAAGGGCCAATATCGGCCATTGCCAACAATGATGACAAAGGTTTGGCTAGCACCTGGAATACGTCCCTTAATTACCTAGTTAGAAAACCCTAACCCATACGAATCGTTCGTTTAGTAAAAGTTCTACGAAATTATTTTTTTGGAAATCGCACTCAACAATGATGATAAAGATTTCGCTAGTACATGGAATAGGTCCCTTAATTTCCTAGTTAAAATTGAGGTGTGGCCAACACACGACTTTCTTTTACGAACAGAGAATTTTTAGAAATTTTATTTTTTTCTTAATTTTTTTTTTTTTAATTTTAAAATTTTTAATTTTTTTTTTTAATTTTTAATTTTTTATTTTTATTTGTTTTTAATTTTTGGAAACAATTTGTATTAAGTAGTTTTTTGTAAACCTTATACTTTTTAAGATATTTGCAAAACAAATTTTCTGGACCAAGGGAGTGGCCACTTCCGGTTAGCCGATTTGGAGTAAAATTCACTGGGATTTTCCAATTTATCAAAAAAGCTTAAATCTGAAGTTTTAGTTCGATTGATTAAACCAAATGGGCTGTAGAGAGGACACAGACAGACTGACAGACAGACACCATTTCGAAACCCACTTTTTCGGACTCAGGGGACCTCAAAACAAATAAATCTCTAAAAATCTCAAGGTCCAAAATTTTCATGATTACTATACTTTATTTTACTAGAGTAAAAGAAAGTAAAAACATGTTTTCAATTCACAACCTCGATTTTATAAAATTCAAAATAATAATACATACACCACAAAGAAGGGTACTCTGAAAAAGTTTGGGAAGAATCTAAGATTATCGGTATGGTTATAGCTATTTCTGTTGACTATTAGTATTATTTCCATTTATTTCACCGCTTTAGTGTAGGTTCAGTTTTACAGTGAACAGGAAATTCCCACGCCCCATCTGTGTGAAAGGGAATCGCGTAGAGAAGTTTTTTGTGAAATTCAGAATCTGTGTGTAATCGTAAATATTCGAAAACCTAGCTGCACTAAACGCCGCCTTGTTAATTCGATCGGCCCAAGAAATTTTAACAGTTATGTTAACACATATTTGCCATTTCTACCAGTTAAAACACATATGAAAACACATAATTCAAGCTACGTCTGGTTGAATCCAACCACATTTGAGAATGAAAAAGAGGTTATGCTGAAGTGGAGCTCTCTAAGCAATTGCATCTTCGAGAACGTTCTCTCACGTTGAAATAGAAGAGGGGAAAAGTGAAAATGATGAAAATGAGCCATCTTCAGCATCGAAATCCATACTGATGGTCAGATATTAATTGATGTTCTTCTAAATATTTCATCACAAGGAAATTGACTATTGTTTCTACTACTTTTGAGGGACTAAGACAACGAATTTTCATATTTCGGCTGAAAGACGGGTACATGGAAAAAATTAAACCTGATTTTTAGCGGAAACCAGACAACTAAAATCAACTGGTGTTGCTTTCCACAAAAATATAAATTTCAATTTTCAATGGCCCGAATTTATAGTCGTAACTATTGCTATTATTACAGCAACGATTTTCGAAAACCATTTCAAAATCATGTCTAAAATTCGATACGAATTTCGAATTTACTTTCTTGTTTTGGTTATTTTGTAGCAAGTTTATACACACTTAAAAAATATTGTTACAAAGTCATACAAAGCTTGCGTTAAAAAGGTTTTAATGCTATATTAAATTTTAAAGCAAGTTGCATTAAAAGTTGCGTAAGTTTAGCCCTTTTTTCTGGAGTTTCGTCTTTGTTTTTGGTGCCTTGAGGGTCGAAATCTCAGAGAGGAGTTTACTTTAAAAAACCAAACATTTATTTTTTCATTGGCGGGCTACTTCACTTTATAGTTGCCTAAGGTAATAAATTATAAATTAAGAACTAAAAAGCTTACAAAAGTGCAAAAATATCAAAAAAATCCAATATTTGTTTAATTTTTTTTAATGCAGATTCAAAGTCTATTTCAATACCTATCCAGTGGTACCTTTTTTGTATTTATACGTGCCATCAAACTGAGGTATACGTTTTTGTGAATTTGTCAGCATGAAAATTAGTAGTAAAAATCGAATTAAAACATGGAAATCAGAAAAAATATTTTTATTAATAACGAGTATTCCCTCCTCTGGCCCGAATGACAGCTTCCATTCGATGAAGCATTGATTTCACCAAAGTTTTCACAAAATCTTCAGATATCGCCTCCCATTCCTCTACGATCGCATATTGCAGCTCTTGGAGACTCATTGGAGCAACATCTCTGGCTCGAACCCTTCTTTTCAACTCGTCCCATATATGTTCGATGTGATTGAGGTCCGGGCTTCGAGCTGGCCACTCCATAACAGGCACATCCACTTCTTGAATGTACTGGTATACTACACCAGCCGTATGCGGGCTCGCATTATCCTGCATGAACAGAAAATGTTCACCAATAAACCCGGCAAAAGGTACGACATACTCCTCGAGTACTTCCTAAATGTACCGTTGAGAAGTCATTCCTCTTGACCGACCGCCAGTATTGGCTCGGGTGATGAATACAAGATCTGTCTTCGCCTCTAGTGATATGCCTCCCCAGAACATGCACGATCCACCGCCATACGAGACACGTTCTTGGATGCAACATTGTGCATATCGCTCTCCTTGTCTTCTGTATACTCTTCCGCGTCCATCGGTACCATATAAATACATCCTGCACTCGTCAGAGAACAGGACTCTTCTCCATTCTTCTTCTGTCCAATTCAAATGCTGTCGAGTGAACTCACGACGGGCTCGTCGGTGGGTCACACCGACTGACTTCGACTTCACGAACTTCTTGGAGCCGCCGTCCCAGTTGAACCGCATTCATAGGACGATTTCGCAACGAAGTTGTTACAAGAAAGCGGTCATCACGCTGTGCTGTAGCACGAGGTCGGCCAGATCCTTGTCGCCGTCTGAAGCCACCAGTTTCCTGATATCTCTGCCACACTCGACGAACAGAGAATCGGCTCAAATTTAGTTGTCGAGCCACTTCACTTTGGTTCTGCCCCGCATCAATTAGTGCAACCACTTGTGCGGCTACCTCTGGTGTGGTATCTATTTCTTTGCTCCGGTTGAAGACGTAATTAATAGAGGACCGTTCAGACTAAGCGTCGATATGCGAATTTTGACGAGATATTTCATGGCATGCTATTGTATTGATCTTATTGAATTATTTTTAGAATTTAATTCGAAAGCCTGCTGCATGGCATTTGACAAAAAATCACTTTGTTGGCATGGTACAAGTACAAAAAAGGTACCACTGGATAGGTATTGAAATAGACTTTGAATCTGCATTAAAAAAAATTAAACAAATATTGGATTTTTTTGATATTTTTGAACTTTTGTGGAAAATTGAGCAATGAGCGATTTTTTTGCACCCAAGTGTAGTCAATTTAATTATAGTTTAATTACAAAAGTTTAAAGTGTTTGTTTTTTGTCGGCGTAATCTGTTCAACGGACTCTTTCGCAATGAACTTTTAGTGTACTCGTATTACGATTTTGGTTGTCAGGTTTCTGCAGAAAATCAGGTATCATTTTTACATTTTTTACTGTCTTTCGGGCGAAATAAGAAAATTCGTTTCCCATTTTCTTGGCTCCTGGACTAGCAATAATTCTTTCCAATGAGCACTAATTAGCACTAATTCCGTTCTAATGGTATGAGGAACTTCATTCTTTAATTCAAAAGTTTCCCTGCTGCAGTTACCCTCACGGACAATAGCTATTGGGCGATAATTCGAAGGAAAGGTTCCAAACCGAAGGAATAATGCACATAATCATTGATGTGTGGAATACGTTAGAAAAGGGTTTAGTCAAACATTTGGAACACAAGATCTATAGCATGCGATAAAACAGAAAACGTTAGTGAAAAGTCTGAGAAATTAGAATTCGTAGCACATTTTTTAGTGAGCCCGTTAGCTCTACGTTATTAGTTTTTCTGATATTCTTATTCAATAAAATATAAGATAACTTATAAACGTGATAACTCGTCAACTCATTTTCTTTAAAATAAAGGTGCAGAAAGTTCTCGAACCCATACTTAACTACGTTGTTAAACATATTTGGGCTTCGGTAAAGCCCTCAAAGGAAGAGGTTATATTTCAAAATCGGCTTTTCAAACCGTAGATCGTTCAAATCATCATGGCGAATCTCGTTTATAAATAGCCAGCCATGTTTAGTGAACTAACCGAAGAATTAAGAAGTAACCCTTAAAACCGCGGCGTCCACCCAGAAAACATCGATGTGTCAGCAACGACCAAATCAACTAGTGAGCAAACAAGCCGATGTTTACTTTATGTTGTAATGATTGATGAGCTTAATTTTGGAGATAGTTTGTTATAACGCTTCTAACATGATAAGGAAAACTAATTATTTGTCCAAAATCAAATTTTCTTGGGTGAAAGGAGAAGCTAGATTTTGATGTAAACCTTCCCAAGAAAGTTAACATAAGCTTTAATTATAAATTTATAAGCTTATGCTACTTGTGTGTACACATGGGCCCAAATTTGGAGGGTATTATATTTTATACCGCATGAATAACACCGCACCTTAACTCTTACAATTTTGCTAATTCATGGTGTAAAAAATGCACCAGCATTTTTTTCCCAGCTACGCACCTTGAAGTAACAATGTTTTTTTGTTGAACAATTAATTTCAAGAACATCTTGATCAGTACCGTAATATTTAAAATTAAATAATAATTCAATGTACATTTTACAACGATTAGTAGTTTTTGGTTGTACAAAACTTTGAGCATGGCTATATTTGATCTAATTATCCCAGACAAGTGAAGAAGGTTATAAATTCAATTATGTATCTAATCATGTTGAATTAAATTTAGATATTAATTTATTATAAATCATGACAATAACACAGTATTTTACTCGTCCAAATATGGCCATCGTGTGGAAGATTCCTCTCCCCGCCCCATCCCAAAAAAAAACATTTGCACATGCTACAGTGAACACTTACAACATAAACATGTTCGTAGACGTCGGTATTATAGTTGTTTATTTAAGATCAAAACTATACGATAAATAAAATTATACAATTTCGTTAGTTTTTTTTTATTTATTTATCTTTATGTTCTAAATTAACTTCTTAAACGAAAATAAAAAAATATGACCGACTTACTTTACTACACAAGATTTTTATTTACATTCAACTTTATCGTACATAAACGGTTGTAATTTTGATTACGATTGGCGTTTATGTATTTTAGACTACATATGTACATAACACTCATGTATGAATATAGTATTGAATTCACTAATTATTTTATTGTTGGAATTCCTTGTCTTGATGTACATATACACTTTATTTATTATGAACACAAAGAGGTAATATACGTAAGTAATAATAAAAAACATAAAATTATGGAAGTTTCAAGAAAAAGTTTAATTTAATTTGAAATAAGAAAATTATCGATTTATTCTGTTTCTGCTTGGGACATTTTTGCGGTAATACTCTTCTGCAACGTTATATAAGAGATTAGATGCATGGCATTTGATTAATTTAGCTTCAAGCATGTTTATTCAAGAAAATCATAAATCGACATAAATTTTCCACAAATTTTCTTGTTTTTCCACTATTTTCATCAATTTGTTAAACTGAAACAAAGAGATAAGGAAAATTAAATATTTTGATTGATGTGGTTATAAAATTAATTTATGATTTATGAAACTTATGAAAAAAAACATGTGTCCCTCTCTTTGTCTTACACCACATCCATGATTTATAAGAATGTTTTATAAACTCGAAAATTAAATGATCACGATAATATTTAAACAACAAAAGAATTTTCCAGTCAACAGTCTACGAAGCGGGATCAATTATACCAAACGTGTCTTTACACCAAACATATAAAAGAAACCAGAAATTCGATATAAAAGACGATTTGTTGTTTATTTGAATGTACGTATGTAAATAATGTAATGATACACTATTTTAAAGTTGTAATGCCTAACTAGCATGTGGGTTAATCATATTGTCGAGGTCACTGATTTGATTTGATTTTATTCAACTTTTTTATAGACAATTGAATTGCTTTTATTGTGTGTGGCAATATAAGGCATGTTGTTGATTTTATTCTAACAAGAAATAATGTAAAAAAACAGACAGAATTCTCTTATTTTTATGAAAGATTTTGAATTATTTTATGCGTATAAATGGTACAAACCAAATTAAAATAAGTTAATAAGTTATTCTTATAAGTAGTGGTTCGAACTTTGGATCTTCTTTTAAAAATCGTAGATTTACCTACCTTAAATGAATATTTAAATTTACTTTACCGCTAATTCCAACAAATATTTTGTTTTTATTTATTAGTCTTGGATAACCTACAAAATACGTTAAATGGAAAAAATCAATAATTTATTACTTAGTAGTGTGAAACGACAGTTTGTAATAAATTCAGGCAGTAGAATTTGAATGATGGTTTCATTAAATTTTTTTTTTATTTTAATTATATCACTCTCGCTTCGATAGCCGACTTCATTCTGATGAATGCATTCTAAAATCCAAACAATACATTTTCTTATCTAGAAACGTATATATTATGCAATAATTTCCGTTAAATATGAGAATATGAATGTATGTACATAAGTAAGAACAGACTTTTGTTTTGATTATTTCATAACGTTTTTTTAACGAATTGACGTATTATTTTCATATACTAGTGTCCCAAATTTTTATGCTTTCTATTGATCAAACAATCCGTATTCAAATTACCCTGCCAACGACTGGCTTTATTGATTTTTCTATGTCAAAAGTATTTTCAGTTCTTCGCTAATTTTCAATCCACAAACATTGAAACTAAATTTAATTAGAAAAAAAAAAAAATGTCCGAATGGAGCGGTCAGCTATTAGATGAAGATGGTAATCCAAAGATTACACGCGAAGAATGTGAATTACTAACGGAAGTGTTAAAAAAAGAAGAATTTCGTAAATTATTTTTCGAATACTGTGAAGAGCTGAATGATCCTGAACAACGCAAAATTTATGAAACCGAACTCACCCAATTTGAAAATGAACGTGGCGTCGACATAATATTTATAAATCCTGAACCCGGATTTGTTATAAAAACAAGTATTGATGGTGAAAAAAAATGTTTTATTAATATTGCGCACTCGGACAAAGTGGATAAACCAACATTCGAGATGAGTTCTGCTAAAACTGGTGCAAATTGGAAGATACCCCTAACACAATCACCGCCACGTTATGACTACGATAAAAACCGTAAGTCTTGTTTAGTTTATGATGTTGTTTTTCATACGGATACATTAAAAATGTGCGAGACGGACAAAAATTTCCGAAAAATTGTTATTGATTCGGCATTGGATGCTGTACAGAAATCTTTTAATGTGCAAGTTGATCGAAATAATTTGAAATATCCCAAAATGCGATTTAAAGGTTTAAATCGGCCAACTGTTATACGAAAAAAGATGGATGATTTTGAAGGAACACGAGAAACTTTATTCGACGATCATATTCCAGCGGTTCCAGAAAATACTACTGATAAGGTGCACGAATTGGATGTAAATATGGCATCTGATGCACAATATACAGTACCAAAATATAAAATTGTGCAACGCCGTAATGTTGATATGCAGGATTGCGTTGAAGACCAGAACGCCAAATTACATGTCACAATACCAAAGGAAATTGTAATAGTTGTTGATCTTCCTTTATTGCGTACCACAAAAGATGTGGACTTGGATGTGCTCGAAAAAGAAGTTAAACTATTGAGTGATTTTCCATCGAAATACAAATTAAATATTCATCTATCCTATCCAGTTGATGAGTCACAGGGAACCGCTAAATTCGATAAAAATACAAAAAAATTAACTATCACACTTCCCGTGAAGAAAGACAAATTCCGAACGAATTATTTCCGAAACAAAACCATTGATATGAAAACAAACGAGATTCTTGAAGGACGGTCATTAATCCATGAAGTTTTAGTACCAGCAACGGTAGCAGAAATAAATGAAGATGAACTAGTTGAAAATTCGTCTGAATTTCTTGATCCAAACGTTTCATATCAAATACCAAAATTCACAATTGAAAAGTTATCGCAGTTTCGACATGCTATTATGATAAATATGGAAAATATTGATTCATCATCAATACAATTGAATAATCCACAAACATGTCCATCAAATTTTATACAACTAAAATTTTATATAATCGGACCGGGATACTTTCCTATTCATTACTCGCTTTATGTACAATTTTTAAACGATACCAAGGTAAATGTAGGCCCTACAAATTTATCTGTTAATAAACTCTCAATAGAGTTTACAGTTAATGGGGAAAATGATGATGTAAAATATATATTTGGTCAAAATGGGTATGATCTGGATGATGTGGATTAAATAAAATAAAATGATTTTTATTGATACAATAGTTTTTCTTATTCATTTATGATTTACACAAACTGGTACAATTATGTTGAAACCACTTAAAGTTCGTTCACTTAAACTTTATTTAGTTTAATAATAAATATTTATCGATTTTTTAATATTCATTTTTTATTAATTATTAACTTATACAGTATGATGTTTCAGTACAGTTTGGTCCCACGCAAACAATACAATGCTCTAACTTAAATCATCGAAGCGTGCAAAATTTGTAACCTGTGACAAAAACTTTCATTTCATCACCATAAAAACAAAAGGTACACGACCTAATCTCAGTGTGACCGTGATATAATTTTATTGCGAGTTAGATATATGATTTTAAAAAAAAATCCTCTTACTTACGAGTAGTGTCCATAATAAATCTCCAAAATATGCACGATCAAGAAAATAATTTGTCGTATGTTCATTAATAAATCTTTAAAAACGACATTTCATGTTTGGTCATTTGTATTCAATTCTGATAAACGACAACAATGCAAAATTATATTAATTCACTGGGGTGGATGGAAATACATAATGTAGGGTGAAAAATTGTCATTTGTCTCGGAACTTAATTTTATCACTTTCGTACTAGCTGCAGTTAGAGATACATTTTAATGATAGACATCATTAAGGAAACTCTTGGAATTATCTCATCTCATTTAATGATGTCGGTACAAAAATCTAAATGTGAGTGTCACGTACTAGTCTCATCAATTAGAAACGCATTGTGATGAATTTCTCTTCCTATTAAAATCGTGATTATTTAATTTACATGGATGGTAAACTTGAACAAATATATATCATCTAATCTTGTAAACTTTGTATACGTTGTTAGTTCTCTAATATTTATCTTGAATTTCGTAAACTAAAACCCGGTAATATGTTAAGGGAAGAACACAGGCACGCCAAAATTTTGAGTTAGACCTATGTGTATTGATGTGTCGTTTTTGTTATACATAAGTATAGCTACTTATATATAAAGTTTATAAAACAAGCATATATATATATATATATATATATATATATGTAAATAAATATTCATTATCATGAAATCATCATCCACCTCACCTTTATTTCCATTCTTCGTGTAAATATATTTATGTATGTGTTAATATTGATATATAAACATACTAAAAACTAATTAAATTTTAGTATAAAAACAATATATGGTAATGATTATGATTATTGTTGGAATGATCTTGATGTTATGTATAAGACAAAAATAATCAAACGAATTTGACCTTTCTCTCATTCTCAAAACGTCGACCGAACCTTAAACAACATACATATTCTCATCAATCATAAAATTGAAAGTGTACATGTTATACTTATAAAATCCTAAATGATTCTAAGCCAAGGAAGGTGGTTTGGCGTCTATTGGAGGGGGGGATCAAAGTTGAGTAGGTTAATCTACCAACTCCGTAACCTTCCAGTAGGGTGCGCATCACGTGAGCTGTTCTGGTCTTGTCATTAGGCAGCTGCGTCATGGGTACAATTGTGTAAGGGATAACTTGTTCACAATTCGCAAGTGTACGTACTGCCTCCTCGTGGCAACCACTGGTAACTAAGGCCACTTGGCACATTTTTGGCCATTTGGCACAGGCTAAAGTACGGCGCTAAAGGAGAAAACCTTGACAAAAAACCCTAATCTAAGGTGGAACAGCATATGCCGAAAGATAAATGGCTGATAGGTTAATCAGCCCAAAATATGCGGACTCTGGATACCAGGCACCCTCCAGTTTTATTTAGCCTTCCTGTAGTAATGCTGGGTGACCTACAGGTGATTTGCAATTCCCAGCAACTCGTAAGAGTCAAATCAAACGGAATACGGGGCAGGAGTAGGAATATACGGGAGTGGGACAACCCTCTCGAGGTCCTTGTGCTCCAATGCTACCGTCTTTCTAGCGGAACTACATGCAAACATGTAAACATCTAGGAGGGAGAGCAATAAGCCCAGATAGTTTGTATCACGTACCGGGAGGCAGTATTGTCAAGTTCATTGAGAACCTGAATATTGACTGGACGGATAATTAAGCAGGGGCCAGCACAATAGATCTTTTAGGTCGCAGTGCGAAGTGGCTGATCGCCCGCATGACCCCCCCCCCCCCCCAATAATAATAAGAATAAGCCAAGGAAAATGTTTAACCCATGCGATGAAATATTCTTAAACACTTTACTGAATTATTCAGGCCTATTATTTGGCCAATTGCGAAATTTCGCATAAAGAATTCGTATTTTTTGCCGCGGATTTACCATATTATGAAATTTTTGTCATAAGCACAAATTCTATGTAGCTATTTAAAAATTATTTAGTTCTTGGACTTGGAATTATCTCATCTCATTTAATGATGTCGGTACAAAAATCTAAATGTGAGTGTCACGTACTAGTCTCATCAATTAGAAACGTTTTATTTAAAATTTAATTTAATTAATTTATTTAAAATTTAATTTAACATTTACAAAAGAATTATTTTCCTCAAAAACACAAAATACTATCCGCACAAAATACCAATACACAAAATTTTCATTTAGTTTTTGAATAGGTCGTATTTTTTCCATGTCGTGTAAGTTCGAAATCGTACAATTTCATAAGCCCAAGGAACTTAAGAAAAATTTGATTAGAATTGGAACGAATTTCAGGTATTTAAACAAAAAAAAAAATTTTAGAGGTACTGAATAAATTACAGTTTCCAAATTTAAATAAATTCTTTATTGAATTTAAGAGACTCGCGGGTCACCAAAAAATATTTAAAACAAATTAAGTAATTGAATTTTTGTGATCCAAAAATACAGTGAAATCTCGGTAAAACCGTCGTTCTGGTTTGCTATAAGCAATCCGTTTGTTTCTTGTAGATGGAGATTTAAATTTCCCCCAAGCTTATTTCTTAAACAGTTAAAGCTAAATCCAGACAAGTGGTGATTTATATAAATAATGGCTCAAATGGACCTACTTTTATATAAAATTATCGCTATTTATCACAAAAACTACGTGCCTACGTACATAAATGCATTTTATTACAGGTTTATGAGCAAACCTATGAACAAGTTATTTTTAACCGATGAAGATTCAGGTGACGAGGACAACGTGACTATAAACAACCTTTCTGGACGTCAGCTAAGAGCCGAAACATAAAAACGAAAGCGAAAATCCAGAAACAACTTTACAAAATGGGGGAAAAAAGACCTCATCTTACCAATGAGGACGGACATAGTGGTTGTACACAGATGCAGAACATGCTACCTGTTAAAACATTTCACATTTTTTTTAACGATGAAAGGTGAAATAACGAAATATTCATTTGGGACAAGATTACCCTAGAAATATAAAGATTTGGACTTAGAAGCAAGTGAGGCTGCTTCATAGGTGTGTCTAGATGCAAGTGGCCACTCAAGCCAGAATTAGATAAATTTGGACGATTTTTAAGGTTTACATTTTACAACAATCGATCTATTCAGGAATAAATCTGAAATTTTTGAAATTTTCCAGCAGTAGTAAAATGTATTGGTAATGTAAAATGTATTGGCACACCAGTTCGGATTGGAGTATTATGCTAATGTAAGAATTGAGCGACGAAGATAGCTCGATCCAACGTGAGTCAAGGTTAGCCTTGTCGAATAAAATGAAGTTTCTAAAGGCTATAGGAGTTACGTCCCATGTCTCAATAAAGAGTTGCAGTTAGAATCCAATGAAGTTGAAGAAAATAATGTTTAGCAAGAGGTCAATCAGAAAGTGGATGGTGAATGATGCAGCTTTAGACGACAACGACGGATAGTATTACACATGAACGATTTAACCAGGATCCAAGACAGGTAATTCTAATTTCTAATCGTATCAAAAGGCAGTTCATCTGAGCTGGCGCAAATAACATTTCGAGTTCATCTCTCAGAGCCAAAACTGTTTTGAAAATGTTACATTTTGACAGCAAAACTATATTCCTGAAAGGAGAACTGTCCTTCCATGAGTAAACCTACATTCTAGCCGCCAGGATTCTTGAAGGAAAGAAAAGATGAGTGCGTTTGTCTACTTAAAAAGTTTTCTTGTTTGTTGGAAAAGTAATTAAAATTCACTTTCTTCAAAAGAAAAAAATGTTTGTTTATGTACCTACCGAAAAAAGTTCAGGGGCTTAAACTGTGGCATTTGAATTGAAAGGTACCGGGTTGGAATTCCAATCTGGCAAGATAAAAATTGCTAAAGGGATTTTTCATCGTCTGATCACCGAAGTATAGAACTCTTTTGTTGCTTTATTTTTCTTGTCAATATGACTTTATACTGTGACTTGAGCAAGGTGTGTTTGGAAACCGTTAAGTCACATAACTGATTGCTTCGATTAAAATCCAAATAAACAACCAAAAAATAAGTAAACGAATTGAAATTTCAAGATTCTTTTTGACTTGCTGTTTCTGAATTACTTTGAACTAAAATTTAGTAATGTGAAAGAATAACCACCTCAACAACCAAAATTTACAACTGTACATATGTACTTGGAATAAACTGACCACAAAGCCAAAATCATCCAAAGAAAAACCCAACAACAGTAATGAGATTGTGATTTTGCCGTCACACAGACACACACCACACATAACAAAGAAGAGGAAGAGGAGATGAAAAATGAAGAAAACAGACAAGAAAAATCAATATTTTCTTTTTTTCTCGTTTTTTTTTCTTTTCATCTTTTCTAAGTAAACATTTTGTGATAATTTTGTGTGTTGTTTGCAAGTTCAGTTCACTTTACCAAATATAACAAAAAAAGAAAAAGAAAAACGGCAAAAGTAAAATAAACAAACACAAATCACAATGAACTCAACACGTAAGAATGTTTTCTTTTTTCCTGGCTAGGTAGCTAGGTTTTAAAACAGAAAAAAAAAATTCACTCACCTAAATTATTTTTGTATTACTGTACCGTGTAATTATTTTTCTTGTACATACAAAAACAAGAAAAACATGTAAACGTCACACAAAACCACCAAACTATAGAGTAAACTACATACAGGTGAAATTTTTCACGTATTTTTATTTATTTTTCTTATGTTTCACAAACCACTTTATAAAATTTACATTTTATTTGTGATATAATTATTAATCTAATCCACTTGCAATTAATTTATATCATACACACTTATACACTGGAATTATTCAATTTAGAAGTTTTTTATTAGACTTTTAATTAACGTCCCCGCCCGTCTGTAGACGACCGAACAAATTGTGGAACTGAAAAATGAAGGAGTTTTGAAGAAGAAAACACGAAAAAATTGTACAAAAATCCAATATGTCTTCCCAATTTGAAAACGTCAAATTCTGGTACATTATTCAAGATACCAAAACAGTACAAGATTTTTTTAAATATGCAATGGAATTATGGGAAATTTATATTATATTTTCAAATTGGAAAAATGCTGCAAAATTTATTGAAATGTAATTAAATACAACACCTTATAATTTATCGTAGTTAACGGAAGAGTAGCGATTAACGAACGACAAGAACTAAAACCTGCTATAAACAATTCAAAATAATGTAAGGTGTACTAGAGGCAAGACGAGTGTAGTACAATTTACAGTAGCAACAACAAAAAACCCAGTTTAACTTTTGCACCAATCAAATTCCGCGAAACGCTGAATTGTCAGCTTGACAGATACGCATAAAAATGTCAAAATAACAATTTGTTTATATATTTTTTTTTTATTTAATTTTAATAAATAAAAAAAATTATATATAATAATTATAAAATAGATTTATAAAATCATTTAAATTAAGTAATCAAGTACAAATATTAGTGTTTTATATATAGAGAAACAGAACAACAAAAAAAAAGTATGAATGCAATTAGTTTATATGTTTCTACATCACGTCTTATACTACAAATTGATGATGGAGATGATAAAAATTTAACCGATTTATATCGTTTATTACCATATTTACGTCAGTCATTATCATGTAAATTCTGTGGAAATTTACTAACCGAACCGTATTCACCAAATAATTCTAAGTGTCAGCATCATGTTTGCAAAAGATGCATAGATCTGAGGAAAACATTGAAAACGTTTTGCATGTCTTGTTGTGACAAGCAAAGCTTTGTCGAGAATCGTCAGCTCCGAATCCTATTACAGTGTTATAAAAGTTTATGCGAACATATAATACTGACACCGCTCTACCAAGAGATATGCAAACAAACACTTGTAACGAATAAGAATGGTGAGCAAGCTGGAACATCAAATGCGCCGACAAACAGTGTACTGGATTTGATCGATGAGGGAGCAAAGTTTCATGATGATTTCAATAGCCATACAACAGGTCTAACAAAATCGGCCTATTCAATACTACCATGTTTGTATACAACGACACAAACTAATTCATCCACACAAACACTGAATAATACAGCCAAATTTGTGACTGCAACACAATCATCGGTTTCATTGCCATTAACTCCGATTTCAGTTGCGCCTACTATGCCACAATTGTCTCTTGGGAATTCGTCAAATATAAATACCTTTTCAAATCCAATGCAGATGAAAATCAAAGAAGAGACAGTAGTTTATCAACCAACTGTGATGCAACAGCAACCAATTCAGCAGCCACAAACCATCCAACAGCAACAGACGATAAATAGCCCATCAGTGTATTCTGTATTGTATGCTGGTTCTGGGAATAAAATAACAATAAAACGAAAACTCGAAAATAATGTTCAGGCACAAACAATACAAACGATCAATAGCCCAATGATGCAGACTACTGTGCCAGCAAGTTTCAAAAAGCCTCCACCAACAACCTTTAATGCACATATTTATAAGCAAAAATTTGTTGCAACCGGGACAAATGTGGTGCAAACAAATAATAATTCAGCTAATATTAATTCATCCAATCAGCTAAAACGGAAAGGTTGTCGTTGTGGTAATGCGACCCTGACACCTGGAAAATTAACGTGTTGTGGTCAACGTTGTCCATGCTATGTAGAATCTAAATCATGTATCGATTGTAAATGTCGCGGTTGTCGTAATCCACATCACCCCAATGGTTTTAAAGTTCGGCCAAATCTGGGCCAAAATCAAATTGTTGTGACCAATTCACAATCAAATCTTAATCACCAACAAATTCAATCGGCTCAAATTTTACAAACCTATTCAACTCAGGCATCTATAATGCCAGCAATAGCTTCATCTACTGCATCGTCTACGACAACTCCGGTAACGACACAACAAATTTACATAAATGATTTAAATCAATTGCAACTGGCAGCTGCTAATTCGTTTCAAACCACGAATTCTTGTATACCATTTACTCAATTTTTAAATAATACGCTGCAATCGACAACGGTGACAGCGCAAGGTAATCATCAGGCAACCTATACCAGCAATAATTTGCAAACGGCAAATTTTAATCAACTGCTGAACAATACAATAATATTTAATCCGGCTGATATTCCGACAATAATTGATGGTGGCAGCATACAGACAGCGATAGATTTGTAATTTATTTGGATCGTGCACGTTTTTTAAACTATGGATTAAGTGTTTTTAAAAACGGAAAAAAGTTTAACATTTGTGAGACATGGTTTATATTTAAGTCACCTTTCTTTAGATCTGAGACAATAAAGTTTTGCGTTTTTTTTTTTTTCTATTTTAATATTTCATCTGGTTTGCTTTATTAAAATGTGTAGTCTGTGGCTCAGTTTGTGTATATGTATATAAAAGCCAGCATTCAACCATCTCTCACAAATAGTTCAACAACAAAAATAAAATCTAGAATATTTGCTAGCACTAAGATTATATATTATGTTTTCGTAAACTACTTTAGAAATTAAGTAACTATTATGTATAATAAACTAAATAATTTTTACATTTTAATTGTAATTTTTTAATTAAAATCTCATTTATGTTCTGTTTCATTTATCTATTTAGTAAAACCAAGTAAAACTTAAGAAAATATCAAGAAAAACAATTCGATAATTAAACTTTATTGTACATAGATATATATGTATATTTATATATATAGTATACCTATATATATATATACATATACATATATAAATTAATATTGAATTAAAATTAATTTAACTTTTTTTAAACAACAAAAAAGGAAAAATTCGAAAATTTTCATCTGTTTATAGAAAAAATAAACGGAAGAATCGTAGTTTAAAATAAATTGTAGTTTTATTTAAAGAAAAACCGATTTTTGATATCTTCAGCTTCTTCCGCTGCACTACATCCCACGAAGGGATTTGGCCGCCTCAACGATGCTCCTCCAAATAGATCGATCCGATTTTTGATATCTATTATTATTGCAAGATGGTGCAATAAGGATGGGATGTTTGCGGCAGCTCGATTTTTGTGGATCGATGCTACTTGCTCACTCTCTCGATTCAAAAAGTAAACCCTTTATTCTTCAGCTGGAATATTCGGTATTCCGGCTGAAGGATAAAGGGTTTATTTTTTGAATCGAGAGAGTGAACAAGCAGCATCGATCCACAAAAATCGAGCTGCCGCAAACATCCCATCCTTATTGCACCATCTTGCAATAATCTTTAAAATTATCTTTTACCTGTGCTGGATTGGGTTGGTTTGATTGGAATAAGACCACTCGTGAAGCTCATCTTAAGATAAATCAATATACACAATGGACGGTGTGAACAATTTCGAGAAATCATTAATAACAGTTCGATCGCCACCACGACACGTGCTAAACGAATCGAACTGCAGTAACTGCGAACGCGTTGACACCAATGAGATGATGCAGTGCGACAAGTGTGATAAGTGGTTTCATTTTGAATGCGTTGGTGTAACGCAGGCAATCCAGGGCGAGAATTGGGTTTGTAGCACGTGCTCCGGCTTGTCTAGTGCCGGAGACACCGTAATCACCCACCCTGTGCTGAAATCGCCGAGCAGACAAAACTCGAATAGATCCGTAAGTGCCCGATCTACAAAATCCTCAAGCAAGAGGATGCAGTGGGAACTGCAGAAGCTGGAGGAAATTCGAAAATTGAATGAAATCAGACGTAAGGAAAGGGACGCCGAGGATCGCGATTATATAAATAAGAAGTTCGAAATCCTCGAGCAGCAAATTGACGATGAACCCGAATCGGATCAAGACGATGGGCTTAAGTCAAACTATGCGGATGTCAGTCAGTGGGTTGAGCAACACCAAAGGCAGTGGGAAAGCCAGCAATTAAACAAGTTCCGCCACAAACAGCTGATATGGCTGCCACGGCGACATTTGTTGAAATGCCTATCATTAACCAAATGGCAAACGTATCGATAACGAGAACTGGTCAACAGCCATATCGACAACAATCGGTACCATGTGTGAAGTCAAATAAGATACTAATTTCAAATAGACAGATACCAGTCTCACATGACCGTGGCGCCATTCCGGTCAGTTTGCACAACACGAATCAACTGTCTTATATTCAACCAGCAGCGTCTATGGGTGTCCTACAACTACCTGTACCAAATGCTGCAACGGCGCCCATTTTGAGGGCTGATCAGCTCGCCGCAAGGCATATAGTTTCCAAGGAGCTTCCTCACTTCAGCAGGCAACCATCGGAATGGCCGATGTTCATAAGCAGCTATGAAAGTTCAACAGAGACATGTGGGTTTAGCAATGCTGAAAATCTATTACGTCTGCAACGGTGTTTAAAAGGGAAAGCACTAGAGTCTGTGAGATGCCGTCTACTGCTACCATCGTCAGTATCGGATGTGATAACAACCCTGAGAATGTTGTAAGGCCGCCCAGAATTGATCATCCACACACTACTTCAGAAGATCAGAGGCGAACCGGCTCCGAAAGCAGAAAAACTAGAAACCCTAATTTCATTTGCGCTGTCGGTGCAAAACCTATGAGCCACGATCGAAGCTGCCGGACTACTGGCACTTATGAATAATCCATCGTTGTTACAGGAGTTAACAGACCGTTTACCGCCTCACATAAAATTAAACTGGGCCGTATATCAACAGTCTGTGCCAGACGTCACGTTATCCACGTTTGGGAACTGGCTTTTTGAAATCGCGCAAGCAGCGAGTGCAGTAATCATATCTTCTCCCGTTTCTGTCAGTATTAACGCCAGGTAGGAAAAGAGACAATCTAGCGAGAAAGGCTATCTGCATACGCACGCAGGAGATACCGAAAATGATCAAACAATTAATGATGATCGGAAATGCCACCTGTGTAAGAAATCCGGTCATATATTCTAAAAAGCTGTGAGAGTTTCCACAACATGGATCGCAATGAACGTTGGAACACCGTAAAAGAAAACTGTCTGTGCCGAAAGTGTCTTGAACAGCACAGCCACTTTCGTTGCAAATATGCCAAGCAATGTGGCATGCAGGGTTGTAAAGCGTTACACCACCCACTGCTTCATGGCGAAGGACGACCCGAAGTGAAACAAAGCGTGAAACCAGTAGTTAATTGCGCCTTACACTGTAATGCACAACGTCGATCGTCACAATCACCCCTTTTCCGAATCATTCCGGTCACTCTCCGCGGGGAAAAGCATCAGCAAATACGTTTGCTTTCCTTGATGAAGGCTCATCTTTAACGCTCTTAGATGAAGAATTAGCGAAAGAGCTCGAATTAGAAGGAACACCTGAGAGCTTGTGCCTGAGATGGACGGTAGACACTGTTCGAGAAGAAAAGGATTCTAAGATAGTTTCGCTGTAAATTTCGGGAAAGTATCAAGGGAGTCGAAAATACCGCATCAATAACGTCAGAACCGTCAGGAGTCTAAATCTATCGGTGCAATCCGTGGCAGCGCAAGAAATGTCCGCTAAGTACCATCATCTACGGGCAGTTCCGATCCAGGATTACTACCACGCTGTCCCTCGTATTATCATTGGGATTGATAACTGGAAGCTAGGGATACCATTACAGGCGAGGGAGGGAACCTCATAGCAACCGGCGGCTACCAAAACAAGATTAGGGTGGGCTGTGCACGGTTTTTACGATCAAAACAAAGCAGCCGATTCTAATTCGTCGTCGCCGCACCACCATTATAGTTTACATATGTGTAGTTGCAACAGTGATCAGCGGATGGAGACTATGGTTAAAGAGTTTTTCTCGTTAGAAAGCTTCGGTGTGAAGAAGCCTGACATCATTTTGGAAACTAGCATGGAAAAACGTGCGCGCGAGGTATTAGAGACAACCACGATCCGCAGTGAGCACCGGTTCGAAACGGGTCTGCTCTGGAAATATGACGGAGGTGAGTTGAATAAGCCATCTCCAAGAATATGGTATCTACCCATATTTGCGGTGAATAATCTGAATAAACCGAATAAAATTCGCCTTGTATGGGACGCAGCCTGCAAAGTCAACGGAATATCGTTGAATTCAGTTCTCATGAAGGGTCCAGATCAACTTGTAGCTTTGCCAGGAGTGATTCAAAGATTTAGGGAGAGAAGAGTGGCCATCTGTGGCGACATAAAGGAAATGTTTCACCAGATACGCATTCGAGAGGCCGATCAACAATCACAACGGTTCCTATGGAGAGACGAGGACCAAAGTAAAGATAACCTGACGTTTATGTGATGCAGGTTATGGCGTTTGGGGCGACTTGCTCCCCCAGTTCAGCGCAGTATGTAAAGAACGTGAACGCGCTAAGCTTTGCAGAAAAGTACCCACGAGCTTCTGACGCAATAAAAAACAACCACTATGTGGACGACTAGTTGGACAGCGTCGAGACCCCGGATGAAGCCATCGAACTAGCAAAACGGGTCAAAGAAATACACAAACATGCAGGGTTTGAAATAAGAGGTTGGAGATCTAATGCTCCGGAAGTGTTATCAGCATTGGATAGTGTCAGTACAACGTCAGAGGCAAAGAAAGACCTGAACATCAGCTCGGCAATAGAAGGCAAAAAGGTTCTAGGAATGTGGTCGAAAACTCACTCTTGTCGGGTGAGAAGCGACCCACCAAGCGTGAATTTTTAAGGACTCTAATGTCTGTATTCGATCCTCTGGGCCTCTTGGGTTTTTACTTGGTTTACGTTAAAATTCTATTGCAAGATGTCTGGAGATGATCGATCGGCTGGGACGAAAAGTTGAATGACGAACAATTCGACAAGTGGACAACTTGGATCCAGTTGTTACCACAGATAGCGCAGATACGGATTTCTCGATGGTATGGAATACGAGGAGACACAGAAACAATACAACTGCATATATTTGTCGATGCGAGTGAACACGCGTTTGCAGCAATTGCCTACTTCCGCATCGTAAGTGGCGACGATATCCACTGCACCCTGGTTGCGGCTAAAACTAAAGTCGCACCACTTAAACCACTATCAATCCCTCGACTCGAGTTACAAGCGGCGGTGCTCGGGGCCCGACTAGCTAACAGCATTGGTGATTCCCACTCCATCCACATTCAAGAGCGTATATTTTGGTCCGATTCAAGAACGGTCCTCTGCTGGCTACAATCCGACCATCGTAAATATCACCAGTTCGTGGCACATCGTATTGGTGAAATAATGGAAACCACGAAATTAAAGGAATGGAGGTGGATTCCCACCAAAAATAATGTAGCGGATGATGGCACAAAATGGAAGAAACTGCCAGATTTGAATTCATCGAGTCGATGGCTGAAAGGGCCTGAATTTCTTCGACTTGCTGAACCATGGTGGCCCAACCAAACCCTAAACGTCGACGGGGCTCCCATTGAGGAACGGCGGGCTCACTACATACATACAGTCCAATATTATCCATCGGTAATCAAGGTAGAGCGATTTTCCAGCTGGCAACGCCTTCTTCGTGTGCAAGCATATGTGTTGAGGTATGTAAATAACTTAAGATGCAGAATCCATAACATGGCCGTTAGTGTAGGTCCTATCACTCAAATCGAGCTTGTTAAAGGTCACAATGAGCTCTATCGTCGAGCCCAGTTTGATGCTTATCAAAAGGAGGTAGAAATCCTGCTACGCAACAAATCGCTTCCAATAGATGAGCAAGTGAACATTCCGGAAAGCAGCCCCATTTATAGGAGCTCGCCATATTTAGACGACGTTGGCGTTTTAAGGATGAAAGGGAGGATTGATGCTTCGGAAGATGTAGGTAGGAATCAAAAGCGACCAATATTGCTGCCGAAAGGTCACAGGATGACTTATCTGTTAGTCATGTCATACCATCGAAAATACCACCACCATAACCATGAAACCGTTGTTAACGAACTCCATTAGCAATACGTAATTCCAGGCGTACGTCAGTTATTGAAAACAGTACGATCTTCCTGCCAGAGATGTAAGAATCAGAGGGCCCTCCCTCGTGATCCACAAATGGTGAATTTATCGACAGTTCGGCTTGCATCTTTCACTCGACCATTCTCTTATGTCGGCATAGACTATTTTGGGCCGATGAACGTCTCGGTCGGACGTCGTACGGAGAAGAGGTGGGGAGTCCTGTTCACTTGCTTGACGATACGGGCAGTACATATTGAAACAGCGCATAGTTTAACCACCAATTCATGCATAATGTGTATTCGCAATTTCATCGCAAGACGAGGCGCGCCAATCGAAATACGCAGTGACAACGGATGGAATTTACGCGGAGCGGAAGCCGAGTTGCGTCGCGCCCTAACTGAAATCGATCAGAGTCGACTTTATGCAGAAGTTACAACCCCGGATTCCATAAATGGCTGTTTAACCCGCCAGCGTCACCACACATGAGTGGCTGCTGGGAACGGCTGGCTCGCTCAATCAAAAACACTTTATACCAGATTATGCCTCAGCGAAACCCAGGAGACGAATTGCTTCGAAACTTGTTAATAGAGGTTGAGTACATTATCAATTCTCGTCCGCTAACGTTCGTTTCCATTGAGAGCGCCGATTCTGAAGCCCTGACACCAAAACATTTTTTGCTGGGATCATCAAGCGGCACTAAACCCCCAGGCGAATTCAATGATAACGACATAATACTCAGAAAGTATTGGCGGAAGTCGCAACATTTAGCGAACATATTTTGGAAGCGATGGCTAACCGAATATCTACCCACTCTGACGAAGCGAACAAAATGGTTCTTGCCTGTAAAACCGATTGAAAGAGGCAACGTGGTCATTATCGTTGATAACAACATACCACGAAATTCGTGGCCGAAGGGACTGGTAATTGAAACAAACCTTGCCAAGGATGGGCAGGTGAGAAGTGCTGTCGTACAAACCTCTAGAGGCGTCTACGAAAGGCCGGCCGTGAAACTGGCTGTATTGGATGTGCAACCGGAAAAGGTGGGCAAGTCGACATCATCTAGGGAGATGAGCCAACTTACCGGGTTGGAGAATGTTGCCACATCTAAAACCATGTAGCAGCCCTGGTGTATGGATGCGTTCGAGCTATAAAAAGAAAAAAAAGAAAAAAAAAGAAAGGAATAGAAAAAAGAGAAGAGTGAAGTCCACATCGAAAATTGAATTAGAAAAAGTTTGTAAAGAGACAATAAAAAGTAATTTTAAAGCGGAATACCGAATATTCCAGCTGAAGAATAAAGGGTTTATTTTTTGAATCGAGAGAGTGAACAAGCAGCATCGATCCACAAAAATCGAGCTGCCGCAAACATCCCATCCTTATTGCACCATCTTGCAATAATTATAAATTAATTTCCCAAACATAAGTCGAAGCTAAACACCTACAATTTTATTATTTACCAACCCGGAGAAATTAAAACTTCTAAGAGCAAACACCATAACATTTGACATGATGATGATTTCCTTTTAACCACAATTAATTCTCTTTAGATGTTTCCTGGCACAGCGACTTCTTTTTAGAAGTCCTCTCTAAACTCTAATCATTTAATTGCAAGAACAGAGGTACAAAGCATGAATGTTACATATTTGCCTAATGAATCTTACAGAGCGCGGGAGCCATAGCTACACTGCTATAAATTAATATGAAGTCTTAAAATTAACGTTTCAGTTTGATTCAGAATATCGAAATTAAAAATTGTTTAATGTACAAATAAGAGACGTTTTGAAGATGTAGTCGAGAAATTCATCGTCTGAAGTTTCTTCTGGCGTTTTTATTTACCATGAATAGATAAAGTTGACCTGTAATGTTTTAATTTCGATATTCTGAATCAGACTGAACCGCTGATTTTGAGAATCTATACAATTTAACCATTTCTTCGTTAGATTTTTTACTCTACTGCCACCGACCCACAACAATTGGAGCAGTAAGTGTACCTAGTCACTAGTGAAATTTACATTAAGTAAAGTTGTGGTCGATTTATAGATATTAACCGTAATCACTACTGTCTCCAACCAGGTGAGTGAAAGGGTATATTTGCAAATTCAGTATTTTTCTTGATTCAAGAACATGCGAACCTCTCTGGCTCCTAATTTATTCTAACATGTCCAAGAAACCTTGATGAATCTTGGACCGAGAAAATTTACTGAATTTTGTTATTCTTTTTCAGATTATCAAATCAAACGCTTTACCAATAGGTAAATAAATTCTCAAATAAATACCATTTAGGTAAATACGTTAGAAATTGAAATTTGCAAAATCTTATTTCGGAATTTTGGATAGCAATGCTATCTATCATCTAACACGAAATACTTATTATGGCGTGTAAGCACCCTTTACAACGATAACGATTATTTTCATTAAAAATTTTTTGTTTAAAATTTAAATTATAAATTTCAAATAAAATATGTAAGTTTAATGTTAGTAATTATTTAGAATGTTTAATTTATAAATTTTAATTAATATAGCTATTCCTAAAATATTTAAAGAAAATATAAAATACCACAAATCGTTACTTGTAACGAGGCAACGGTTAAAATTGACAGTAGTCATAACAACAATAAAGATACAATTTTTGATTTATAATTCGCAATTCGCATGTTTTGTATTTAATGTTCCGTAAACAAATTATTATTTATTTTTCTTCACTAGTGATTACATAAATATAAAATAGACTTAAACTAAAAAAAAAAAAACAATATAATTACATTTATCAAAAAAATGAATAGATACATTTCAATTTTTAAAATCGATGGGAAACCAATTCTACCGCCATTGGTAAATTTAAACAGGTTTTTGTCTTTTGTAAATGATTAACTATGTAATTACTTTGGTGTTTGCAGATGACTGAATCGGTAAAACTTGAAATGCGAGAATATAAAAAAATTGCTTGTCAGCTGGAACATAAATATCAAATCAAAAGAAATTTCCAACACACAATACAAGAACAAGATTATCCGCGGTCTTCGGATGATTCGTCCAGTGTTGAACTTTTGACAACGTATCGTAAAACTGAATCTTCATTCCCGGATCAAATGCAGCAAGATTCTATATTAGATTCATCATTAGCATCAACAATCGAAGAGTTTATCGAACAAGATACTCTGGTACAGATAAAAAATAATGATTTCAATCATTTTTCTCCAACCGGATTGGCGTCAGATGAGCCGGCCACCAGACATATCGATTGTTATGAATTATTAGAGCATTTTCGTAGTGAAATGTCCAAATCAGTCCCACCACCGGTTATTGAAAATATGGATTCACCAATGGGTCCTTTAATCAGATCAAATTCGTACACTCTATTAACGCCAAGCCCAATGTTGTTAAAACAAATGGAACTAGAAGGGGTTGAGGTAAATGAACATAAAAAGTTCGAACCAAAGAAGCTCTATTCAGAAAAATCATTCTCATACAAAACCGCAACGAAAAAATTAAAACCGAGAGTTGCGCAGAAGAAACCTACCGCCTTAATACATCACAAAAAGAGCCCTTATGAATCTTCAATAACACCGAAAATCCGGAATACTACTACTAAAACATCGGTTGTAAAACTAACAACCAAACTTCCGGCCAAGAGTAACTTTACCAAAGAAAATATTCGAACTGTCCATTCTGAACCGACCACAAGAACGACGAAAAATGATTTAAAAGTGTTAGGCCAGCTAAAAGACGCACAAAAAAAACAATTGATGGAATTATTAGCACGACAAAAAGACGAGGAAAAGAAATTGGAGGAACAATTCCTTAAGAAGCATGAATTAATTCTAAAGCAATTGCAGGATTCTATTATTACAACTCATAATATAGCCAAGCACAACGAAGCTGTAATTGAGCCTGTATCCCAAGTATTGCTACAACAGTATTTGGATATGGCTAAACAATCAACACCACCGGCTACTTCTAACAATCATAATACACACTCCAGTAAAAGTGCGCAAAATACATTGGTTGATACCGGAATTACTGTTATAGCCGGTGTATCACAACAAAAAAATAATCGTAATTCATTACCGAATAAACCACCGCGTATCACACGTTCCGAAATTGACAAAGTAAGTCTGTACAAAAAAAGAAACTAAATTATTAATAAAATTATTCTAAATTCTAATATTTAAAAATTTTTTGCGTTTGGCATGGCTTAACAAACGAATCCTTATTAAGTATAATGCTCGTTATGCTCGTCGCTATCATTAGATTAATTCGAATATGAATTATATTTTTACAGAGGACCACGGCCGCAACAATAATAAATGCATTTGTAAGAGGCTACTTAGTACGTCGATTATTTAAAACAGAACATGTTCAAAACATAGTACAGGTGATCAGAGATACGTTAATATTTGTTTTAGATCTACACGAGGAATCACAAAATACCAACGATCCCATCGATATTGTACTAAAAAGTCGGTTATTACAACAAGTAGGTATTTTAATAAACTTACCTCGGGTACAGCAATAAATCATGCTTTTATATTTTCTTTTAGTTAAGCTCAGCGTGTCATACCCTTCATGAATTATTTTTTAGCACAACCCCCAAGGAACGTATGGAACTCATCGCAAGAGATCGAGATTTAATGAAAACTCGAATAAAACGATTACAGAAATTATCAAATAATAATAAATACGATTTTAAACTATCAAAAAAGGATAATAAAATCGAATTATATTCAATTAATTAATGTAGTTACATAACGCGCACAGGTTGTCCTTAAGGAAGAAGAAAATATATTCCGCTGCCTTTTGTACATAATTTAAAATTTAATATGAAATGTGATATTTAAATAATTTATAATTTAATAAACACACAACACATAAAATTCTCGGACTATTTTTATTTTAATTTGGACATCTCCATTGCTGAACATTTACGGTCGTATTCTCTTTTGACGGCCTCGGTGTTGCCGGATTAAGTTTCTTCAAATCATCTGAATTGTATTTTAAAACCGGTTCACCTTGTTTACATTCACACTTTCGATTAATCGGTATGCTTGACTTTAAATGCGATGGGTCGCCTTTCGGTTCACATAGACGATTATGTTCTTTGTAAGTGTCCACTACCTTTTGTATTGGTAAAATCGGGCGTCCCTTCTTTTTAGCATCGGCCATTAGTTCTTCGGCGTAGGCAAAGAAATGTTTGTCGTCACGCTCGTTTTCAAGACGCATGAATTCCAAATCGTGCAAGTTCTTTTCATCTTTAGTTTTTTTGACACGCTCGTCCATTTGCTGCAACAGAATACTACGGTTCTCATTCAATTGTTTAAGTTTGTACTTTTTGCGCTCCTCATCATAAGATCGGTTTATTTCTATGTTTTTAAGTCGATTAGCGATTTCCCATCGAGATTCTTCAATTTTCTCCGCCTTAATTTGTTTCATTTTATCGACCTCTTTTAGGTGTGCTTCTATTCGAGCCGCCTTCATTTTCTTTTCAAATTCGAGCTTTTCCTTTTCTTTCTCTTTCAATTTGGCTTGTAGACGTTCTGCATCTTTTCTAATGCGCTCCTTTTCTTCAGGTGTTTGTTCCGTATAATCTTTGAATACCATATTGGCCAATTCCTCTTTATGTTTTTCGTTTCGTTCAGCATCATCTTTAAGCTTCTTCTTACGCATTTTTTCTAAAGAGTTTTTCTCATTAGTATACAGCTCAATCAATTTATCCTCGACCCTGTCAGTTTCTAAATCACGTTTGCGACGCTGTTCTGCCATTTTCATCGCTTCAAGAGCATTTCGTCGCATCGCTTCTTTCTTACGTTCTAATATAGCACGTTCGCGTTCAATTTGTTCTTTTAATTCTTTATCGGCAGATTCTCTCAATAATCGCTCAGCTTCAGCTTGTTTTCTTGCCCGTTCTAATTTCTTTTTAGCTTCTTCTTTTGTATTTTCGAAGAGCTCAGATTTATAATCACTCGTTCGCTTTTTAGCAGCGAACATTTTTTTTTTATGATCTTCTATCCATTGTTGTGCCTGTTCAATGGTCTCTCGACCATCCTGAAGATGCAGTTCTCTTGCCTTTTTCCGATGCTCGTCATTTATATTTCTTTGGATTTCCCGACCTTTAAGCACTTCACTTAAAATAGTGGCTCTTTCCAATTGTCTTGGTCCTGTTTTTAGGCGATGCATCATGTCCTGCGCCTTCGATAATTTTTCATTTCGGGTTTTTTCATCATTTTCAATCAGATCTTTATATTTTTTCTCAGCTTCCATCAAACCATCATGCTCTCGCTTCCATCTCTCTTCAGCTTTCTTGGTTTGTATAGCTTGTACGGAATTATCCCATTTTTCGGTCATAGCCCTGGAGCCATCACGCAAATAATCATTATACCTTTGCTCTTGTTCCTGTAGCTCGATCTCACCTTCTTTCCGATGTAATTGACCTACAATACTATTCCATCGTTTTCGATTAATTACAAAGTTTCGGGTAGGTCCAGTTGTACATTCTATTCCCGTATTAGTACCGCATGCCATATTTTGAGTCATTTTGTGTTATAATGTTTGATAAAAACTTCACTCACAAAGTAAATCAAATTAAATTTTCTTTGGATGGAATTTTCAAATATATCGAACAAATGATTAGAAAATTGATGAAAAACAAAAGTAAAATTATTTAAATTATAATAATTCGGTTGCTATGGTTGTATACAAATTGTTGTCCAATTTGCCAACTGTTGGATTTTAAATTAATTAGGGATTCGTCCGTAGAGTGGATTGGGTTTTTTTTATGTTTCCATCCATGGTTATCATAAATTTTCAAAAATTCCAGTTGAAAAATGTCAACAAATGATTTTATCTGGAAGTCTCAACACCATTATAAATGCAGAAAAACTTTACGCTGCTTCGTGAAATAGAAATCCTGCAAATAATCCCAGTCGACATCAAACGATCAAATGAGGGATTCGTCCGTTTACAAAATTAAATTTTACTATAAAAAAACACTGCCATCGCTTGTTTGTTCCCCAAATTAGACATTTTAAAATTCACCGGTAGCAAGTTTCACTAAATGCAGTCAAAATACTAGGAGAGAAATGTAAAAGAGCGAATTTTTTCATTTTTTCAATACTCACTCAAATGCGAAAAATATCAAAAAATTAAAATCTGTCAAACCATGCTAGTG
Organism: Tipula vernalis; assembly: GCA_958295665.1. Classification (NCBI taxonomy): domain Eukaryota; kingdom Metazoa; phylum Arthropoda; class Insecta; order Diptera; family Tipulidae; genus Tipula; species Tipula vernalis. The sequence continues at coordinate 368,099,262 of OY282560.1, forward strand.
TGTAATCTGTCTCGAAATCGAATAAAATTTTACAAATGTTAAAATAAATTTGCTTAGCTATTTATTTTTAAAATAATAATTAAATCAAAATGGTTATATAATTGTGATAATTGTATAATATAAATTAAGTGAAATAAAAATTTAAATAGAAAAAAAAAAATAAATAAATTATGCTCTCTATTAATTTATGCATTGGCGTAGGAAAACTACATATATTCCTTATAATTTTTTTTTGATTATTGTTTTTATTTATAATTAAGATAGTTTTTAATTTTTTTAGTGGCGTAATAATTAACATTTTTGTGAGGTTTTCTTTTAATAAAAAAAAATAAAATTAAAAAAAAATTACTGATAATTGTAAAAAAACCAAATAGAATGTTTTAATTAGTAGTTATAATTAGTACACATAGTGAAAAATGAGTTATACCGAATTAGAAAGTGGTTATCAAGGATTAAAACATAATCGTCCCGGGTTTTATGTGGGTGAAGATGGAAATCTAATAGCACTTGATAGGGTAAGATTTTTCTTATTGTGTACATATAAGTATGTTTGTAATACCTATACATATTATTTCTATAAATTCTTTATTCCTTTTAATATAAAACGTTATCTGTTAAAAATGTGTCAAGGTAAATTAGAATGAAAAATTCATTAAAATGTATTCCCGTCATCATTCATTTGAAAAATCGGTGTGTTGCAGTTTTTTATATTGAATTTGGTATCCCTTGACTTTTTCTATTGTGTTATATATCCCCGTTATAATGCCGACGCGCGTCTCTATCTATGAACCAGATTATATTGCACATTTTCCCCGTTTTATGCAATACAAGAAAATGCATAACCAGCCATTTCTTTGTCTGCTATCTTAAAAAAATGCATAGCTACAAAATTATTGATTTAGCCAGTTTTAAAAATAAAACTATTCTAATCACTATCAAACATTTCTATAAAACACATCTTATATATACATTATAGGTACAAAATAGCTTTTTTTATCAATTTATACTAAACATTTCTTGGCTCTATACAATTATAAATAAATTGACAATTTATTGGTGGTATAACTATAACGACACACAAAATTATTTGTTAAAATTAATTTAATACAGAGAATTAATTTCATGTGTTTCACATGCGATATACATACCTCTATTCTATCTACATATTCACAGAATTAGGCATGTATCGTGTAATTGTGAGTATGTAAATATAAAAATATGCTTTGTCAGGTTTTCAACGCAAAACTTTATTTTTGTCAAAATGTAAATAAAAATAAATCTTTTAGCAAATTGATGAGTTAATTATGTATAATACGGCTCTATACTTCGTTATATTTTCTTGCCATTTTAACTATTTATAGGTAATATGTCATAGTAGGGCTTTCGCTTTTAGGCACCGAGATAAGTAATCCTGTTTAGTTTCAGGAATAAATTCAGTCGATAGAGATATTCCTGGGCCCAATTTCATATTCGGTTGTAATTTAAAGAATTATAAATAATCTTGTATCAATATTATCAGATAGTACGAAATAAAATTTAAGAACCAGAATCTGGTTTGATTAGGTAATTTCAACATAAAATGTAATGTAACGTTGTATATGTGGATATACATAAATTTATCGTTATTGTTGCTCGTTACACTAACTTGTTGATTAGCCTGCCTGTAATTGTTTTGGTTTAAAACTTTAGTTTATATTTCAGTAAACAAATATTTTAGCTGATAACAAACAAAGAAACGTAAAACTAACCCAAACCATTATTCCTTAACTCAATTTGCCAAACTACGTAGCGTCCAAAAAATATTTAAATAAAACTCACCATACAACATTAATTCAAAGAAAATTACGTTGCTCAATTAGTATCATAAATAACAATGGTAAAGAATCCGGAAATGGGTATACCATATCCATAAGTAAAACCCAAGTTTCTTTTAAAAAAAGTTTTAAAATTTTTTTCAGTGTTTTGGATTTCGTAAAAAAATTCCATTTTCAATCATCTTTCGTAGAATTTGGTTTTATTTCTCTAAGTACATACTCAAAATAAAACATACAATTAAAAGACAAAGAAAACAATCATTTTAAATGCCGGCCGAACTCGGACAATTCATTTTCTTAAATTTACGCAAAGATCAATTAAGAATTTAACCTTTTCATTGATTTATTTCGCCAAAAATGATTAAAACCTCTTTCAATTGTGAAAAATATGTATCCATTTTATGCAAATTTAAGTTCATTTATTTAACTATGGACGTACACAGAATTGAATTTTGAAAGAATGAAATTTTGTCTGTCACACTGAGCACTTTTCGTTATAATAAATTTCTAGCTAATCATACAGACAAGCAGTGATAATCACATTCGGAAGAGAATGAATTATTTAGTTCTGTTACATAAGCATATGAAACATATAGCGTCTTACTTTGATAACAAATCAAATTGATCAAATTATTATAAAAACGTTTCTAAAATTAAATCTACCTTAATAATTTAATTTTTTTCCCTAAAACACAGAAAATAAGGTATTAACATGACGCACTTGGCCTTCGGCAGTCAATTTACATCATTTGACGTCAAATACATAATAATCATTCTTATTGCGATTGTCGTGTCGAAATACGACATATGTATCGGCACGACAATCGCAATAAGGGGGAATATTAGGGTGAATTTAATAAAAAAACATATTGAAACAAATCTATCCTTTCTTAACATAATTTATTTTAGAATAGTCTCTACTTACACCGCATCCCCAATGAAATACTTTTTAACTCAAATGTGATTCAAACCATTTTAATTCATTATTTTCAATGCTATATTTGGGGTGTTTTCGTTTATTCATTCCGGATATTCCAAACTGAGTATCCACATCTTGCTTCAGCACATATGTATTAGCTGTATTTCCATGAGAAAAATTTAATTCGAATTATTTTTGAATTATTTAAGAACAATTTGGTATCTGGTGGCAGGTGATAGAAATAATAATTTATAAATAAAATTAGGAATAAATTAAACAATTCAAACTTTTGGTTTGAATTATTTAATTTGTCTGTCGCGATCAATTGTTGTTGTAAAATTTTCATTGAAATACGACTATTATGTTATAATTATTATTATTATTGAAGGGCCATGTGGGCGTTCATCCACCCGCACTGCGACCTAAAAGATCTTTTGTACTTGGATCCTGCTTAATTATCCGTCCAGTCAATATTCAGGCTCTTAATAAACCTGATAATACTGCCGACCGGTATGTGATACATACTATCTGGGCTAGATGCTTACTACAGCATATAGTTCTGCTAGAAAGACGGTAGCAATGGTACCCAAGGACTTCGAGAGGGCTGTCCCACTTCCGTATATTACTACCTCTGCCCCGTCTTCCGTTTGATTTTACTCTTACGAGTTGCTGGGAATGGAAAGTCGCCTGTAGGAGTTCACCCAGCTTTACTACAGGAAGGCTTAATAAAACTGAAAGGTGCCTAGTATCCAGAGTCCGCATACTTTGGACTGACCTATCAGCCATTCATCCATCAGCATATGCTGTTCCACCTTAGATTAGGGTTTTTTGTTTAGCCTGTGCCAAATGGCCACAATAGACCAAATGTCCTTAGTTACCAGTGGTTGCCACGAGGAGGCAGTACGGACACTTGCGAATTGTAAACAGGTTACCCCTTACACAATTGTACCCATCATGCAGCTGCCTAATACATGACCAGAACTTCTCACGTGTTGCGCACCCTACTGAAAGGTTACGGAGCTACTATTATGTTGTTTCCATTACAATCCGAATTGTTTTGCCCGCAACTCAAGCATTTTGAACATCTAATAAAACGTCCATCAAAGGCAGCACATTTACCCCATTACCGTATTTCTTCTATTCTAAGAAGCCCTTGATTTTAAGACTCGGAGCCCAGGAGGTTATATATGAATTCGATAAGAATATGAAAGTGTGATATTATTATTTGTTTTGAATCAGATTCGCTGTTTTCTTATTTAAATCAAATACGAATCATATACATTCGAATTCATATCGTATTCAGAAATAGCCTCACGGTTTTAGAAATCTTTAAATGCCATATCCACATCCACTTCTAGAACTGAATTAATATTATGATTTCGTAAGAAATTATAACTCTCAATTGTTTTAATCAACCTTTCCTCAAATCAAATTTTGTCTTTTATAACTTGTTCGGTATTTAATCTTATCTTGGTTTTTCACCAGTTTAAATCTAATACTCGATACATTTTTACTATGTCAGCAAACGATTGGAGTTATCATCACAAGCGTTTTTTATTTCATTCACATCATTCCTTTCTATATTTTTAATATCTTCAACTGAATCCTCAACTGATTTTATTTGTTCACCAAAAGATTTTTGAACTCTTTAATATGAGCTCGAATACTATTTATTCCATTCATAATTCTTAATCATTTCTTTATTATCACTCTTTATTGGTACAAATCAGATTTTCGTCACAATCCGTTTTTAGAACACAAGATTGTGAGTAGCAAACAGAGGCACAACCAGCTTTCACGTACACAAACCATAATCACTATCAGATTTCTGTTTATCTCACGTTTCACACACTGTCATTTAATAAAACATACATAATATATATCTTACTGTACATATTAATAAAATTTTGAAGAACTAAGATTATTAACTACAAAACCAGACTGTGTCCAAAAAATGAAGCAAATTTGGTTGAAATTACCGGTAGCTAGAGTATATAATAGCCGAAGAATTTGGAATACATATGTTAGATGCAAGGTTTTCGGTTGAGATATTTAAAAGCAAAGCTATTATTTTTAGTTAGTATTTATGGGTAGAAGAAAAACCTCTCATAACGCTGAAACTTTAAAGGCATTGCCCTAAAAAATAGTACCGAATTTATAAGTGCCTCCTTATTCGTAGAAAATTTTATTAAAATTGATTGATTTCATTCAAAAAATCCCAATTTTATATTTCGAATGATGGATTTTTGCTTGATCGCCGGCAAAACATAAAATTGGATTATAGGCTGTGGTCGCCTTCAATCATGTTTCGTTAGTCAATTTTAACTTAACACAATTTTGCTTTATTATGTATGAATGGATCCATAAAGTACAATACAATGTTTGCCGTTCTATGTTTTATGAAACCAAATGTTTGACGTAAAATTGCTATACCGCAAGTCGCTTTAAGACAAGAAAAAAACGTTTTGACTAATTCGGTCTGTTTCCAGCCTTACTCTCCCAAGAAAAAAAAAAAACTATTTTTAAGTTGGTGTGGAGGGAAAAATATTACCAAAAAGTTGAGGAAAGTTTATGTCCATCAAGTTCTTTTGTTGGGAAATTACCAAAAAAGTTACTGACATTATTTTTCGAGTATGTGGCATTAATATTGATTGTTGACTTATTTGATTTGATTTGCATCGTCAAAAAGTCGGTGGTAACTTCCTCAATGTTTTTATTACTCAGTCGCAGAAGCAAATAAAACTCGAAAAAAAAATAATTTTCAATTGAAAAACTCGTGTTAAATTCAATCGAGTAGTCTTTTAGCACAAATAGTTTATTTGCGACTGCTTGGAGGATATATGTACATACCACTTAATCTTGGAATTAGTTGCAATTCTACTTTCGCAAACGCTTTATTTCGCTTCATTTTCATTTAACCCCCCTTATAAAAATTAGCAGTTTGGAACTCATTTATACTTGAGTTCTTATGTGTGCATTATTTTCAACAAATAATAGACCGTCATTAATTTGTCTTGTTTTTGTGAATGTTTTTGAAATTCGGACACTCAGTATATTATTTTTAGTATTTTTATTTCGATTATGATTCATTATAAAATAGCCCGAATTTATTAGTTTCCGAAAAATTGGCCTTACCAATCTCTTGATTTACGAATTTTCCCAATAGAACGAAAAGAAATTTCGATTTACGCCCAATTTTTCGGAAACTAATAAATTCGTATAGCGGAGTATTGGTGTAAACAAAATGTTTCACTGATTCAAAAGAAAAAATCAATTCGGACTATTGGTGAGCTTTTAAATATAAGCAAAAGCACATTCTACGATATCGTAAAACGACGATATCGTTGGCGACCAAGGGTTACATTGTTATTGATGTGTATCTTGGTATTTTACATTGAAATTTGTAATAGAGTGCAGTCAAATTAGGAATTTTGGATAAGTTTTGTTTCTACCAAAATTACGATCCCAAGTACAAGGCTCATGATGTTCGCTCATATTTATTGTACAACTGTCCAAATTATTGGAGATACTACCACATTCACCGGACATAAACCCAATTGAAAATCTCTGGGATGTACTTGACCGAAGTGTGCGACAACACAAGATCCTTAGTAATAAGAGTTAGCCTAACGTCTACTAGAAGAAGAATGGGGTAAAAATTGATCCTTGCGTTACCTAAAAATTGGTGGATTCAATGCCAAGACGATTGGAGGCGGTGTTGTAACAAAAAGGCTACTCAACCAAATATTGATGTTCAATAAATTTGGAGTTTTATAAACAAATTTGGCTGTGCCCGAATATTAATTATTCTTAAAATTAAGACTGGTTTATTTAATTTTTAATAATTATTGAATTTAATAAACCGAATTAATTTATTTTTCTGTTGAATTATCTTAGATTTTATTGTAGTGAAACAAATGAATACAATTTTACATAAAAAAATTTAGTTTTAAAGTCTTTTATTTTAAATTTAATTTTACTATGCTTAGTGTCCGAATTTCAAAAACATTCACTGTATTTGTCTGTCGTCTTTGGGAATTTTACAACAACAATTCCATGCATTTTCATTCCGTTTGGAATAGTTTCAAACTTTGTTGGTATAGAGTTATTAATCTAGCAATAATTTTGAATAATGTTATTGTTAGTAGTAATAAAAGTAAAAAGAAAATTATTTTTGGTTTTTATTTTGAGCAAAATTGGCATTTTTATTTTTATTTCGATTCCGTTTCCAGCTACCAAAGTAAAACGCTAAATATTGTAAAATTTCATTTTCTATTGTGAGATTTTATTTATTGGTAGAAATTTGGTTTCCATTTGTTTTTCTAAGTATCCGGGTAAACCCGTTTGAGCAATTAAAAGTATTACCTTTTAAAAGGTATCAGATATTAATCTCGACTCTAATTAGTATTAGGTGAAAAAGGTACCCTAATAAATTGAAATTCTTTGGAAATTCAAGCAAATTATAAAGCTAACAAAGAAAATAGGAATTTTACTTGCAGGTAACAAAATTTAAATTTTTTATTGCATTGTAGGAGTATAATATTCGCCTATGTAAACCTATAGAGTATGACAAATTTATTCGCATTGAAGTTGAATTTTCTATGGTATCGTGGCAGTAAGGTACTTAGTAGTAATAGTAAAATTATGTAATATTTTATAAGCACATTGATTGAACACATTTGGTTGTACTCTAAATACAGTTAAACCCAATATGTTAGCTGGCTCCTCACTAGTATGCTAAATTGTGCATACAGATTTATTTGTAAACAAAGAGAGTTTACAAGAAGCCATAATTAAATTTAATTCCAAGATTTGTGTGTTATAAGTACACTGTAAACATTTTTTTGTAAATTCGTTTATAAATGTAATGAACCTGTGTTTTTTAATATAGTGTAGGAATTCACAATGATGATTATACACACTAGCTTAGTTTGCATTAATTTTTTTATTTATGTATATAATTTACACAAAAATTAATTAATTTTATTTAAAAAAATAATGAAAATGGTATAAGTAAATCTGTACTAGACTTAAATCTACCTATATTACATAGGTAGATCACCCCAAAGTATTAAATTATTAACTATGGGGATATTTAATGATGATGATTGATAAATATTGATTGATGAATAATTAATTGTCCATTGAAGTTGTTTAGGTCTATAAAAAAAAAAAAAAAAAAAAAAAAAATATATTATTATATAAATTAAATAGATACACATAATTAATATATTTGTGTTTACACTTACTGGTTTCAATAAACTTGTATGTCTTTTAAAATTTGTATGTATTTCAGTTTTTTTAATTATTGAAAGACCTAAATATAGAATATTTTTGCCAGCATTGACATCCCGGTTCCAAGTAATACCACATTTTTGGCAAAATTGATATCTATGTGGAGACCGGGATGTCTTATGTTCTTCATAGCAATTTGAACATAATTTTGTTGTACGAAATTCATCAATTTCTAAAATATCGGCATATTTTTTAAGTGCCAATAGTAATTTTTTTTTTGGATGACGAATATATCCTTTCATAGGAGAATTGCCTGATGTTTTAGTATTTCCGATTATAATTAGTGCTCTAGATTTAATAGGTCCAATAATTTCTTTGGCTAATTTATGACACGCTTTTTCAACACAAATGAATTTTTGTAATTTTAATCGTGTCACTTTTCTTTGTAGCCCTTCTTTTATTCTTGTTTTAAAATTTTTTAATTGATATTCAATATAAGTTATATAATTTGATTCCATTGGTGATATTATTTTATTTTGAATAGATGGACACCATTTATTTAATTTATATTTTTGGGTTTGAACCCCGGTCAAATGACGATAATATGAGCTTTTGATTTTTACTGGTTTATCATTACACACACCACCAACTATTAATTTAAGACCGGGGTCCAAACCAATTTTAACGTCATAATTATTAAAATTTTGTCTAATTATATTTAAATTATTATTTTCAAATTCATCATTTTTTTTATTTTTTATATTATTAAATTTGGAAATTTTATTCATTATAAAGCTTATTGATACTCCATCGGTCATTATAGTATATCCAAATTTTTTATTTTTTGTTGTAGGTATTTTAAAAAATTTTTGCCATTCGTCCTCTTTTACAAAACTTTTCCATGGACCTTTAAATAAACCTACTGAACACAATAATTGCCAAAAACCTTGACTATCATATCTAATATGATGACTATTATATTTAAAGATTGGTATAATTGAAAAATTTTTTAGACCATTATTTTCATTGTATCTTTGAAGATTATAAAAAAAATAAATATATTTCATATATTTGTTTCGATTTTTTATATCATAAAATCCTTCTCCATTCCAGTTTAATTCTTTTTTAATTTTTTCAATTATTTCTTTATTTGGTATTCTTTTTGAATTTTTTATAAATAAATAATCCAATGTATAATAGATATCTGTTTGATTAAATTTTTTATCTTTACGAAGGTATCGTTTAATTCTATTATACGAATGCATCCATAAGTTGTTATGAAATAATACATTATATTGTTGTGATGCATACACAAAGATATTTGATTTTAATTTTTTATTATATAGTTTTAAGTCATATTTGTCTCTAATTGTTTTATATTCATCATCTAGAATATATTTTTTTGAATTACCCTCAAGTAACGGGTAAAAATAATTTAAAAATTTTATTTCTGTGAAGTCACCTCTTGACCATTGTTTCATTAGTGAAAAATGGATATATCTAGATGCTTCAATAAACAAAGAAGACATTTCTTTGACATCTTTTTGTATTTTTTGAAATAATTCTTCATTTTTACAGTATTTATTTAAACAACATTTAACTGTTGTTATTGTTAAATTTGGATCATTTATATTATTATTATTAATATCATCATCATCATCATCATTATTATATTTTCTTTTTGGCATTTTTATTTTTTAATTTGGCTATCAATTCTATATAATATTATATTTTATTTATAGAAAGAAAAAGAAAAAGAAAAAAAAAAATAAGAATTAATAAGATAAATTGTATTGTGTTTAGTAATTGTATGTTTTTTTTTATATTTATTATAAATTTATATGATATATAAGTTAGTTTTTGATAGTGATGATGTTTATGATTATGACGTACGTATACTACACACACACACACACACACTATCCGATTTTAGATCCAATCCAATCAAATCAGTCTGACAATCGAATCGTAGCCTGTAGCGCTGTTTATCGGATCGACACGCCGTATACACACACACACACACACACTATCCGATTTTATATCTATAATCCAACCAAATCAGTCCGACCGATCCGATAAAGAGCACTACAAACGATTTGATTGTCGAACCGATTTGATTAGATTTGATATAAAATTGGATAGTGTGTGTATGCGGCGTGTCGGTCCGATAAAAATTAAGTTTTATCGGACCGACACACACGTATACTACACACACACACTATCCGATTTTATATCCAATCCAACCAAATCAGTCTGACAATTGAATCGTAGCCTGTAGCGCTCTTTATCGGATCGACACGCCGTATACACACACACACACACACACACTATCCGATTTTATATCTCTAATCCAACCAAATCAGTCCGACCGATCCGATAAAGATCACTACAAACGATTTGATTGTCGGACCAATTTGATTAGATTCGATATAAAATTGGATAGTGTGTGTATGCGGCGTGTCGGTCCGATAAAAATTAAGTTTTATCGGACCGACACACACGTATACTACACACACACACACACACTATCCGATTTTATATCCAATCCAACTAAATCGGTCTGACAATCGAATCGTAGCCTGTAGCGCTCTTTATCGGATTGACACCCCGTATATATATACACACACACACACACACACACACACACACACACACACACACACACACACACACACACACACACACACACACACACACACACACACACACGTATACTACACACACACACACACTATCCGATTTTATATCCAATCCAACTAAATCGGTCTGACAATCGAATCGTAGCCTGTAGCGCTCTTTATCGGATTGACACCCCGTATATATACACACACACACACACACACACACACACACACACACACACACACACACACACACACACACACACACACACACACACACACACACGTATACTACACACACACACACACACACGTATACTACACACACACACGTATACTACACACACACACGTATACTACACACACACACACACACACACACACACACACACACACACGTATACTACACACACACACACACACACACACACACACACGTATACTACACACACACACACACACACACACACACACACACACACACACACACACACACACACGTATACTACACACACACGTATACTACACACACACGTATACTACACACACACGTATACTACACACACACATACACACACACACACACACACACACACACACACACACACACACACACACACACACACACTATCCGATTTTATATCTATAATCCAAACAAATCAATCCGACCGATCCGATAAAGAGCACTACAAACGATTTGATTGTCGTACCGATTTGATTAGATTGAATATAAAATTGGATAGTGTGTGTATGCGGCGTGTCTGTCCGATAAAAATTAAGTTTTATCGGACCGACAAACACACGTATACTACACACACACACACACACACACACACTATCCGATTTTATATCCAATCCAATCAAATTGGTCCGATTGCCCGACCAAATTGGATCGTCCGTCTGTAGCGCTTAAATATATATATATTACGTATATATATATATATATATATATATATATATATATATATATATATTCAAGCGCTACAGACGGACGATTCAATTTGGTCGGGCAATCGGACCAATTTGATTGGATTGGATATAAAATCGGATAGTGTGTTGGTCCGATAAAATTAAGTTTTATCGGACCGATACACACGTATACTACACACACACACACACACACACACACACTATCCGATTTTATATCCAATCCAATCAAATTGGTCCGATTGCCCGACCCAATTGGATCGTCCGTCTGTAGCGCTTAAATATATATATATATATATATATATATATATATATATATATATTCAAGCGCTACAGACGGACGATCCAATTTGGTCGGGCAATCGGACCAATTTGGTTGGACTGAATGTAAAATCGGATAGTGTGTTGGTCCGATAAAATTAAGTTTTATCGGACCGACACGCCGCATACACAACACACACTATTCGATTTTATATCTAAAGTATTTTTAAAAAAAAAAAAAATTTCAAATATAATATAAAATAATAATAAGAAAAAAAATTCTTACCTTTCAATTTTATTTTATTAAATTTTATTTTATTAATAATTTCACTTAATATTTTTTAACTACTCACAACAAATTAATAATTTCACTTAATCACTTAATATTTTTTAACTAGCTAGTCACTTTTTTTTTGAGATCTTTACTCTTTGAAATCTACTTTTGGAATGAATAATTATGCATTTTTCATTTCCTTATATACTCTTTTTAGTTGTTCTAGAATATTCAACTGTTATAAACTAAACCCAATTAACCAAATATAACAAAAAAAAAAAAAACATTTTCGGTTGTTTTTTTTCTGATTTTTATATGATAAAATTACAAAATGATATATTAATCGTGTGTAGTAGTATTAATTATTAATCGTTGAAATAATAAAATAAAAATATGTCTAAAGTTTATTTGCTAAATATTCAAATTATTTTATTTATGAAAATTTTTATATTTTTTATCAAATTTTATTAATTTTATCATCAACCGACATATGTCAATAATAATTTCCAACTTTTTATAAGATTTTCTATGAAAATTATCGCAAAAATTCTGAAAAATGAGTGTATATAGTTTTTTATTATAACAGTTATAACAGTTTAGAAATAAACCCAACTAACAAAATCTCAAGTGTTATTACTTTGGAAATGAGAATGACATTTGAGTTCCATTTTATTATTGACGATTGTAAAAGTAGAGAAAGCGCCTCTCGAGGAAAAAAGTTCAAATGAGGCAACTGCTAAAATGACATTTCTCATAAATGCGACGAAAGGATATTTTGCAATCCGGTAGTTAAAAATTGTTTTTATAATCCAAAATATGAATTATTTACAATTATTAGCAATCTGGTAAGTAAAAATTGTGTTTACAGTTCAAAATTGGAATTCTTTACAGCAATTTCGAACGTCAAATTAGCAGCTACCTCAGTTTAAAAATTTTCCTCTAGGTGGAATCTGTGATGCTCCAATCGTCAATAAGATTTCCTTTCAACACAGTGGAACAAAAATACTAAACTAATGGAACTAATAATAATGGTGTTATGCAAAATACCAACAAAAAAATGTTTATACAAGCCAAACAGTACAAATACTTAAGATATAAAAAAATAGTACGTTAAGGCTTAGTATTAGTGATGTATATATGTAAATAAATCAGAAAGTATATATGTATACCATCATAACCTGCTAAAATTCTCTCTTTATAAAGCCTGATTGCGTTGCGATAGCTAATGTCGATTTCTTTTTTTCCATTTCAAATTTACTGGAATTTTTCGATTCAAAAAGAACAAATTGACGTTTCAAGCAAAATTGACGATTTTTATGTTTGTATTGGTGATAATAAACAAGTACTATTTGACGTATAGAAATGTCATGGCAGACATCATTCTTGATTTGTTTTTCTATTAAATGTTTATTATATTAAGGAAATTATTTGTGAGAATAATAAATTCACCTAAATAAAATTTCAATTTGTTTTATAGTCATAATATGTTCACTACTGTTTTTATTATAATCAAAAATTGACGTTTCATCAAATTGTTCATGAGAAATTGACGTTTCTACAAAAATTGACGTTTCTCTTCCTTAATGGCGTATTAGTGCAAATTGAAGAAAAAATGTCCATTTTTCTGTTTTGATGTTTATCAATTTATTTTTAGTTCGGTTTTATTTTCAATAAAAAAAATTAATTTATCCATTTTTGTTTTATTTTTCAAAACAAATTGGAACGCATAGAAACATTTTGTACTAAAAATTGGCTCATTTTGTGTATTTCTTTGGTTGTCAAAATATTGTGTCTTTGCTAATGATTACCACCTGTTATATAATATGTGAACTAATTTTGGAAATTTTGACGTAAGATATTTTGCTATTCAAAATGGCGTTTTTTGTTTAATTTTTAGAGGAGGATAAGTTTAAATCGCATTCACAGGTTATATCGAAAATATATTTAACCCAAGGGATCAAAGAACAGAATAGTATTTATTTGGCAACGCTAGATCGAAATCCACAGAATTTTGTAAGTATGTTTTTGATGCAATTAAATCAAAGTGTCTAACAAGTTGTATGATTTTTAGATAATGTCATTGACCCTGTCAACTGGTGACAACACTGTACAAAAAGATGATTCCAAAATTTACAACGCTTCCAACAGGCACAATGTAATCCTGGAGAAATAAGAAATGGTCGGTGCTTTAGCTGCTTGGTGAGCCCGCTACCCAAATGACTGAATACTTTCCATTTTGCTGGTTTATCATCCAAACTCTTGGTTATTTTTAACGGGTGGTGCGGCTCGAGATGCTGAAAAAGCTAAAAATGTTTTGTGCCGCTTGGAACACACAACATTGCGTAAAGTTACTGCAAATACAGCAAAGTAACGACATTTGTGAAATATTCCCGGTAAATAATTGGAATGTTGTGTTCTTGTTGAAAATATAACATTTTTAATTTTCTAGGTATTGGTATTGAGGCCGTACGAAAAATCAGTCGAAAAAGATGAATGCTGTACTACAGTTTTATGGTCTTTACGTAAACTACCGGCATTTGGCTTTATTGTGTGACGTAATGACAGCTAAAGGACATTTAATGGCCATTACACGTCACGGTATTAACAGACAAGATACTGGTGCTCTTATGAGATGTTCTTTCGAAGAAACTGTGGATGTGCTAATGAATGCCGCTGTCCACGCAGAAAATGATCCGTGTATCAGAAAACATCATCATGGGACAATTACCAAAAATGTCGCTGTAAATATATTAGAATATGTTAAAGATTTGTTTAAAAGAAATTAAAGCATTTTGCAGCAAATAAATACATTTAGGTGGCCAACTTCTGTGAACGTCTTAAGACAATGTATACATTTGTAAGGTCTTTCGCCTGTATGAATCCTTATGTGAATTTTTAAATAATTACGTGTTATAAACGTTTTTGAACAAATTTTGCACTTATATGTTATTTTATTTTCATAGTTTTTGCGTAAACTTCGGAGATCCTGAAGTTAAATCAAACATTTAATGTAAATTAATTTTAAAAAAAAGTTTGATAAACATAAATACAATTAATTTAGCCGCCAGCAGCCCTTTAGCAATGTTATATGAAAGTGGGTGGTCATTTCTATGAATTTCAAAAGCTGCCTAAAAATACATTACAAATAAGTAGATAGATGTATGGTAATTACTATATTCTAATTAAAATACTTCATCTTCAGGATCCAAGGCGACGACATCTTTAGATATTTTCGGATACGTAATACTTATTTTGTCGTTTCCATAAAATTTTCTGATATGCATCTTATACATTTGAAATATTAATAAAGATTTCGCTTCAAAAAAAGAAATCTCTGGAAATTCACTGGAATAATCAAACGTATCAATACATTTATTAATATTAAATTTTGCAATTTAAAATGGAATGAAATAAAGGTAGTTTAAGTCACTTTAACTTTAATTCAATTAAGAATATAAAGATAATCTAGATTATTTAGATGGCTTCAACTTGATTTGAGTGGCTTAAGCTTGCAAATTATTAAAAATTAGTGCGTTTTTTTATTCGCTATCCGGAGCTGCTATCGCGAGCCGTCATATATAATTCGCTATCGGGTTAGCGAATAAAAAAACGCACTATTTTAAAACTTAGTTTTACACTACATATATTGCAAAATTATATACGTATGTAGGTACTAACATACAATAGACAGTTTACTCAAAATTTGGTTGAGCTACTGTTTTCGGTGCGAGTGGCAAATCAAAATATGTAAACACAAAAAATATTAACATAATTTACCTGTATGAATGTAAACTTTTTTAAATTAAAATATAATAGAAAATATTTGTAAATTTACGATACAATGATACTTTATTAGATTCACAATTAATTAGATATTCTCTCTCAACTATAAATACTACATTCGAAAACCATAAAATTTTTCCAAAAAGAAAAAAAAAATTTTGTATTTTGAAGTTTCAAAAACTTTTTCAAAACTTTGAAAAGTAATCGTTACGGAATAAATGTTTTATGTTTATGGAATAAAAGCACTGGAACGTTTAGATTTAATTTAGAAAAATATTGATGCACCCATTAGAGAGAGGAACTAAAGCCGAATCAGCTTCCATAATCAATTTTTTGTGTAGTTTGATGTGCAATTATTTGCTTCTTTAAAATTATCTTGTTACATAAATAAATCGCCAGCGACTTAACAAAGTTACATTTATTGTAACAAAATAGTTCTTGTATATTATATTGTTTGTAGTTGGATTTATGTTAATTATATTGTTTAATCAGTAAAAGATGTTGACATATTTTCTTGAGAAAATTTACATTTAAATATACTTGAGATATATACACTTATAAGTTAAGTATATGTACTTCCTTTGATCCAAGACGGTGTGATTCCCGTCCTGTATAGCACAACAAAGTATTATATTTGAAAAATTCAAAGATGTTTAATCTTAAAAGAATTATGTGGTACTGTGAACAGTTATTTTACTTAAGTTTTCCAATATTTGAGCCTATTAAAACCATTTTAACTTTTTTATAACTTCTGGACAACATATACATATTTGGAATTTCGTTTAGTAAAATTACTTTGTTTTCAGAGACAAATTAATGTTTTCAGAAATAAGAAAACGAAAATCTAAATTTCCAAACTTTAAAACCTTGCAGTCTCTCTAAGCCAAAATAGAGATAAAACAATAAAAGTGGACCCTCCATGTATATCGGTTTCATCGAAATTAGGCGATAAAACCTAATTGATTCCGAGTACCTACATATAACTGCAATGTTCAAAATTGCAAAAAAAGGTTTGGGTCTAGTTAGTATAGCTAACATGCTTCAATTTGACAACATCTTAGTTTACTCCTTTGTCAGCCCCTGAAGATTCGAGTGACTGCGGTGATCAGTAATGTAACTAAAGGATATTGTGAGCTCGCCTGCAGAATAAATTCGATTGCCAAATTTGTTTGGTCTATTCACGCATATCGGTATTATGTTCTTCTCAGTTTCGTAAATCTCGTTCGATGTCAATGATCAGTAATATTCTTTCAAACGAATAATTATATTTTAGTAACATATTGTCGGCGATATTTTGAAATGGAAAATGTTGAGAAATAAAAAATTTGTTACAGGGACAATTAAATTAAATCTCTGAATTTTTTGGGGACATTTGAATAGTAAATTGTATCGACAGTTGGTCAATTTCTCCTCTGTACATCTGTAGAATCGTTATACGTTTGGCGATAATTTTTTATCTTACGTTTTAATTTTAAGCCACTAAATAATAATAAACAGGTTTTTATTGGCCTACAAAATCTACAAAAAATTCGAAAATTTTTGGATTTTCCCACTAGTAAATATGCTTAAATTATATCCGTTGAGGGAATAATTTAAATAAATTTAAAGTTAATCTATAATGAGAATATCTTAAACGTATTAAATTATTTTTTTTAGCAACTTTTACTTATCCATATGAAATACACATTTTAGTTTTACCGGCTATACTATTACCTCTGGAAGTCAATTGTGAGTCTCTCGTAATTGCGAAAAACCGCGATTAAGTAAGCAATACGAGAATTCGAAATGAAAGAATCTGTGGTTACATAATCGATTCCCAGGATTTTCGAATTTAGTGGTTTTTTATTACTTTTTTAATAAAGTTTAATTTTATATAAACGAATTTTTCGAATAATTATTCGAATTTCTCGAATTTTAACGTTGAACGGCGTCAAGTTGCGACATTAACAATGCAATTTTCAAATCGATTTTATTTACATCATTTCCGGTGGTTTTAAGCTTATTCGTGATTTGTGTGGGGTTGAAAGTGTTAATCTGGGATATTCTCGAAATTCGAGATTTTTGTACCTGATATGAACTACTTTCTTGGGGAAAATGTTTTGCGAAACGGGAATAATAACAAATTTCTGAATAAAACATTTTGAGAAGAAAATCTCAAAACAGAAACTCTACTTAAACGCATTTCTATCTTTCGCCATAAAGGAATTCTTTACTAAATTGTATCAGTTGGGGGTGCCCAAATCTGTAAGTTCCGTAATTGCAGTTGTTGAGTTTTGGTGAATTCCTAACAAAAAGGTGGGAGTTTTTGAGAATAAGAACTGTCTCCTTCTGTCCAATTTTTTAAACTCACCATCTTGAAATTTTAGTCAGTACAGATGGTTTTAAAACTCGTATAGGTTTGAAATTTTGAATATAACTCTTTACGATAGAAAAAATATGCTGATTTTATGTTCCCTGTTGCCTTCAGAAAGCAACCGTTATATAGTATACCATATGATTTAGTATATACCGTATAGCTTGTCATAAGAACTTGAGCATAAACCTAGCCATATAGGATTATGAAAACTTGTTACCACAAAATTTTACTTTTAGTTAAATAATTTTTCAGCAAAACCCTAAGTAAGTACACCAAATAACAGTAACTCGGTTTCTATCTTGAAAATCAAAGATTGAAAAATGTTCTCCTTTTTTCCCACTATGTAGAAGATTTATATGCCTTATAATTGCCGCATAAAAATATGATCTTAACTAATTAAATTATTTGTATAAATCTGCTGAAACTAAAGCGACGATGAATTCTTGTTGTTTTTTCTTGTTTGATAGTTTCGTTTACCTTGAAGTTTCAGATAAAAGAGATTGGATCTTCCTTATCACTTCTTCTGATAGTTCCAACACAAGTGTTAAAATAAATGTCATTCTATCATGTGTTGTTTTGCCTTTTGTCATTTCACCCGGTTACTTTTAGTAAATATAATAAACAAAAGATTTCATTTATATTAAATTTGTTCATATTTAAATTTTTGTAAACCATTTTCTCCACTGTGTTTAGAATTTTAAATTTCATTCTAACTTCATTGCTGATTCATATTCTCTGCATCTGATTTAATCAATTTTTATTTTTATAATGAAGGTTTTTTATCTAAAAGTTGAATGAAAAGTTAGTCGGCTAATTCGTTTTAGATTATCTTGTTTAAGTAAAAAATTATTGTATTATTATTGTAAACTATAATTAAGATCTTTATCACAGATGAATGTGGATGACCATTGACCATATAGTTGGTATTGATTTGGTACCTCATTTATTCGTCATTCGTCAATAAGTAAATAAACTTGGTATAAGTAAATAAACTTGGATTCAAATGTAGAGCCATTTTTTTGTATGACTTTATTCAGCCTCTGTAAATAAAATGAACAAAATCAAAATAATTATGTTTTTTTACGCAATAATCGCTGCTTACTCGGACTACCATAATTTTTAAAATTTTTAACTTTATTTAGGTGATGAGAGGTTGGCAAAATGATCCAAATAAATTCTGACGACATTTGATTCAAACTATATATAAAAAATTATATAAAATAATATTGTTTATACATATTTGTATGGTTTTCTTATATTTGGTATATGTATACAAAATAATTTTTTTTTTGTATTTTTTTTCTACTACTATAATCACAAATTTTACTATTTTACTTATTTTTATATACTTTTTTGTATTCCTTCAGTTAGTATGTGTCTTGATCGCAAGAAAAACACGCGATCGATATACGCGATGTGATGATTTAATATTTTCAGTTTTTAAATTTAATTTTAATCAAAATTTAAGTGAAACAAAAAAATTATATTTATTAATAATTTATAAATAATAGTAATTTGTGCTAGTTATTAAAAATACAAAAAATTTTATACAAAATATGTGTATTGTTTTATGAGATATAAAAAAAATAAGTTTTGGATCTTTGTGATGATATTCCAAAAAAATATTTCTTTCATTGTGGTGAAATAAATAAAATGTTAATTTTTTCTATTACATTTATGTGTTAGAACAAAACAAAAATTAAAATTAAAAATGCAATAAGTATGGAGAATTAATGGAATTATACAAAAAAAAATAAAAATGAATTATAAATAAAAATAAGTAATAAATAAAGTGGTGTTAACAAATCTATGTATATATATACATACTTATATACATTTATAATGATAAATAATTCAATATGTGTTTGTGCAGTTCGGTTCTCTTTATAGTTTACAATAAAAATATAAATTATTATTATAAGGAATTTTTTTTTATTTTAAATGCTCGTAGTTTTCCGTTTTGTATGTTGTAAATATACTCAATGATGAAAGAAATTCGTTTTTCTTTTTTAATCTTTTTATTAGCATAATTAAAATGTCACATGATTTATATAAGATAGGTAGATCATTCTGTAAAATTTTACAGACAAAATATGGAAAAATTAGAAAAAATATATATTTTAGAATATTTCAAGGTGAAGCAACTTGAATTTTAAAATTAGAATTTGAGAGTTAATTTTTTGTTTTCGAAAAGAATAAAAACTGCGAAATTAATAATTAAATAGAACAAACAATTTTGTGTTAGTGCAGAATGCACTCATAGTAATTAGTTTAGGAATATATTTATTTCACCAGAAATTTCGTACTATTTTAGTTAAGTTAGATTATTTACAATTTAAGATAAAAAAACAAAAATTAAAGATTTATTTGAGAAAATCAGAAATTGTTTTTCGAATTTCAAGAAAATAAGAATTCAAAATTTAAGATTACTTAATTTTACAAAAGAAAAAAATCATTGCTAAAGAAATGCGAATATGTATTTTTAAAATTTTTACTTATTTCGATAAAATTTCAAATCAATTGTAATGTGAGGTACACATTGTGTCAGTCATAAGAGTCCTGAAAGCCATTTAAGAAATTCTTTTTGCACTGAGTAATTTAAACTCTAAATTAGACTGAATTCGATTAATTTAGATTGTGTAGAGATTATATAGTATATTATTTACAAATCCAAGATACCATCGAGGGCGAGATATTCTAAAATGTAAATTATTTCAATAAAATGGAAATAATATCTAGTTTCAACATTTACGAAATGTAAACTAGAATTTTTACTAAATAATTTTGCGTCCAGCGCTTTTAGAAACGTACGATCTACGTATTTTCGGCGGACTCTACGAGTGCTGGATGGTGTATGATCTCTTGAATAGTAAAATAAATTGACGTCGTCTCTTTGCATTGAACAAAAAAATTGAACTCGTGCAAATAAAGTAAACTTAATCATTTTCTATTACGTAGAGTTTACCAAACCAAAAGCAAAATGTCACTTCGTCTTACGGACATTCAATATTGATTACTAACTCTATTTGCGAGCATCAAAAAATAACTTTTTTCGTACTTTATTTTATTAGGTAGTTAAAATTAAGAATTACCGAATACCGAGAATATCCGATTCAAATATGAACTTAATTCTTGGTAACCTATAAATATACATTCAGATAATAAAAATTATATCTTATCTCTAATTAAAGTACTTAAACTGGTGGAATAGTTTCGGAAAATAGAATAATTTTCAAGTTTTATGAAAATTTTATTATTTTCTTTATGGAGATATGAAAAAAAGAAAAACTGAGAATTACGAATTTTTATATAAAAAAATTCGACAAATTTATCGAAAAATTTAATTCGAATTTAGCTATCCACAGCCGATAGTCTACAATCTTTTCGTTTACATACATATATGTTTATAATAATTTGAAATCAAAGAAAAAATAATGCATTGAATTTTTAACCTTTTACTACTGATTAAATTTAATTATACATAATTGAAAATAGTGTAAATTAAATTTACAAATTTTTTAATTCGATTAAATATACAATTCAATATCAAATATTTTATATGTAGTTAACAAATAAAATGATCGCTGAATTCGGTACACTCCATTATTTGATACTGATAAGTTTCTTTTATTTATCGCGCGTCATTTATCGTAACATTCATTAAATTACGGACAGACGTGAATTATTGGATGCGAGGTTAGTCATAAAAATCAATAGACTTTGCTCATCTTTGTTATAACAGATATATGTATTATTTTTGAAATACCCTATATAGAATTTATATACAAACAACGTTGATCGGTAGGCGTTAAATTTTTAAGATCAAAATATCTGATGTACATATTATTTTATGTACAAATAATTGGATACATATAAACGGTTATAATTAAAATTTATAAAGTAATTTAATTTGAATCAGAATGAAGAAAATTTTTTGACACATTTATATTTTAATCACATGATGGATGATACATTTTTGTTTTGTTAAAATTAACACGTCGCTGAACAACAAGTTAAGTTGTCCATATAGGAATAAATTGCACTTGACTCGCAAAAATATAATAATTAGGCGGGTAGTAACGATTAAAGCACAAAATTCTGAACAAAAAAAACAAATACTAAAACAATTTATTTTATTTTCTAATCGCCGCTATATAATAAAAACACGGTGCTTACTATTGATAATGTAAAGAAGATATTATTAAGTTGTTATAATACTTATCTAATTTACTGTTAAAATATTTAATTTTGCCATATACGTACTAGATATTTAATGTAAGTTATACTATCTCAAGTGCACAAATGTACATAAATAAGTAAAAGCAAAGGGGTTTTTAAAAGAAAAAAATTGTTTTGGGGCAAACGTTACGGAAGTATTCTATAAATTGTTTGTCCATTTAAAATAGTAGTGGAGTGATTAGACGGTTTGCATACATATGCTATTAGTCCAAAAAAAAAAAAAAAATATGTCGACGGACCTTGTCCTTGGCCATCATTTATTTAGAACAAAGAGAATCTATTTCATAACGAATCTTTTTCAATAGTATCCGATAGTTGGGCAGTTATATATGCAGATTTATATAATTGTGTATTTTATAAATTTAATTCAATAAAAAAATCTCGCAGTACAAATTTTGGCACAAATACTTTATTTTTCTCACTTTAGGGAGTGACGAAAATTAAAAATTTCAATGAAAAAGGAAAATATTTATGCTAAGCTAGCAATAAATGGCCTTAATAAATCAAAATATATCGTGTTTATATAGTGCTCTAATTAAATACCAATTAATTATCATTGAAACTAAAAAATTCATTTCGAATAAGCATAAATTTGGGCTTTATACGCATATAATTTTATTTCTAATTGAGGCTAAAATACGCTTAACCTACTCTGAAAGCCAATAACTTACCTGTCTTTGAACTTCGAAATTTGTTGTCTATCATTCAGGTGACTCCTTTTTCGATTTTCTCCTCTTGTTCCATTCAGAATTTGAATTTTGGTCGAAAAATAGAAATTGAGAAATAAGAATTTCGTATACTTCAAAGGTGTAAACTATTCAATTTTATTATTGTCTGGGGTGGGATGTTGTAACATCACTTTCGATTCGATTCGATAGAGTTTATGTATCTTGTTTCATATTCTATTTCGCTTTTTAATTACGCTTTACCTATTGCGAGTGATAAAGAATCATGAATATAAGTAGAAATAGAATGTTGAAAGCGAAATAGAGTAAAATTTTATTCTTGAAAGAAGAGACAACACTGTATTATCGAATTCGAATCCAAAGTGATGTTACAACATCCCACCCCAGATGATATTTTTTCTCAGTATTACTGTGTTAGTTAAAAATACAATTTTCAATTCCCGTTTTACGACCAAAATTTACAACAATACTTTGTCGGGCATAAGTCATAATCGGTTCAATTTATCATGATTCCTAAAAATAGAGGATTTTAATTGACGAATTAAATAAATTTTAATATCAAAAATTGATTAGACACTATATGTAGTTATGGCTTAATAATTATTGAGACAAAACCGAGTTTGCAGTCAATATTAATGTAACGCTACTTCATTTTAATCGAATCACGTTAAGTAGGAAATCACCGCATCAACCCGAAATTCGTGCTTTCTTAATGTCTGTTCTGTACAGTTATAATTCGCTAGAATTATGTTAGCTACCAGTTAATTAGACTAGAGTAGTTCACATAATTTATACATATTTTCATTAATAATTTTTATCCTTGACAATGTTGCAATGCAATTTATTCTATTTTGATTTATTTATTCATTAATTTTTAAACGTACTTATTTATAATCCGTATTTAAATATATACATATGGATATATATATATATATATATATATATATATATATATATATATATATATATATATATATATATATATATTTATATATATATATATATATATATATATATATATATATATATATATATATATATATATATATATATATATATATATATTACAAATTACAAATATTAATTAAATTAATTTTAAAAAATTTATATTTTTTTTTTGTTTTTATTTTTAATTAGACAGTGATCATGATTTATTAATTTATTTATTTATTATAAATATTTATATAAACAATATTTTTATATCAGCAGCGCAATGTGTGTTTACAAAAACAATTGATGTGATTTAATTTAAAAATAAAAATAATAAAAAATAAAATAAGAAAAAAGAAAATTATGAATGAAAATATAGTATTATAGCCGCGCTGAGTTTATTAAAATTATTGAAGTTCATGTGAAAATTTATAAATTTATTATACGTATTTATGATAAATTATTACAATGGAGTGGTCATGGTCATCATGGCTAAAAGATTGGTGGCGTTTGAAACATAAACATAAAATACGAAGGCGATCATCACGTGACGGCGATTTTGAAGATGATATTGATGGCAATATAGTAATTGATCACGATGATGTATTTCGTGGCGATTTCAATGATGCGGGTGATGCTGATGTATTGTGTCAGTGCGTCATATGCATGAATGTAAATATAATATTTTTCTTGTTTCTTATAATATAAAAAAAAAAATTGTTTATATATTATGTCATTATTTATATGTATATACAAAATGTTTCGAAAGTTTAATTTATTTTATTAAAAATATATATACAGGGTGTTTGCCTAAGGATTTATGTTAGGCCGATATAATATTATTTCCAAATGCGCTGTTTCTTGATATTATGCATGTAATGCTGTGCTATTTCGCTCGTTTCCTATTTTAATTCATCTTGTATTAAGACAACATCTTAATTTGGTTAAATCAATTTTAATTCGATATAAATTATTCTACCTCTATTTCTAGGGCGATCTAGAGTTAGATCCCAGCGATGGAATTGATTCAGACGGAAGTGTATCATCGAATTCGGGTAAACAGGTTATTGTTGGAATATGTGCAATGTCCAAAAAGTCTCAATCGAAACCTATGAAGGAAATACTAACGCGACTGCAAGATTTTGAATTTATTAAAATTATTATATTTCCCGAAGAGACTATACTAAAAGAGGCGGTCGAGCAATGGCCAACTTGTGATTGTTTAATATCATTTCATTCGAAAGGATTCCCGCTAGATAAGGCTATACAATATGCCCAACTCAGGAAACCTTATGTGATAAACAATTTACATATGCAATATGATATTCAGGATCGTCGAAAAGTTTATTCAATCCTCGAGGGTGAAGGTATTGAAATTCCTCGATATGCTGTGCTAGACCGTGATTCACCGGATCCGAAGCAACATGAACTCGTTGAATCAGAAGATCATGTCGAAGTTAATGGTGTGATTTTTAATAAACCGTTTGTTGAGAAACCTGTTTCTGCTGAGGATCATAATATTTATATTTATTATCCAACATCGGCCGGTGGAGGAAGTCAAAGACTTTTTAGAAAGATCGGAAGCCGAAGTAGCGTATACTCTCCAGAGTCACGTGTTCGTAAGACTGGTTCATTTATTTATGAAGATTTTATGCCAACCGATGGCACAGATGTCAAAGTTTACACCGTAGGACCTGATTATGCTCATGCTGAGGCAAGAAAGAGCCCGGCTTTGGACGGCAAAGTGGAACGAGATAGTGAAGGCAAAGAAATACGGTATCCAGTAATTTTGAGTAATGCGGAAAAATTGATATCCCGAAAAGTTTGTTTGGCCTTTAAACAAACTGTTTGCGGTTTCGATTTGCTGAGGTGGTTGTTTATTTAATCATCAACTGGTAAAAAATTACAGAAATGTTTCTGATTGAGATTCTCGCATTCTTTTTTAGGGCAAACGGCAAATCATATGTCTGTGATGTAAATGGTTTTAGTTTTGTAAAAAATTCAAATAAATATTATGACGATTGTGCTAAGATACTAGGCAACATGATATTACGGGAATTGGCACCAACGCTGCACATACCGTGGTCGGTTCCTTTTCAGCTAGATGACCCACCAATTGTCCCGACTACATTTGGCAAAATGATGGAGTTGCGATGTGTCGTGGCGATTATTCGTCATGGTGACCGAACCCCGAAACAAAAGATGAAAGTTGAAGTTAGACATCCGAAATTTTTTGAAATTTTTGAAAAATACGATGGATACAAGCATGGCCATATAAAATTGAAGCGACCGAAGCAATTGCAAGAAATTTTAGATGTAGCCAGATCGTTACTATCGGATATTCAAACGAAAGCAGCTGATCCCGAGATCGAAGAAAAACAGGGCAAATTAGAGCAATTAAAGAGCGTACTGGAAATGTAATTATTATTTATAAAGATACATTGTTTGTTTCTATATATTTTTGTTTTAATTTCAGGTATGGCCATTTTTCAGGAATAAATCGTAAAGTGCAAATGAAGTATCAACCAAAAGGAAGACCAAGAGGATCGAGCTCTGATGACGGTAACATTTCTTCTAGTACGTTTGAATTGTTCATTAAATTTTATTTTAATTCGCTTCATACTTAAAAAAAAAACAAAACAAAAAAGTGTAACAAAAGTATTTAATAATTTTTTTTAATTTATTTTTTTAATTTACTAGATAGAGAAGAAATAGATTTTAATTTTTATGATAGGCCTGGTATAAGTATACATAATTAATTAATTTTACTCTATAATTGTTATGTTTTCATGTAAGGCCTACATTGTAATTTGTACTTAAAATTTAAATAGTAAACTCTCATTCTAGCTTCATTTAATTTTTAAACGATTAATTGCTTTTTGCACTTTCAAAATGCAATATATGTTCTATTTTTTTTTTTTTGAATTTATCTGAATTTCTAAGTATGTTTATTTTTATTTTAAAATAGTAGATGGGCCAAAAGATCCGTCACTTGTGTTAATCTTGAAATGGGGTGGTGAATTAACTCCGGCTGGACGTATCCAAGCCGAAGAATTAGGTCGCATCTTTCGATGTATGTATCCAGGTGGACAAGGACGTAATGAATATTCCGGTACACAAGGATTAGGACTATTAAGACTTCATTCAACATTCCGCCATGATTTAAAAATTTATGCATCGGATGAGGGTCGAGTACAAATGACGGCTGCCGCATTCGCAAAAGGTTTACTAGCATTAGAAGGCGAGCTGACACCTATTTTGGTTCAAATGGTGAAAAGTGCGAACACTAACGGTCTACTCGATAATGATTGTGATTCGAGTAAATATCAAAATATAGCAAAAAATCGTTTACACGAATTGATGCAAATTGATCGTGATTTTACGCCCCAAGATCGGGATGCAATAAATCCGGGGAATAGTATAAGTATTAATCAAGCGATGGATTTTGTCAAAAACCCGGTAAAATGCTGTAATCATGTTCAGGCATTGATACAATCGCTATTGGCGGTAGTTGTCGTAAAACGAGATGATCAAAAAACGCGAGACACTATCTTATATCACGGCGAGACTTGGGAATTAATGGGCCGCCGTTGGGGGAAGATCGAAAAAGATTTTTCAACAAAGAGTAAGACTTATGATATTTCCAAAATTCCTGATATTTATGATTGTATCAAATACGATTTGCAACATAATCAGCATACATTACAATTTGAGCAAGCCGAGGAATTGTACAAATACGCCAAATATTTGGCTGATATAGTAATTCCACAGGAATATGGTCTAACAATTCAAGAAAAACTTACGATCGGCCAAGGAATTTGCACACCGCTGCTCAAAAAAATTAAAGCCGATTTGCAACGGAATATTGAAGAGGTAGGTGATGAAAGTGTAAATCGACTAAACCCGCGGTACAGTCATGGAGTTTCTAGTCCCGGGCGACATGTTCGAACACGGCTTTATTTTACTAGTGAAAGTCATGTTCATTCATTATTAACTGTTTTACGATATGGCGGGCTTGCTGATATATTGAACGATGAGCAATGGCGACGTGCCATGGAATACGTATCAATGGTGTCGGAATTGAATTACATGTCCCAAATTGTCATTATGCTGTATGAAGATCCGACCAAAGATCCTTCTTCAGAGGAGCGTTTTCATGTCGAGTTACATTTTAGCCCAGGTGTAAATTGTTGTGTACAGAAAAATTTACCACCAGGACCAGGGTTTAGGCCTCACAGTCGTAATGATTCGGGTGCTTCTAAAAATGCTGTAATAGTTTTTAAATTTTTTATACTTTGTATAGTTTATATCTAACCTAAGTTATTTTTTAAGAGCGGCGAAGAAGATGGTCCATCTACGCGAATTGATGAAGAAGGCGAAATGATGTTTGAGGAAGATTTCGGTCCAATCCAGACAGTTACGCAAAAGTCTGATTCCGTAAGTAAAAAATTTAGTTTCGTTTGGAATTTTTTAATCTGAACCTCTTAATTTAAAGGCAAAATCACCAAACGACGATTTATCACCAAGTGAGTTCAGTAGCACAAAAAATAACAAAAAGTCAAAACATTTGAAAACCTCAAATCCAATAACAATTGGTTCTCACCATACAGTATCCGGGCATGAGGCTATGGATTTGGCTAAGCGTTTAACCGAAGAGTTGGCGGCACAACAATCGACAAATTCGTTAGGATCTAATAGGGCGATAAGTCCCGATTCGGAACCAAGAGCCCGCTCGTTTGAACATCGTCATCATCACCACCACCATCACGCGGGTCATCATCATGATAAAGTAAAAGGTAAGAAAATTCTGAACGCGTTCGCTGTGTTTCTCGTGTTGAAGTCTATTTACTAGCATGTTGTGATTTGAAATAACCAAAAACTTAATAGAAAAAGTAAATATAGTTTGGAGATCTAGTTATCGTGTCGTTCGTTATCAGTTTAAAAAATGTTGAACATTTTTAACATAAAAACATTTCTAGTTTTATAAGTATGTACTTATATATCGGATAAAAATCTTTGAAGCTTCAATACGCATCAAAATTGCTTAAACATAAAATGCTACTGAAAACCCAATCAATACTGATTGGAAAATTTCATGCTTTATCATTTAATATTTATCGTTTTTCGTCGATTTTATGTGTGAATTAATGTGAAGGAAATTATTTTGAGGGAGGAAACGGCTAAATATGTCAACCAAAACACATAATAATTCATTTAGTTCGCATGCTTGCCATCAGTTGTATTCAGTATGATACAAAATGTGTCCCCACTAAACTAATCACATAATTTTTATTTAGTCTTTTTTATTTACTTCTATTTTTTTTATATATATATTTATAGGTAACACAATTTATTTTTATTTTTTGATTATATTCAAAAAATAACAAATACCTTAACAAAACTCAAAATACAAAAATATTTAACTGCTGGTCGGCTTTGAAGTCCGTGTTTTTGACAAAGTCTGTCGGCAGTTTTCATTAACTGGTTGTAAGATTTGAGCAATTGTTTAAAAATATTAACTTTACTGTTGTATTATATAAATTATTAACAATTAGTATTATTATTCAAATGAAATAATAATAATAATTGTAAAATTGGAAATTTTACATAAAATCTTAAAACAGTTAATGAAAACTCGATCTTATAATTATTTTTTTCGTTTTTAACACGTCTTTAAATAATTGTTGTTGTTAATGTTTATTAAATTTGATCGGCATTTGAGATTGGTTGCTTATTTAATTCTACTGGATTGGTGATCTGCTTAGATAGGGTTTCCAAATTTGCAATAAACAAATATTTCAAATAAGTCGGTTGAAAGATATTTTATTTTATCTTTGATCTGAATTATAAACTAAACTCAGATGATTTAAGTTGGATTCTTTTGAAGGATTTAAAAGTATATTTGTTTGTTTTAATTGTGTGAATTTGAAAAATTGAAAATTAACCTAAAGAAAGAATTGCTTTTGGCTTAGGCCATATAAAAAAAGCTTAAATACATTTTTTGATTGCCATTTTGCAACTTTTGCAATTTTATTTTTAATTAAATTTAATTATATTATTATTATTGCGCCTGTTCATTCAGCTATTGCGCTATTAGCAAATACACTTTCAACCAACCACATGGCTAATCTTCATTAATTTTAGTTCTCTAAATAGATGGGGAGGGGCGAGGGGAAACGAAAGTATTGAGCCAGTAGTTGCCAATATAATTAAGGATATTTCTATTTGCTAGTAGTTTAGGCCTATTAAGGCAGCGTTTCGAGGATCCCCAGTTATCAATATTCAGTTTTTGGAAACCCTACTTAGTTTTATATAAATTTAAATCAACATAATTCCCTCTCATCTTATTATTCATCTTTTTAACAATTACTCATTACACTTGTACAACTAAAAGGAGTTTCTAAATTTATTTATCGAATTTCTCTCTCAAACTAATTATTAAAATTATTTTTTTAACTATTTTTTTATTGTGCTGTTTTTATTTGCTTATTTGTTTTAAATTTTTATTAAATATATAATTTTCATTAGATTTATGTTCAAAGGTTTATGATCTCGGCTGTCGGTATTAAGTAATAAGTAAAGCATTTCAAAATTAGGCTAATTCTTCCTGTATCTTAATAGAAGTGTAGGTTCAATTAATGCTTGAAAATAAAATTTTCCTGTAAACCGTTAACAAAATTTAAGGCTAAATGAACAGTTGCTTCATATGTATTTTTGTGTTTTCTGCTTCTTCCTCTCAAAGTTACGACTTATACTTAGAGAGAAGGAAATAATGAGCCAGTGGCCCATGTCGCGATACCGTTAGCAGAGACATAACCAAGCTTTTCGAATATTACATGTAACATTTTCATTTGTATTGTTTATTTTAAGCTTCTGTTATAATTTATTACTAAACCAGAACTTGTTGATTTTACTATTGTTGTTGAAAATGTAATTTGGCCTAGTTGGATCATCTAACTTCAATATATAACCTGTTTTAATCTTCGTGAGCCATCTCGAATTGACTAAATTGTTTAGTAATCCTATAAAGTTGTTAGAAACATAGTCAAAATATTTTATTTTTATTTTACTTATTTTCTTTACTTTTTCTTTTATCTATTTTCATGATCATTTGTACTGTCGATCCTTTATTTGTACATTTATATTTTATTTATTAAAAATCATTAATTTTCATTGGGGGTTTTCCGTTTATTAAACACTAACCAAAACGATCTCGATATCGATTTACATGTGAATTATTATATAGATGATAACTCACCCCATTCATCACTGATGGATTT
This sequence comes from Tipula vernalis, assembly GCA_958295665.1. Classification (NCBI taxonomy): domain Eukaryota; kingdom Metazoa; phylum Arthropoda; class Insecta; order Diptera; family Tipulidae; genus Tipula; species Tipula vernalis. The sequence goes on from OY282560.1 coordinate 368,130,587, forward strand.
GCTTGGTGGTGGTGTTTCAAAACCATATCAAAAACCTAAATTACACCATGAAACTGTGTCCGCGACAAATGAGCTGCCGCTGTCTGAAATCCATTTTCATGTTATAAATCCTGAATCACCAATTGTTTATGATTCGCTTGATATATCGCTAATCGCAATAAATGATCGTCCTTTAATATCGCCGCTAGCAACAAATGAACGTCCCCTATCGAGTACTTGTTTAGCTAATGAACCTGATTTAACGGTGGTTCAATTTTTATCAATACTTACCGCTCCCGATGAGGATTATAATAGTTTTGTTAAACGATCACGAATTGTACACGCGTCCAATCGAAATCATATCGGCTCAAAATCATTGTTTAATTGTGTTACTCAGGATGATATTGTTAGAGATGTCGATGTGCGCCAAGTTGCTTCAGCGCCGGCTAGTTTATCATGCTCACCACGACAATCGATAATTATTATTGATGATAACGATAACAATCAAATCGAGATCGATAAGATAGATGATGATAGTCATATTCTTAACTCTAATACAACTGAAAATGTCTCTGAATCTAATATAATAAATGTAACAACAACAACAAATGCTATTACCGTACAACAAACAACTACTAATATAACGGATACAATAATAAATACTGACCATAGTACTCTTACAATTACTGCTCCTTCCACTACTTTATCCTCTATATTATGTACTAAATTAAATAACCCAACCATACTACATCATCAAAAAATGGTAAAACTAAACAATACAGACTCGCCCGCATCTGCAACAACACACCATAATAATAATTCGTCGTCATCCTCTACATCGTCGTCGGCGGTACGGCGTCAACGACACAGCATTGCCGGCCAGATGAATTATTTTAAATTATTGGGTTTTGGTGGATTCAACAAGAAAATGACAACAAGCACAAATAGCTTGTTTAGCACAGCTGTCATCAGTGGAAGTTCTTCAGCACCAAATTTACGAGATATGATACCAAATACCATTACATCACCATCAGGTATTTTTTTAATTAGTCTGGTTGCATATTCCAATCATTTCGTGTTTAATTTTTTGTCTAGTACTCGAAGGTTTTGGTGGAGTTCCGCCGATACGTCCATTAGAAACATTACACAACGCGTTATCGCTAAAGCAGATTGATACTTTTTTGGAAAAGATGACAAATGCGATGCTATTTAAAACTCCAGCATCGTCACCACCCAAAAATCCATCAACACCAATACCAACTCCACTTCAAACGCCACAAAATTCGTTGCCTCATGCATCGATGTTACGCTCGAGTAAGTGTGAATCCGATTTTATTTAAACAAAATACAAAAGACATTTTAAATATTTAAATGGGAAATCTATCAATAAAAAATTATTTTTTGATAATTAAATTTATTTATTTATTTTTATTTATTTAGTTAGTTTATATAAATATTTTGTTGTTGTTTTGTATTGTCTCTTGAATTTTGGGTTTCTTTTTATTCAGTTGTCCATTATTTCTCGTAAACAAGCAATGTAAGTAAGACTTGTGTTGGAGGGTGCTTGGATTTTTAATACTTGACCCCCGATTTATTATTCTATTCATTTGTTTCGTTTTTCCCCCGATTGTCTCATTTGTTTCAGTAGTTTTTGATTATAATTTTTTATAACAGGCTGGAGCGAACAGTCGAGTATGACCAACAGTACTAGCGCTTTGTCTAGTGGTGGCCCGTCATCGCCCAATATATCCGATATGTATTCGAGAGGGTGTCCAAGTAGTGATATGTCAGCTAGTTTGATTAGTAACGATGGGTATTTTAATTAATACAATTGGTAGTAAATTTATTGCTCACAACTGCTTATTTCCTAGGGTTGGTGTATATGGTGCAACGCCAGAATTATCACACATGTTCCCTGCGTTAGATTACGATTTAAGCTCGGTTGGCGCTCAATTAACATTAGATCAAATCGAAAATCGTTCTTTAACCGATTTCAAAATGGAAACACGTTTTGGACATGAAAGTGGTGACACAACACCTGTTAGTGCATCATCCGATTGGGAATTTAACACAAACGATGCGACTAAAGGATCCACAACAAATGAATTGGTTTGTTTATTTATTTTTTTAAATATTCGATAGATAAACCAAATTTTATTATGGTTTCAGTGTATGGAAGAGGAAGAGGAGGAGACCACACTATCGACCGATACATGTTTGTCGACGCAAGGTGATTTATTGTCAAGTTCTATGGATCAAATTGATTTTATGAATAATGATAATACGATGGAAAATAACTTTAGCAAGTTGTCGAATAAGAGTATGTTCCAACCATTCCAACCGGTCACATCAATTGCCTCAGATACTGCTCCAAAAACCATCACCGATTACGATTTTATTAAATCGAATTTAAAAAATGATTTATTTTTAGTTACACCCCAACCGTCCACTTCGGCTTCCGCTTCATTGTCTACTTCACCAATCACTGGTACCCCTAAAATCGATAATAAATATCGTAACAATCGGATCCAAAAACAAATAAGTTTATACGAAAAAGAATCGATTTGTACAACCGAATATAAAAATCTTGCTAAAGATGTTCCTAAATTTAATGAAACACCGAGTAATATAAAATTAGCGAAACGTCGCATCGGAACAGTAGAGCCACCGAATTTTTTATCAGCCGAGGATTTAGAAAAATCAATGACCAACATTGAAAAAAATTTAAATTCCGCGACACTTGAAAACCAGAAGGATAAGTGTACCAAAACTAAATCTTGTGTTAATTTAAAATTGGTGGCGAATCCAAGTAACATACAAACTGCTTCGATGTTGTCGTGTAATCAAATTGCTTCTACGTCTGGTTATTCAAATAATCCAGGAGCCGTACTTGTTCGTGAAAGTTTTATTGAACCACCACGACGCGTTGCGAAAAGTTTTCACGGTAAAACACAGTATTCGAATTTAGATTCGAAACGCCGTTCAAATGAAATACCGGAAGGCACTGCCACCGATTTGATATTGAAAAAAACTAATAATATACTTTCACGTCAATATTCTATTCCGGGTACGTCGTCTGGGTATACCACCGGGACAAGTGGTAGCGCTAATAATAATTGTAATTCAGCAGCTTCAAATACATCGAGATTTCGGACACGACTGGTCAGGGAAATTTCAGAACCTGCACCCTTCATGGAAGATTTTTTACTCGAGCCAAATAATATTAATAATAGTAGCAGTGCAACGGACAATGGCTCATCTGTGTTATTGCCTGAAAGTAGTGCCGCTATTGTTATTGATCAATTAAATAGGCCAAAAAATGTAGAAGACAATAATTAGAAAATTATCCGAAACAATTAAATAAACAAAATGAAATGTTAACTGTTTATTAATTTTAAGTCAAGGAGCAAATGAATATAAATAAAATAACTAAATGTGATTTAAATGAGAAAATAGTATACAAAAAAAAAAACGTAGTTTTATTTAACATTAATTTCACCTAACCAAACAACATTGGGGATAAGATGTTTTTGTATCAGAGAACAAAAACGAGTTTAGCACAAAATTGAATAATATTTGATCAATTGGGCTTATTAATGTGCGATTTACATTCAACGAAATTTTAAAGATTTCTATTAAATTCTCATGTATTTTAAACGTATCTTATTTTATATGTCGGTAACATTAATTCTGCTTGTTATAGACAAATTTAACAATAAAACTATTGTCAAATTATTTCGTTTGATTTAATTTTCAATCATCCCATCTTGAAAAGTGGATTTTAGGGTTTATTTTCACGCATTAAAAATGAAATTTATTCGGTTTTTATTACATTTATTTTCAATTTTATCTCCTTAATACACAACACAGCATTTGTAATTTAAAAGTTAAAATAAATTCCAATTAATAATTTATTTATTTCAGTTTTAAATGTCTATGTATCAACTTATCAAGGTGACTTAAATTATAAAAAATCTTCTGATTTATTATTCATTTCAAATATTAATTATATGAGGTTTTCTTAATGCATTACTTTACGAATTTACAATGACCGTTCACAGTTTCACACACAAAACGAACAAATCAAAGACGAAAAATATTTTGTAGCTATTTTCGTCTAAATAGAACAGTATGTAGTGCATCAATATCTATTTCCAACGGTGTCTTTGAGCTAGTCGGATTCCTTGACTGTGATACCGGTTTTATTGCCGGTGCTGTTGGATTACTGGACGAGCGTGGATTCACTAATAAACATTTCATTGGTTGCCCATCTAAATGACGATTGTGATACGTATCTACAGCTTCTTCCGCGTCTCTAAGTGTACGGAATATAACTTCTGCTACACCGGGTCGTACAAGCCGAGCCTCCATTAATTCACCAATATCTTCAAACAATTCTTTAATGTCACCTTGAGATACACTCGAATGTAAATTTGACACTACAATGCGATAGCCATTCGATTGTGATGGTGGTGGGCTTGATGGCGGTTGACTGCGTGAAAAAATACCAGATGACTCATTTGGATCGGGGGCACGTTCTAATCGGGAACGCATTTCGTATGACAATGATGAATTTTCGTCCGGAATAAACCGCCGATTATTTGATGATGTGGATATTATATGATGTGGTGTAATACGTAAAATTCCTTTTCGTGGAATTTCATGATGAGAATCAATGTTGAATATTTTACGCTGAATATGTACGGGTTCGGATACATCAATCGGTCGACGCACCGGTACTTCATAGCAGTCAAATGGGTCGGATGATCCGACTGAATTGAAAAATGGCGGAGATTTTCCACGTCCACCGCTGCTGCCCAATCCGAAACTTGGAAACGGTGGCATATCCGAATGCATCGGAAGAGCTATATCATTTGTCACTGTGCGACGAATAGGAAATGATGGTGTTAACGGCATATCGATATCCATCATATCTATCATCGACTTTTTGGATAATTCGATCGGAAATCGTGGATTAGAACGAGGACGTTGAGACGGATTAGAAGGCGGACGTCTTGAATTTCGTCTTCCTCCATTGTTATCTATCGGTGCAGTCATATTAGCTGATGGCACATTACGTTTTTTCAATAATTTAACACGCGCATCGGTAACTTTAGAGATTTGGTGAAGTTTCTCCCGAGCATCTCGAATTTTCAACCGATTTTTTGCAATAATTTTATTCCGAGCATCAACAATCACACTGGGATTCTTCTTAACCGGGGAAATTCGTTTTTTGATACCATTCCTATTTGTGTTATTCTTATTTATACTGAAATAAAAACTGTTAATAGTTAAAAGCGCTCCAATTTAAAAGCCAGCGCGCTATTGCACTTACTTGACTACAGAACGCTTCTTATTAAGGGGTAATTTCTTTTTCTTAATTATTTCATCTAAACTCAAGTGTGTATTATCCATTATGGAAATATATTTATAAAAATCTCAATTATATTACAATTTTTATTTATCTTACAAAATAAATTATTACTGATTTCTAACCAAAAAAAAAAAAAAAATCGACAGTCAACGAAGCGCTTGTCAAAAATATTTATTATTGACATTTTAAAAAAATGCAGCCAACATTGAAAACTAATTTTAACGAAAGATTTCAAGTTTATTTTAGTACAATCCAAAATATAGATTTAATATGTATGTGGAATAGTAGTGGTTTTCCAATCGACCATCGCAAGTACTTATAAGAACTTATGGTTTATGTCTGTGCTAAATCATCTACTCGCAACAGTCGCAAGTCGCTACAAGCAGTTACGTCAACATTCTTCGCTAGGTAATATTTGATAATAATTAACAACAATAAAGGTAAAATTTATTTTTTAAATATTTATTTTAATATTTTATCATCATAAATTTAAAAAATTAAACCACTATCGCATTATTTTTTGGTATTATGTGAATTAAACATTTAGAGGTTATGTCATTTCTTATGTCATAATTTTTTGTGTGTTCCGACCAATCGATATTTAGCCGAGACATATTTTTCGCACTTATAAGTATGTACTTGCGGTGGTCGATTGGAAAACCACTAGTAATTTATAAGTATCGGGTATTATGAAATACTCAAGCTGGAACCTCAGTTTTAAATACATATTTATAAAATTTGTATGTACGTAGAAGTCTGTTAATTATAATATTTAAATTCTTTTTCTAATAATGTTTAACCGTTACGGATTTCGGTTAGGCTAAACTTTACATTTTTACCGTATTTCAGTGCATTGCCAATTTTATTCTAGTTAGGATTAGGAACTATCCTATATTCCCATAGCAACTAATCCCACCAAATAACTGACAGTTGACAGCCCATTTCTCTAAACGTGAATGCCCTGAGTGCCCTACCATACAACTATCGCTATACTTATTAACAAAAGAAATAACGAATAAACGAAAATAATTTTTTTTTTTCATCAAGTTGTCATGCCTTGAGAGTTTTTGCGATGTTTTAATGTCATTTTTGTCATTTCGTTCACAAAATATAAAATATCTTTATTTAACAATTCTAAAATTTTATACAGTATTTTATTGTTTAAAATAATTATAAAAATATCATATGCAATGTATAATAACTACTAAATGGGTAATAGTGTAAACAAAAGAAGTAACAAGAAAAATGATGAGAAACTAGAATACAACCAGGAAGCTCCAAATTATAGTAGTCAGGTGTGTGATATGGTGTTTAATAGTGATGTTGGTGATGATGACAATAGTCAGATTTTATTTCGTTTGGACGTAATTAGAGCATACTTAATCAAGTGTTCATTGTTCTAAACTAACCACGGAAACGTTAAACATATGGACTATGATGAAATTATTGCTAATTAAAAAGTTTATCTTGGAGGTTAATGTGAAATTTTAATTTCAGTTTTCATTATCAAGTTTCACATCAAACCGATTCAATTTAAGTTTTCGTGGTTCACAAAGAGCTTACAGTCAATCAACGAGGCCTTGGAGTCGGGTATCCAGACGCAAGTATGTATTTTTTTTTTTATAAATGATAGATGCCTTTCAATAAATAACTCGACAATTTTATTCCAGGTTTAATGACATTACTCTAGCAGACCCCTTAAATTTATCAAAAACTTGTTGGCCGGTTCCTTATATTGAATCAATATTTTTACCACACTTCACTGTAAATCATGCTGATATCCAAACTCGATATAAAATCGTAAATAATTTAGCTTGTGGTGCTTTTGGTAAAGTTTATTGTGTCGTTGAGAAAAAATTTCAAAAGGAATTCGCTTTAAAAGTAATTTCTAAATCTCAGGTTTGTACTTTTATGGAATAGCATAGTAAAATTCATAAAATAAATGTTTAAAAATTATTTTGAGCAGATTATAAACAACGGAACCTTACAGCAAATAAAAGACGAAGTCGACATTCAAACTATATGTGGACATCATCCCTTTATTGTAGAGTGCATCGAATTCTGGCAGAATAGAAAAGAAATTTTTTTGCGTGAGTTATCTAGTGTTATCGATTATTGAAGAAATGAGTAAATTTTCCTTTATGACATCATTTAGTTTGTAAATACATATTAGTAAATACATATTAGTAAATACGAACCTGACCTTGATCTAGATCATATAAATGGTTTAACCCGTAATGTTTCATTATCATTTCTGGAGTTGATTTGATGGTCTCGTTTCAGCCTATAAAAACAGATTTACACTACACAAGAGAGACCTTCTTACTGACACGTACGTACTAGTTTAACCTGAGTATTCAAATTAAGCCAAAAAATTACCAGTTAAATCTCTTGTGCTCTTTCTTCATCATATCACTTTACAATGTTGCATGCAATAATATTTTCCATAAATGATAATCTTTTAGGGTCATCGCATTAATTTCTTTTATTTTTAATGTCTACAGTGTCAGAATATATACCATGTGGAGAGTTATTCGATAACATAAAAGAATTTTCATATCAGCTTATTCAATTGTATGTGGCGGAGATTGCTATAGCTGTCGGTAAGAATTACATTCGGCGGCAAGGTGATCCATCAAATAATGAAAACTTCATAATTTCAGAATTTTTACACAACGCCGGAGTAATATATCGTGATCTTAAACCAGAAAATATACTACTAGACAGTAGATATCATATCAAAATAACTGATTTTGGTTTAAGTAAATGGTTAAAATTTGGAAATCGTACTTACACCATATGTGGTACACTGCAATATATGGGTAATTTTATATAATTAATATTTATTTATTTCTAATACCTATATCTTTATAAAAAATCGAAGCTTTCTAATATTTAAATAATACCTACAAAAATTATCAATCAAAAATGAATGCCCGAAGTCAGGTGTTTGATTTAGAGATGGAGGGTAGACAGGTTGATGAGGCAGTCGCAAGTATATTTCATACCGTATTATTTCATCGTAGTCTGGGTAAATTTATGTACACCGGTGATACAACTTATTCAGTCGGTTCTATAGGACACAATGACGTAGACTGTGATTTTATTGATTTCACATACGTATGCTGTGCATCTCCATCCCTAGATCGTAAATTAAAACGTGAAATAAGTAGTTTTAGTGAACAGTTGCGTAGCAACGATAGTTGTGGTACGGGCCAAATTAGTTTGGAATTTTTCCAAAAGAAACGTAATCGATGGCCCTTTCAAGCGGAATGCATACCATGGGAAGTATGGACGGTTAGATTAGAATTAATAAATTTATATACTGAAGATGAACGACAAATATGTCGTGACCGAGTTGGTGATATGTTAACAGATAAAATTTTATATATAACTGAGGTAATGAATCGACATGATTATGTCCCAAAAATGCCTAATCAAACGGAATTAGATTTAATATTTGATACAACATTTCCTGATGTGCAGCCGTATTTATTTAAATTTAAATTTAGTACATCGGATCCGACCGGCAATTCAGTTGGTAATACAATGAAAAAATTAATTAAGGAAACGCTTTCCTTGTGACTTAAAGATTTATTTTTTATATTTAAAACACATTTTTTTAAATTATTTAATTTTTAAAACTTATTTGTGGAAAATTCACAGGAAATATTCCTTGTATCCGTCGTTTTTATAATTTCGTGATCGGTGAGCACTGAAATATTATTACAGCAACAATTTTGTAGAACATTACTTAAATTGAAATATGGTTACTCGCTCGCTACTAGCAAGGCAGATTTTATAGAAGTTTTTGTTCTAATGAAAAAATAATTTAATTTTAATAAACCTATTTATATATCCATTTATAAATAAATATTTAGTGTTCTATTTTTCATTAGTTTAACAATGAAAGAAAACTATAATTTTTATATTCAATTTGTGATGAGACAAAATAATAATTTTTATTTTCAAAATCCTGTTAGCCTTAGATAGAGTATTTGTTGTATTTTTTGTTCTTTTATAATAATAGTGTATATATAGTGAACCCCATAATTTTGATAAATTTGTTAGTCTTCAATTTTTAACAATTAAAATTACCTAAATCTTTATGATTCTTATGTAGTTGACGTTGTTTGCCAGCCCTTCAATATCTGGAAACATTTATATATTTTGAGTGCAATATTACGAATAATACAAATGAGAGGATCGTATTTATAATGAGAGATTATTTTAAAATTTGGTGCTTTAAAATTTGCCTTTAATTTTAGTAATTTTATTTTATTGATTTTAAATTTTTCGAGTACCTCCTACATTAATACAAATCAATCAAAATTTCATGCAACCATTTTTTGTTCAAAAATCCCTTAAAGTAAACCAAAGTAAACTTCCATTTTGTGAAAAAGAGCATAGTTAGATTAGCACCGACTGTAAATAATATACATATAAAATATGTTATAAACATAATTAGCTTTTACGAAACACAAAAATAATAAGTAAATATTTTTATTAGTTTTTAAGGAGAGCACGCGTAGTATTAAATAATAATTTTAAATTGTAGACATTACTATTTAATTACACACATCAAATTTAATAATAACAATAAATAATATAATTAATTATAAAATAAATTATGTATGTTGTGATTTTTTAAATGGTTTAATTAAAATAATTATTTGGTTTGCGTCTTCGATAAAATTTTATTTCTAAATCTTATAATAAATTCTGTATGTTCTATATAAATTCTATTATAAAATAAGCTGTGAAAATATTATATTTTAAATTACTTTATAAAAAAAAATTATATATAAGTAATAAATATATTAATATAAGAGCTAACTAAGTAATTATTAAATATTTATAAACAATAAATATTGTATATATCGATAAAATAATTATATATACAAAAATAATAAATAAAATGAGAAAACAATGATAACATTTAAATGAAAAAAAAAAAATTAGAACGTAAATTAAAAATTGTTTATCTTTTAAATTCCCTTAATTTAATTTGATTTAACAATATTATTATTATTATTTTATTTCAGGTAAGTATTGTTTCAATAAGTTTGATGTTGTTTTTTTGTTATTTCATTTACAGCACCCGAGGTATTAATTGGAGATGGGTATAATCATTCGGCGGATTGGTGGTCTTTGGGTGTTGTGGCATGTCGCATGATCACTAGTAAAGTAAGTGTAATTTTTTTAAAATAAATAACGAAGCATAAGAAATTGAAGGGACTAAAATCCCCCAAAAATTCCAAAATTTGTACAAATATGAAATCCCATTGTTAAAAAGAATATTCATCATTCTTGGATAAATAATCTTCTTAACAATGGGATTTCATAATTAAGGTGTTAAGGATGTTATTACATAGTGAGGATTTCTTCCTTTAGAATCCACAGGAAAATTAAAAATGAAGTAGGTCCTCTGTTATTTCTGTTGGGGTTAGCAAACAATAACGCTCTTAAAAATTTATCAAAAGTAACACGTTCTTGTAAGAAGTGTTAGCCAGATTTTTTACTAGTCAAATATAATATTCGTTTACTAGTTAAATATAATATTCGTTTGAACAAAAAAAATCATTTTTTGTTTTTACTGTAGTCGTTACACTTCCTTCTGCTTTAAATGTTCCATTCGAACCTTGTTTTGTTTTCAAAATTGGATAATCATAACTTTAGAGTTTTTTTTTATCTTCAAGTTTCGTTGCTCTTGATGTTAGATGCACTTTGATTTCAGTGCGTAAATAATCATGACGGATTTTATTTGGTTCCTAATTAAATTTGAACATATTATGTTTTATTTTACAACAATCTTAATGAGGTTAAGGCAAACAAAAAAGTAATTGCTGGATGGCTAAAACCAAATTAAATTAAAGCTTCAATTTTAATTCCAGTGCCAGAATGGAATTTATTTGGAATGGATTGTGTTTTTACTTTCTTATACAAAGTGTAAAGAAAGTACAGGAATCATGAAAATTTTACAATATGAGATCTTAACGGAAGTGGTCATCTTAAGTAAAGAGGAGTCGAAAGCGACCATTTGTGGAAAATGTCTGTACGCATGTGTGTTCTCTAACTCAAAAACTAACACCACTAGAATTATGAAATTTTGGGATTTAGATGTTATATTATAAGGAAATGCACACCTCCCATTTTGGTTACGATCGGAAAAGGGAATCTTAGGGCTCCCATTCTAACTATTTTAAAACTTACGTGAAACAAGACGTCACAGCTCATAGGTCAAACTTAAGAATGTGTCATTGTCTTAGCTTCATTTAGGTAGCAACATTTTGAACGAAAATTTGAAAGTGGTTGGGTTCCGGGGTCAAAGGGCTCCCATACAAAATTTTCAAAAGTGACTTATGTAGAAGTTTTAAAATATTTTACGTTTGGCGACAATAATTTATATTTCTATAGATTTCAAGTGATTATAGATAGAAGTGATCGGGCCTTTGGTTCAGTGACCTCCTATACAAATATTTTTACTACTTTAAAAATTTATGAAATTTAGTCATTCATAGCAAAACAAAATTGCATATTTTACACACAATAGTTTGGTGTCACAGATCTTGAAGTGACAAATTTTTGGTGTATAAGATCTAAAGTTTGAATCTTGGTGTTGTATGAAATGTTTACTTTTTTATACGGGTTATAGAGGAAACAGATTCGGAGTTTTTTAAATAGAACAAATTTTTGAAAGATTATTTTAATTCGTTTTATACCTTAGAGGATGAGGACTACTTCCCCAAATATCCACTGCAACGATTTATTAAAATTTTTCTTTATTTTTCATCATCATCATATATAAAACAAATTTAGCATTTTTATTAAGAATAAAAATTCTTGTCAAAAAAATATAGTTAAAACATATGTATGTATATGTATTAAAACTTATAAAAAATGCAATAAAAAAATCGATTATAAATATTAAAATGATAAAAAATATGAGAACACAACTAAAATGATCTAAAGTTTTCAATGGGCTTTTGTATGATAAATTTTCAACATTAATATAAATTAGAAAGTTTTTCAAAAATTTGTGTTTTTAAGTAATTATTCACGTACTGAAATAGAGAACTCTCTAAAGCCGCCTGGCATTGGAGCCTTTCCGCAAGGATGACAGGAAAACGTGGCAATTTTTCAAAAATATTTATATTTATATTAGTACTTACATTTGTGTTTCACATACTAAATCTCTCTATTTTAAGAGCTCCTCAAAACCGCTTAGCATTGGTCCTCTGTGCGCAAGGATGACGAGAAAGTAAGTAGCATCCTTTTGTTATCATATTGTAGTTGATCGTAATTAACAAAAGTCTATTGGGACCGGGCCTTCTATCATTTTACTTTGTGTTTTTCGAGATTTTTTGGGGATTTTTATTTTTGTGAAACTGAGAGGCTTCTCATGGATTTTTTTTTTTTTGGAATGCCGCTATGCCTACGTCTCTACTGCATTTCTTTAGTGTTTATTACGCAGAGTTCTGTTTTAAGATTGGCTCCTGTTTGTATGCTGCAAGGGTTGTGTTTGCTACATTTCCTCCCTTTCTTCTTTTATGAAATTGCGGTTTGTTTCATATTACAAATTCGAAGCGAGCTTATCTATTTCTTTTTTTCAAAAACATTTTAACTGGAGAGCTAAATATTTGAATGCTCAATTTCGATCAGTTAAATATTAATTAGCTTAAGGCCAATTATTTCTATGTAAAAAAAAATATTATGAACTAGCATTGAAATTTTATTTTGAAATCAATCGTAATTTCATAAAAGAAGAAAGAGAGGAAATATTATTTAACTGGAGATTGGCTATTTCTTTGTGAAATCGGGCATAAGAAAATTGTTTATTATTTTTTAAACGAGCTTAAACTTTAAACTTAATTTATACCCGATTTAAAAAATGTAAATTAGCTCTGAAGTCGTAAAATATCCGATTTTAGTACTAACTAAATTCATTCATCTACTACTTTTACTATCGCAGCTACAAAGACGAGTGCTTTACTGTTTAATAGGAAATTCTTCAGTAATCTGTATGCAGTCATTTGTAGTATTATTTTTATGACTAATCGGATTTTAAAACATTTTACACCTGTCAGTAATTTTTAGTTTAGTAGACTTTAGATGTATTGTCCACAATTTTGATTTATTTTGAATCACAAAAATTAAAAATCATTGTATTTTAATAAAATTCATTATTTATTCGTTTTTTTTATTTAAATATTTTTATTTATGATTTCTAAATTAATCATAAACTAAATAATAATAATTATAATAATATTTTCTTAAATTTCTAAATTTCGTACAATTCATGGAAGGCATTTTCTCGTGGAAATTACAAATAATAATAAAAAAATTGTTTTAAAAATTATATCTTTTTAGAAACAAAAAAAATTAAATTATTTAACTAATTAAGATTTTTTTTTTTTTTTGTATGTATTTTGATTTGGATTTCTAATCACAACATTATTTTTCATTATTATAGTTTTTAAAGTCGAGTTTTCTCAAAATTTTATAAATATATAAAAATAGTTATATATTAAATAGTGTAAATAAAAATTTTTATCTGAAAATTGTGTCCAGATAAAATTTTTTACAAAATACTAAAAAAATATTGAGAAAGGAATGTTTTGTCAAATTTTTTTTTTTTTTTTTTGTTAATTATTTAATTCTAATTTATATTATTATTATTAAAATCTAAGTTGTTTTTTTACTATCACAAAACAAAATATAAACAAATAGTTTTCTTTTTTCGTGTAAAAAAGCCAAATGTCATTGTATGGGGGAAATTAGAAAAATTTGTTGTAATTTAAAAAAAAAAAAAAAAAAAAAATAAGAAATTTGGAAATTAGTTGGAAAAAATTATAATACTCAGTTTAATTATTTGTATACGATTTTATGCTTCTGGTTTTGATTCATTTGATTCAGCGCTAGGTTTATCTTCAGGTGATTCATTTGATTCGACGCTTTCACCATCGGTGGCTGATGTTGGTACAGATGTTGTTGGATCTGATGCTGGTGGTGCTGCTTCTGATGGAATTAAGGTACCGACAGGTTTGCTTTCTGGAACAGCAATTTGCTCTGATTCAGCTAATTTAGCAACTGGTGCTGGTAAATCTTCAGTTGCGGCTGGTAAGGCTTTTTCTTCAACAGCGGCGGTAGCGGCTACCGGTTTTTCAGTCTTTAGGGCTGGTGTTTCTGGTGCAGCTTCGACGATTGGAGCAGCATCAGATTTAGCGGCAGGTTTGGTTGCTTCAACAATGGCAACGGTGGCTGGTGTTTCTGGTTTAGCTTCCTCAGTTTCACGGACTTGTCTTACAGCTTCTTCTGGTTTGGCTTCTTCGATTTTGGCGGCTGGTGCTACTTCAGCAGCATTTTCAGGTTTAGCCTCTACTTTTGGTGTTTCAGCTTGGGCGGTTTCTGTTTTAGTTTCTGCTGGAATAGCTGCAGCTGGTAAAGTTTCTTCTCTTAATTCAACAATTGCAACAATGGGTGCATCGTCTGTTTTAGGTTCAATTGGAATTTCAACAACATCTGATTGCTCAACTTTTTTTTCTGGTTCAGCCGCGCTTATTTCGCTAACTTCTTGTTTGTTTTCAATTTCTTTAGCAACAGGTTCAACAGGAGTAGGTGTTGGTTTTGATTCGGGTGATGTTTCAGCTGGAACTTCTGGAACTTTCGCTTCTGGTTCTGGTTTAAGCTCTGTTACTACTTCTGGTACAACTGCTTTATCTTCTTGTGGTAAGGGTGAGGTGTAAACAAAAGCAAATAATGCTACGAGGCAAATTAATTGGAATTTCATTGTGTCTGTAGAAAACAAAAAAAAAAAAATATTAAGCATTCACTAGAGTTAAGTTTATCTTTGAAATAATAAATTTAACGATTGGATGTAACCAAGTCATGTAATTTTAAAAAAATTATTTGATTAGTCACCTATCTCTAATGATCGATTTAAATAATAATATATTCATAAACTACTTTTTGTGCATATAATGCTTAATATAGGTACATACGATTAAAACCTGATTTCCCACACTTTTGCGTGCAAAGTGTTGCGATATAGTTTTATAATTTTCATTTGAAAATAAAAAATTAAATAGAGAAAAGAGATTTTATTTTTTAATGAATATGATGAACGGAAGTTCAAATCAAAAGAAGAAAAAGATTTTTAAAAAAAAAAAAAAAATTATTAATTCAAGTACAAGTTCAGTTTGAATGAATAAAGTATGTTAAGTCCATTTATTCAATATATTGTGGAAATATATAGGGGAAATCATATCTAAATTAAATAATTTGCATATGAAAATTCTAGACTTATTTATTTAATTTAATAAAAACAGGAAGATGTGTTAAGCAATGCATTTTAGAAGTACATATCATTTTTGTGTCACCCGTAATATCATACATAAGAGACAAAATTTGTATGTTTCACAAGACAAGTATTAATGAAATTGCAACATAATTATTTATTATGATTGGCCGCTATATGATTGATGTAGTGTTGGGATTTTCTTTACAATAAATCGGAGATTTCACTTATTTTGTAATACATAATATGTTTCATCATATATTTATAAATGATTGGTTATTTTTCTTTTATACATATTTTAACGATTAATTTAATTTTTTGGATTTAATTCAATTTTATTTATTTATCTAACCCCGACTAGCGTTATTCAATGTTTTAGAGGTGATACTTAAGGTGGTTGTCTCGTTTACTTTTTTTTTGCCAAAAGCAAAACATTATTTCTTAACACATAAATAGTCTATTGCATAATTTGACATATAAACATCTGTCTTGTTATATTAAATAATGGTATTATAAGAAAAGTGAAGGAAAAATGCAGAAAGCTTTTTTGTATTGCCTGCCAAATTTGATTTAGATAATGTGATTAACGTTTTTCTTGCAATGTTATAGAACTAAATGTCCGGGATTTTCCCAATCCAATTTACTAAATTCTATTTAGCAAATCAGCATTATAGCTATGTACAAGCATTACGAAACATCGGAAAATAAACTTTTTAAAAAATAAAAAGAAATTATGAAAATATAATTATGTGTGTGGTTAAGGCCGATTGATAGATAAATCTATAGGAAATAACCTTATAAATTACCATTTTATTTAAAAGGTTAACTGCTTTCTATTTTAATTTGTTATGCGACGACAGCTCATTAAATATAAAGAGAGTCGTTAAAGAAAATTACATATTTCAAAATTCTACATTTTACGGTTATTGTATGCGTTAATAGTCTATTTTATTACAATAATATTTAACTTATTGTTCAGGTTATCGAATTAATTACTTAATTTATTTGACTATTCTGTGCGTTGCTTCTTTTTATTAAATTTTATAACTACGCGCTAATCTTTGTTATTACTTAAAATAAAGGATATATAAAATGGTTCCAATACTACATTGATGACCTAACAATAAAACTAATATTACAACGACCTACAAGAATAATAAAATACGTTCTTATTAAACAAGAAAACCTACGTTACACAAACTATAAATTTCAATTTGACCAATCTAATTATGTCCAGCGCATTATAAATACAAAAAAAAAAAAAAAAAATCAGAAACGGATGCAAGTAATTTATAAAATTATAATAAAATATTTTTAAGAATACAATATTTTCACAATCTCACATATAAAAAAAATATCACTTAAGTGCCCTTAGGATATAATATCACTGAATTTATAATTTACTACACTTTTTTCAAGCCACTTCAAGTCACTTTTATGATTTTTGAAAATAATTCACTAGACCTTTAATGAAATATCCGTTTATCCATATCACTAAGGGCACATTAATATATTTTTTTTTGTGTACGTTTGTTTGTGTTGTTTATTAGTTATTTGAAGACTCACCTGAATTTAAATTAAAATTTTATTAAATAAGATAACTACAAATTATTAAATCACTAAATTAAGATTTTTGATTTTATTAATAAGAAAACTAAATTTTATCTTTGTTGTGTCTTGTGTGTTAATTTCTTGATTGCAGAATTATATTTGACGCTTTTTCAATTTTCTCATTGCCTTTTATACTTTAGTCGATGTGTACGAGGCAGAGTGTGGACGTTTTTATCTTTTTTGTGTATATAGAATCTTAAAAAAAAAAAAATTTTGTATAATATGTTAACGAACGTTAATAAAGAAGGTGGGGGAGAAAGAAAAGATTACCACCAATATAGAAAATGTGTTGTGTGGAGAAAAGAGGAAATTTTTCTTTTCTTTTATCATTCGCAAGAAGTCTTGCTATAAATTCTTGTTTTTGGCCATAAGAATATATTTTTTTTTGTTCTTAAGAGGACTGATCTTTTATTGTATATAAGATATTTATAGATGTATGTAAGTTGCCATTAAACTTATGATTATGTATAACTTCATGTGTAAATGGAGAGTTCAAATCTTTTCGATATGCGTAATTAAAAAAAAAAATGTTTTCAAATATATATTTTTTAATTTGTTGCCATTTTGGCAATCGAAATTTAATTCAACGCCATTTTATCGTTTACACGATTTTTAATGGTTTCCGCGAACGCAAAAGTAAATTTAGCAGTACCATCATCAATAACCTGAAATTGAAACCAATAACAGTATTTAACAGCAGATTTTTTTTACCAATTTATCTTAACACATATATATATATATATATATATATATATATATATATATATATATATATATATATATATATATAATATATATATATATATATATATATATATATTATATATATATATATATATATATATATATATATATATATATATATATACATATTTATATATTATATACATTAAACATGATGTAGCATAATACAGCATTAACACGAATTTCGCAGACATAAACGGCTAAATTGATAATGAACAACAATTACTAAGCATAATTCCGAATTTATTTTTGTAATCCATTAAATTGGCAAATCATTTTTCGATCGATTCGTCGATTTATTTTCTAAAAAGTGAATCATGCTAGTGAGTGCTGCGAGGTTAAAATTTGAAATCATTTGATTTATTTTTCTGTTTTCTTGTGCGAACACGCGGAGGTCAAAATATTGAGATAGTGGCCATAAAAAATGTTTTAATCGTTTAGCATAGTTTTGTAAAGTCCATTGATATCGTATGCATACAAAATTGCCTAAGCAAAATCACAAGATAGAAATTGCATAATAGACGTAATCTAATTCATTATTTAGTATAAAGAGAATGAATATGTATATACGTTATGTATAAGATGAATTCTTCGAACTTCTACTTTTTGATAAAAAGTCACGTTTTATTAATTTAAAAAGTGTAATACACCAACAATGGATAAAAAATATGTTTGGCCTATATTAAAATTATGTACACATTTATGTATATATTCATTTTCCTTGGGTATGGGGGGGGGTTAAAAGATTGAGATGCTCGCCGAGCTATGTGATAAACTATGTAAGTGTTATGTTTAATTTTACTATGAGTGTACGCCAATCAAATATGCCAATATATTTCATTGATTGACGTAAAGTAACAAAAAACCAACGAGATATACATATTAATTACTAATTAGAACTACATTTTGTTGTTGTTATAAATCGAAAAATTTTCTAGTTGATTTACATTCAATTTGAATCTTAAAATTTGATCATGCTGCATAATACATTGTACGTAAAACTTCGTTTTTATAAATTTATTTATGTACGTCTAAAATATTCAGAATCTAAATTAATATTCTTGTGGGTAAATATATTTTTGCGTTTAATGAGCACTATTAGTGTAAAGGTAATAACAGCAACAAAAATTCGATTAAAATATAAAGTATATTTATTTAAAGCATGTCAATATAATATTTTTTGAGGGTAATCAATCACCTTTCTTTTGACGACGCCTGCAAGAAGAATAGACGGCATTACGATTTAAACTTGAAATCAATCGATAGTGGAACTGATTTAAATATAATTCATTCAATGTCATACGAAAATATTATAATAACTATAAATTTTGTTTCATTCATTAATAGGAAAAAAAATAATTTTATTCGCAGTATCACGACCTAATTGTGATAATGATTAAATCTATGTATTTACGTAAATAGATTAAAATTAGTCATCTGTTTATGGTAAAAAAAAAGACTGAAGGATTATTTGCTTATCTAAGGGTGGCATACGTGATTTTCTTAAACCATACCTATTTTCCAGAGACATCGTCCATTCTTAAACAATACTTTGTTTTTATTTTGCAAATACATACTTATTCCTTATTTCTAAGAATTTGATAATGTTTCTGTATTTATTCTGCAGCTGTAAAATATCAACACAAGTTAGAATCATATTTCAGTGGGAAAAACATATTTATTAAATTGAAAGCACACTATAAATATTTTGTCACCACTAGTTACCAACTAATAATAAAACAACTTGATTGGAAGGCCAAATGATTGCAAATAATACATTTTTCGGTTTATTCGATGTAGGGGCTACATTTTGTTTTGTTTTTAAATATTGAAGGTGTGAATCTTGGCTACATTTTAGACGTTTTTATTTCTACTTTTATTAACATAGAAAATGTGGGCTACACTACCTAGCTGGTATTAAAATGATGAACTACTGCTATTTCAAAATAATGTTTTTTTGAACGACTGTTTTTGAAATTTGACCTAACCAGCTAAAAAATTTACGAGTGTATGTATCGTGATTTTAATTAAATTGGTTTCAATTATATCTGTGCATTGCAACATTTTACAAGGAAATGTCAAATTATCATTATCGCAGTATAATTCTTGTGCGCTCATACACATATTATATGTTATAATCACGCAATCATTTTACAGGGTATAATATAGGAGAAACAAACTATTTTATTATGTCACATCATAAATTGTATAAACAACGCGAAAATGTTTAAATGTGTTGTACCAAATTTCTCTGGCCTTCAGCAGACTACTTGAGCGCAACTCGTTCTTTATAATTCTCAAGTTACATTTTCATCGTTTTAAAACCAATAACAAAAGATGTAATTAAATATTTTTGGTAATATTTATTATTTATCATCTTTATTTCTATTATTTGTATTTTAATTTTTTTTGTCGCTAAAAATAAAACTGATTACTGATTCACTACTGAATAATAGATAAGAAACTGAAGGAATAACTATTCCGAATCGATTTTTCCAAAAAAACTATAGAACTGATTATCGCACTAAAGAATAAAATTTACAAAAATAAAGTAAAATACGTAGTTTTATTGTTAATATTAACATAGTGATAAAAGTACACAAATAATGAAAAATGGATAACCATTATAGCGTAGATTTTTTCATTATCAGTTTTACAATGTAAGATAATCACGTCGATTATACAACTCGCCGGATCAATTGCGGAGGGAGTTTCATTCGCTTTTGACGTTTTACGTATTATGGAATACGCCGTATAGAAAATGAACGAATATCGGTAATGAAGTTTCAAAAAGAGCTATTATGGAATTCGCGGGTGAAACGCACTCTGTAGTAAAAGTGTCATTTTAAATTCGCATCAAATTAACTGCGGATTGAAAACTGTTTTGTAGTGTTTAGGTTTTTTGTCATGGAGAATAGTAAAGTGTAACAATTGCATTATAAAAAATGGAGGTGTGGCCAACACACGACTTTCTTTTATGAACAGAAAATTTTGAGAAATTTTATTTTTTTTTTTAATTTTTGGAAACATTTTGTAGTTAGTAGTTTTTTGTAAACCTTATACTTTTTAAAATATTTGCAAAATAAATTTTCTAGACCAAGGGAGTGGCCATTTCCGGTTAGCCGATTTGGAGTAAAATTCACTGGGACCTCTCAATTTATCAAAAAACCTTAAATCTGAAGTTTCAGTGCGATTGGTTAAACCATCTGGGCTGTAGAGAGGACACAGACTGACAGATAGACACCATTGCGAAACCCACTTTTTCGGACTCGGGGGACCTCAACACAGACAAATCTCTAAAAATCTCAAGTTTCAAAATTTTATGGTGAGCCTCATGACTGAGCACCCGGATATAGCGAAGAATCTAACCAAAACTGATATAGATACAGTTGTACAGTTTTGGCAAAAACTACAGAATGTCATTGCACATATTTCTTATCGCTTTTCGGGTTTGCTTTCTATTATGCGGCGGCACTTCATCGTATAAATTTAGGTAGAGGCTTACTGTATCCATAATTAAAACACTTTTTTTAAATTTTGGACTATAAATATTTAATTTTGTGTTATACAATTAAAATTTAATAGAATAAAAACGCTAAATTCAATTATCAATATTTTGACAGCTGATGGGATTGCAGCTTCTTTGCGGATCGATAACACAGTTTTCCGGCGGATTCTATAATGCAATTAATTTTAAATGCGAAACGAATGCGGATCGAATGAACTCCCGCCGCAGTAAATCCGGCGAGTTGTATAATCGACATGAATATTCCTTTGTGTATGTAAAACTCCCAAAAATAAGTTTTTCGGAATTTCATTCGCATTAAGAGAATGGTATGTATTTTTTTATCAGTAAATCACTCTTTATCCCAAATACTTCACGAAGATATAGAAGGTGTCTGTATATAGCGCTGTCTAAAATATATACATATCATCAAGATAATATGCATGCATTGTAATTTTAATTAATTACAAACATAATTATCTCTATGTGTAATTTAAAAATTAAATTAAAACTACTATATATATAATTTAAAAAGATAATGTTTAGTAGATAAGGCCGCGGATATAACAAGATATAAGATTTAATTTAATTTGCATTTAAATGTTCTTGACCTAGGATGACATTATCATATTTACAAATAATATGATGCTATTGTTAATGGATTTTAGTTGTCATATAGTGAAATCTGTATAAAGTAATGGTTAAATAAATGTTATTATGGTTATAAGAATTTAAATTACATTTTAGCTGATATCACACACACTATTCGTTTGCATTCTATATGCACGATATCACTTTTGGCATACTTTTTTTTTATATAAATATACAAAATTCGTTTGCCACATTTCATTTGGAATTTATAAATAAGATTTATGTTGTAAAATTTCACTTCTAGGTAGAAAACCAACGGTCATTTACATATATCTCTGTGCATCGTTTACATAAAATATCAAGTTTCCAAAAAAATAAATTGTATACTCAAATCTATCTTATTTTTGATGTCACAAATATTTGCATCACATTCTGATGCTCTCATTTTTGTCTTAAATAATTTTTTTTTTTTAGTTCATTCAACTTTTCCAACAAAAAACAAAATTTAACCAACGACAAAACGCACGGACGACTTTATACATATGAATGTTTTTATACATATGAAATACAAACACACATGAAGAAAAAATTTCATTGTCAGTAAATTAATTTTGATTTAATTTAATTTAAAGAAATTGTGGTTTGATTTTATTGTTAACCCTCTTTCACCGCTTATTAATTTGTGAGCAGCAAATATATTTGCCGCAACTGACCGTGGGCATACAGAAAAATCAGCAAAACATGTTAAACAAAATTTGTGTTAAAAAAAAAACAATCATGTTCATATAATAATCACGCTTATGAACTATTTTTATTTAATGCATTTTGCAATCGACATTTGATTAAATTATATAATTAATTTGAAATTCAAATTTTAATAACTAAATGAATAACACAACAAATATTTAATGAATATTAGGTAATAAAATGAAAATTGGTACGATTTTTGGAAATCAATCTTTCTTCTCGTAATGCAGTTACGACACAAATTTAGATAAATGCACATAATGTTATATTTTTCGAGGTATCGCGGACCAATAAAAATAAAACCTTGCCAAAATGATAAACAAATATTTGATTGCACAATTTTTAGTACGATGATTCACATAGTAAACATTATGTCTATGCACTTGCTAGAAATTTGCCAAGTTTATTGTGGTTTTATATAATAAGCACCAAACACTTAATACATTTTTTTTATAAAACACCCGATTCGAAATCAGAAGAAGACAAATTTATTAATAATAAAATATGATTTAATATTGAAATTTATTCAAATTTTCTTTTTAAATTCCAATTTGCAAAATTATGTAAATTTAATTCAAAAATCAAGCCACTCGAATTTATTTATTTCGAAAATGTGAGATAAAAAAAACTGATACTATTTGGGTTTAGTTTTATATCATAAAATCGAGTAATTTATTGAAAGGTATACGATGATAATTGTCGTCGAGCGGTTTGGGCACTCATCAAAAATTCAATAAAAAACTGGTATATGATTGAACTCGACTGTTTACCAGATGCATGGTTGCCGAATTCTTTTGTTCATTGAACTTTTAATGTCATACCGAAAAAGTTTGAATAAATGTAAAAAAAAAAAAATTTGCTTATCAAACCAGTTATTTAGAATGTATAGTATGCGTTCCCGCGAAGGATATGCAAAATAATCTAAGTTACATTGGACGTGTTTCGATTTCATAACATTCATTAACATGTATGTATAAAAATCATTTGATGCTTTCTGATACTAATCTTGGGTCGCTCGATTAAAATGTGTCAATCCGATAATCAAGTCCATTCTCTGCATTATACAAATAGCATCAGTGTAGCAATTGAAGAGAAGAATCTAAGTAAAACAATTGGAGTTCTTTTACAATTTTAGTTGGGTATTAAAGTGAGAACGTGAATTTAAAATTTAGAATGTTTGTTAGATTTTACCAGAAGATTAGAATTTAGGGTCGGCAGATTTGAAAAATAAATTTGATTCCTGTTGTATTAAGACAATTCAATTAAATTTAGGCTGCGAGATGATTGAGAATATCGCGAAATTAATCTAAAACGCACTTTCATCTTGTTACATAAAACTTAAATATTTTAAAATACAATCACTCCAAAAAAAAACAAGTTCAGATCAATTAAGAATTATCGCTTATTGAAATAATAAATATTTTGAATTGAAAGATATATCCTAAGTCATATTTCTTTCATTTTTTTAAAATATTTTTTACGTTGTAGTTTTAATGCACTAAGAAATCCGGTTCACAAGGCAAATTATAATCTAAATTCAATTAAATTTTAACCTCATCACTTCATCTGCCGATAAAAAATTTTGAATATCATATTACTTAGTCTAATTCTAGAGTTAAATATTGATTTGACTTATGACAAACATTACATCGGCTTATTCTCACTATATCCAGGGCGGACTAACACTCAGGCAAATTAGGCATCTGCGCTATTAATGTTAAATTTATACAACGCTCTATTTTATATTCCAATATTCGGCGTCTGCAAAAAATGGAAATACATTATTGCAAAATCTATAAAGACAAAAAATTCATTTACTTAAAAAAGATAATTGAACAAGAACGAATCCAATCGTCTGTATTTTATGTAGATATCGAATTTCCTCTTTTTTTCTGTAAAATCGTCGATACCTGCTTCAAAAATATAATAAGTTAAAAGCTCACACATATAAGAAAAGCAAAAATGTATTTTTGTTTAAATTTTGTTTTTGTGTAAATAGTTATTTCAATTTGTGTATCAAGAGTGTAAAGTGGTGGTTCGTCGTCAGTAACCTTTCAAGCAAGTACTTTGCGTACGTATTACACACATTACTTTTCCTATATACAATTACTTAATAAATTTATCAAAACGGGTCTTTTCGTAAAATTGTTCTTTATTTGCTTAAGGGGTTGCCACAAAAAAACACGCCGATCCAATGACTAACAAAAGCCATCGTAAAATTAAAAAAATTAGTAGTTATTAAGTTATTGGTCAAATTTCAGCATATCGGCCGATAAAAAGATAAAAACGCATTTTCTTTAATAAAATTTTTGTAATTTTAACAAATTGTTTTAAAATTTTGATGGATTTCTTATAGCTTGTTCAGACTAGAAATTAGTAATCCCAGCTTTTTTGCTGTTCAGACTAGACTGTAAGAGAAAATCCCTTTTAGATCGCTCTAAAATTGCAATATTTTAAGCACTGTTATAACATAATCGAGATTACACACAAAATCCATCAATTTTTTGATAATTACTTTAATCTATAATTGAAACATAATTAACTTAACCTCCGTCATTCACACCATAAGAAAATCTAGATTTGCTAGTTAACTATAGATTCGAATTATAGTATACACTTTTTTTAGGAAAATGAAATTTTGCTTCTAGAAACGAATGCTTGCTTAAGGCCCGGGTTTTTCTGTTACTTTAGGGGGGCGAAAAATAAATCCAAAGTTATTAGAGTTACCTCGGGTGTTCCTAACCGAATTACAGAGGAAAACAACTCCTTTAATCAATACATCCAAAATGACCCAGTCAAAATGACGAACAGTCGATTGGAGAAGAGGAGAGGCTGTCATATTGAATTTCAAAACATCTACATTGTCAAAGCTGTAATTCGCCTTGATAAGAGAAGATGCCAATGCTAAAAATTTTCAACTCTGAAAATAGACGAATTCTTTGGCCATTTTAACTTACCGTATACATCACCGGGAAAGTGAAAATATCTCAATTCATACGCTGGTGATCGGTATTCTGTTTAAATCGATATTTGGACCTTGAACATCATTCTACAAGTTACGCAGATAATAACATAAACCTATTAATAGATTGGCCAAATCATTTAACTAAGGGCAATTATACAAGGAAAACTTAGATCAGCAAAACAACAAGCATTTGATTTTATCGTGGGTCGTCATCGCTTTGTGTGTTTTGACGTTTATACTGGATATGTACTCGACGTTACTCAAACATTTTATAGTATTGTGTCAAAAACATTCTTTACAGTACATCCGCAAGTAAGATCAAGTCAATAATTTCGAAAAAAGACAAACATAACAAAAAGATTAAAAGTTATTAAGGGCGGATTATTGGCCTGCCTTTTACTCACTCTTTACTGTGCAACAACACACAGTTTGTTTTTGTTTGATCGGGATTAATCGATTTAATCAAAATCTCATATTTTATCTTTTTGTAGTTAGTCACGTCAGTTTATCTTAGTTTACTTTATAAGATTTTATTTTTTTTAATGTTTGTTTACTGTAACAAACATTGTTTTTGTTTTTATTATTGTTAAATTCTATTCTTTGAAATCTTATCTACATATGTATATAGCTAGCTATTTACTAAATCGATTTTTTTAATAATAAAAAAATAAACGGTTTCTTTTACGAATTACTGTTCTTATCACAACATTGTGATTAACAGCGATAAGGGATGAAAATGGAAATAGTTAAAAGTTTTTAGGCAGAAAATTTTTGTAGAAAATTTCTCTGAAATACAGACCAGTTACTTCAGCAATACTGATTCTGATTAACAGCAGTGCCAATTATACCATTCATCGGAAATTTATGAGCCGTATTAAGCATATCGAATAATGTGTGTTTATATACCAGATGATAAAATCCTATTTCATTCAAAACAATCTGAAGTTAGTTAAGCATTTTTCAATGAAAACGTGCATAAATGCAGACTCATTTTAAATAATAAAAGGAAATTTATTTACATTTGCTACAATCGTCCAGCATACCAGCGGCGGCCTAGGTTTGTTTAGATTACAGCAGTATAAAAATTATATTGCCGCGAAAAACGGGTCTTAATATAGGACCCCCCCCCCATTGTTAATACCCGTTCCTTCCATCTTAAGAACTAAATTTATTATAAATTAATTATTTATTTAAATTGTAATTTATTGCGCATAATAAACAAATACCTATACAATTCTTTCACCGTGCTTTTATGCTCAAGCATACAATAATATAATCAAACTACAAACTGTAAACGCACCCTAATTACCCCTCTACCAAGAGATATTAATTTTTATTTTTTATTAATTCTTGAGACAAATGTGTAATTAGTTTCAAAACATTTTATTTTGTCTTTTAACTACTTTCGTGTGGTTTTAATATGATTATTGACTTTTAAATTCTTTAAGATTTTATATTAAGTTTATTAATAAAGTTATTTGGAATACATTTCTTGAACACAAATTGGGATTGTTAAAAAATTGTGGATTTTTGGTGAACGAAGAAAGTGGATTATGATTTTTCTTTTTTGAAAATGGGATTCATCCTAATGCATTTCATTTGATGCGATTAATAGCACTTGCAATTTATTTTTATTCCAGTTTTGTTAGTAGATTTTTTTTCGCGATTTGGAATAAAATAAAGCAGCATATAAAGATCAGCAAACATATTATACACTCTTATGTATATAGAACCGGTTCAAACATGATCAATTTTCATGTTCAATTAATTGACATGATGATTGCGAGTGATTAAATTAGACCGCAACAGAATGATTGGGCACATCAAACGCATCTAGAGTCGTAACGAAAAAAATATTTAGATAAATGTAGGCTAGAATTTTTATTCTCACTAAAACACTTTACTGAGTTATTTTGCGTTCAGCGCTTTTAGAAAAGTTGTTTTTCGGTAGGCTCTACGTGCGCTGGATTTGCCCCATTGCATTCATAAATAAATGTCTCTATTCAAAACAATATACAAGTAGCTAAATAGCTTTTTATCAAAACTACTTTGCTATAAATGTACATATGTATGTATTTATGTATATATGTACAAGTACTTATCTTTACAATGGAATCGCATAATATTATATTAAAAGCATTTGATTGATGTTTTTTGTAATTTCTTTTAATTCATATTCATGTCAATCTTGAAAGGTAACATTTTCAGGTAGAAGACAAAAAAATATATACATTATATTTTCTTTCGTGATTTAATTTATTATATCCAAGATAATAATAATATTATTATTATTATAAAGATGTTTCACAATTAAATCTATTTTTATGTGATTGCAATAAAAACATAAGCTTTTACAGTACTTCATTTTTTTTTTTTTTACTACATACTTACATATGTGTTTAATATTATGGCGTATAATCGCTAGGGGTCGAGTGGTTTCCACTGTAGGTATATATTATATCTAAATACATATATATATTTATTACCTGAATCATTAGAACTCGAAGATGTATCTCTTATTTTTTATAAATATATAAATGTATACACACGAAGCTATTTCTATTTTCATAAAAAAGAATTTTATATTTATTTTTTGTTGTGCTTTTATATGGCCGTTTTTATTATTTTTGCGACAATGACCTCACATCACGTGTTTCCAGTTTTCAAGGCCGCGATTTAGTTTTCTTTTTCTTTAGTTTTTTTTTGTGTGTGCATAAAAGAAAAAATTAGCAATTTTTCTTACTTTTTTATTTTATAAATAAAATTCCCTTTTTGTTTTTTTTTTTTTGTAATAATAATCATGCTGATTTTATATAATAATTCAATTCGAATATAAATAATTTATAGGGGTTTGGGAGAAGTGGTCAATGGGAAGTGTATTAAATGTTTAGTACCTACATTATAATAGAAAAAAAATTGCGTGTTTTCCTCCTCGATATGTGGTTTTTTGTTTTATATTTCTAATAAAGTTAAACCGCACTAAACACGCATAAATGTAAAGATCTAAGGTTTGTTTTTTATCAATTATTTCCTTTCAATTGTCACAGGCGTCCAACAATACATATTACAAAAAATTCATATTCATCATCTTCACGACACTGATATACAATGAATGGCGCCAATTCAAAATCCGACCAGTCGTTGGAAATTCAATGCAATATTCATAGAAGTAATAAAATTAATTATATTCTAACCTTAACTTCTTTCGATTACTTAATTGAAAAATATTTCATGTACACTTGTAACTATACATACAGCAAAAGACATGTTCCATTAAGGAAATTAATTTGCCTTTCCTATCGTATCATACTCGCGCATATGAATTTATTATATTTCATAAGTCGGCGACAACGTCGGATGCCTTAAAGGAATTCTTAATAGTTTTATTTTATTAAATGTTAATGTACATATGCGAATCAGGTCGAAAAGTCCTATCACAAAAACATGTAAGTTTCGAGTGATCTTATGACAAATAAATTAAATGATCATAAAAAAACTTGCATGAATTACGATGTCGATTAAAATTAATATTATAGTGCGGTTTTCACGAGAATCACAACAAAAACTCTTCCAAGAAATTGATAGGTGCCATAAATTTATGGATTTGTTAAAAAACGATTAAAATTAACGCCCGCGAAAGATTGCATATATTTTTGGATCAAACTATTCATTTGAATAATAATTTCACAAGAAATGGTAATGAAAATTTAATAAATTATTGATGAAATATTGTTTCTTTTATTATCAATAAATGTATAAAATTGAATTTTAAATGACCATGAACTTTTCGAATAATTCATGCGCACATGTCTCTTAATTAATATATTAGATGTCGTAATAAACTTTGACACGAATTTAAGAAATAGGAAAGTAAATATGTAACTAAATACAATTTCAAGTTATTATGTATGTACACTATTATAATAACTGACTTAACTTAGCCAGTAGCCTTTATCCCTTGTGTCAACACGACGTATGTATTTGAATTTTTAAATGTAAAAATCAACGTAACAGAAAATTCCTGGCGAATTGAGCTTTCCAGTTCTTTTGATCAAAAACAATTTACTATATGATGTCTATCAATAAAAAAATAACTGTTTATTTTTTAGTAATTTTCGAATGTAGTTTATAAAAGACGGAAGGATGAACATGTGATTTTTATAGTTGAATGAAGGCTTTTTATAATAAAGTAAAATTAAATTTTAAGTATAATCTTTTATCAAAAAGTATATAAAAACAGCATGTTATTGAAAGCTTACAATCTCCAATAAAACTTGGTCGAATTATTACGTAATTTACCGTTTTTCATACAAATAATACACGAAGGGTTTGTTCGTGTTGATGAGAAGTGGTTATAGACTCTTGTTGACCTAGAGATTATAACACATTAACTCACATTTTTTTGTTGATGTGTAAGCCGAAATTAAATTTTGAGCGCCTAGTGGACATATTATCCTTATCCACGGATGTAAATTTTTGCTATCAAGCCCTTTGCTTTATACAATATTTGTTCGTAAAAAAAGAACGACAATAATTCAAACATTGAAATTTACTCTCACAATATACAAACACACATTATAGAAGACATAACAAGTCGATGATTTCCTTTTTTATACTTTGGCTGTTTTCCAAACGAATACTTATTTCTGGGACCTAACTAATACCCTAGACAGACTGTGGTTTAATAAATCCGATTTAGTTAAACTAATTTAAGTATTCTATGCAAACACAAAGGGATTAGCTTAAATCGAGGTTGACACACTGCGTCTAATCTCGAAAAATTCACTAAATTGGTTTTATTAAATCTCAGTGTGTCAAGGGTACATATTATTCAAATAAATAACCTGGCGAGGTGACTTATTGACTATCTAATTTGTAATGTCAAAAAAATTGTTTCAGATGTTGGTTTATTTTTATATTTTAATTAATAAAAAATAAAATTAAAATACAGATAATTGAAATAAAATATGTAGTTCCAAAAATAATAAATTTAATAATAATAAAT
This sequence comes from Tipula vernalis, assembly GCA_958295665.1. Taxonomy (NCBI): domain Eukaryota; kingdom Metazoa; phylum Arthropoda; class Insecta; order Diptera; family Tipulidae; genus Tipula; species Tipula vernalis. The sequence goes on from OY282560.1 coordinate 368,161,405, forward strand.
TCTGTTTCATATTTCTAACGTACGTGCCATCCAAAATAAATGTAGTCTTACTTTGGGAATTTTACAGCAATAATGCCGTCTATTTTCATTCCGGAATGAATAGTTTCAAACCAAGTTTTTCTTGGTACGAGTATAAAATTATTCTAGCAATAATTTTGAAAATTTTTATTGTTTTTTCTATTTAATTCTTAATGTCAATTGATAAAAATAAAAATAAAATTATTTTTGGTTTTTATTTTTAGCATAATTTGCCTTTTTTATTTTTATACCAATTACTACTCCAAATACCAAAGTAAGGCGGCAAAAATTTCTCGATTGACGACTTGCACCATGGTCTAGTGGAAGGAATTGCAATCGAGAAAATAATGTAAACACATTTTCGCAGTAAGTAGTTATATGGAAATATTGTCCAAATAAAATTTAAAAGAATCCAACACAATGCTACCAATACATAATGTAAGTAAGGGTTTCTTATAGTTGTTTGATTTGGTTCAATTTTAATTTTAAAAATACAATAAAATAATGTTCAAATTTGCATAAATTTGATAAGTTCATCGTTATTTTATGTTTGTTACACTAAATATATTTACCAGTATAATTACATCATATTTATTACAAGATAATACATATTATATTGTATTCCAATGGTGATAAATTAATATCAAATTTTTGAACATTGTTTTTTGGCACTTTTAATATTAAAATGGAACTAAATCAATCAAATACAGAAAACCCGTACTTTACATTATGTATGGCTAGTAGCATTTTATGTTGAATTCTTGACAATTTTAATTAATTAAAATTATTTGGACAATATTTCCATATATACTGTAAAAATTAGCTACTAGAGGTGCTTTTTATAATTTCCCTCTCGTTAGTTGGTCACGTATAGTACAACTGTGTTTCGGCACGTTCTTTACTTATCGGTTATCATCAAATAAATAAGCAAATTAAAATAATTTTCATTGTTGTGATGATTTAGGTGGCGGTCCACTAGGACCAGGCATACACACAAAAACGGTCTGTAGCCATCTCATTTTTGTGATACAAATTATTTAATTTTTTTTTTAGTATTTTAAAGACTAGCTACGGATATTCATCCTTTATCAATTTTTGTCTTGTTCATTCATGAGTAATGAATAAGACAAGAATTGATAAGGATGAATTTCCATAACCAGTCTTCTTTAAAAAAAAATCTTTTAAATAATTTATTCATAATTTGTTTATTTATTTCTGAATAAAAAAATTAAATGTTAATTTTTTAAATTTAATATTGTTTTTTAAATAAAATTAAAATAAGTTTTAATTTAATTTTAATAAATTAAGTTAAAAGTAATAAAAGCAACGTCCTTAAAACATAATGGGCTTGTATCATTATTATAGTAACTATCATATAACTATATCATTCTAAGAAATAGCATTTTTTGGTTGTTCAAGTTCTACTGCTATCGTTCATAGTAAAAAAATATTTCTCTTTTCTAATCGTAAAGTCATCAAAGACGATTGATTCTAATATTAAGGGTTCATGTTTTAATTTTGTTTTACAAACTAATATTCCTTTTTAGTCTGAGTAGGATAAACAAAATTAAAATTTGCTTTTGGCTGAAGTAAGAAATCTACTTAAGTAAGAAATTACTTAAGTAATCATTTATATTTTTAATATTTATTTAGGTTTAGACTCATTATTATATCAAGAGTTCATACTAAATATACCTAAATATACGCGTATTTTGTATTATTTTGCACTTAGCAATATCTTTTACTTGAAAAGTTAGACAACAAATAATTTTTTGTTACCGCTGTCAAAATAAGCAAGTGAAATCAATTCAAACAATTTTATATACTTATTTAAGATGACATAACAAAGCCTAAACACCTAATGATAACGGTGTAACTGTAGACGCGGTTTTATAGCAAGACTGTAAACGAAATCACAATACGGGTTCAACCACCTTCCATCATTTCAATTTATCATGTTTTTCAACAAACATTCAATTTAGAACAGAAATAAAAAATCACAAAATTTTCTGCACCTAAATTTTCTTACTCTTGCATTTTATATACCTATATATCTTCTTTAGTTTTTAAGTTATTGTGAAAAAAGGAATTTTTTTTCAAATCTAGGCATTCTAAATCGTTCAAATTCCTAGAACATAAATAAAGTGCATTGTAAATGGATTACGTTTAATTTCAATTCTTACGGTTTAGTCATTGGTTTCATTGCTGATTTTTTGTCCGAAAAAACGAAACAACCATTTTATTTTTATCATAACTTCGTAAGTTTTTATGTTAACGACTTTTACTAAAGCTCATTTTAAAGATATTTTCAAGTATTTTAAAAAAGCTTCTTCCAATATTTGTTAATTTATAGACTTTATTTTTGCTCCTCATGATTTTTTTGATAAAACGTAAGATTTTCTAAAACATGAATTTATTTAGATAAAAAATCAACTTTTTCAATTGCGAATAACTTGAAAAATATTGATTTATCGAAAGAAGCTTCATGTAACATTTTTTGCTTAGAATTCATCCCTCTATCGAATTCTGTGGTTATTTTGAGTGAGTGTATTAATTTCCACCACCTGAGAAGGGGTGGCTTCCACCTCCAGGGTAAAAGCACATATAACTTTTGCTCTTCAATTCTGAGCGAAAAATCGTTAAACGCTGGACTAAAAACCAAAACAACGTAGATTTTACAAAGCCGAATGTAAAAAACAAAGCTTTTATAAAGGAATAAGAAACGTGGACAAAACCAAATGTTTCATATAAGACATATGTAGATAAATTTTTAGATGAAAACATTTCAGATTTTAAATTATGATTTCTGAGATATTTTCATAAATGTTTAAATTTCAATTAATTATGAGCATCGTTTAGAAAAATCATTTTCATTTTCTTGCAATAAATAATTGATTTACTCGTATTTAAAGTAACATTTATAAAATTTTAACAGTATCCTGGTCAAATTGAAATAAAAGCGTACCATAGAATAGTGCGATCACTAAGTCAATCCACGTTGCATAGAGGACAGCGCAAGTTTGATAAAATCGAACTAAAAATTATCAGTTAGAGAAATTTAAAGTTCAAAAATTGCAAAAAAAGCAAAAATATATTACAAAACGTGTGGAAATTTTGTGATTAAATATCTTTTTTCGTATTATCTGTATTGTTTACGGATTGTTTAGACTATAGACATCTGAGGTAAACTTGTAAAGTTTACCTGAATTTTGAAGCCATTTTAACAACATTTTTGTGGTATTTTAAACTTAGAGAAAATAAACAAAAACTTTACTTTTATTAAAAACATGAATAAAATCGTGTTTTACTTAAAACATTATAAATTATGATTCAATATGGTAAGTAACAAAATAGAAAAAAATACTGACATATTTTACTAGGCATAATTTAATTTTAATTTTCTCAGCAAGTATATACGAGTATTTATTTAATACCAATGTAGACTTCTTGTATGTCGTTACTAAAGATATGTAGAAAATTTTTGAAATTTTTGTTTATAGCATTCGTGGGTAAAACCTGGGTAAAGACCGATTTTTTAAGACTCGTTTATTTTTATTCTTGCTATGAAATATAAACAATTAAATTTGTAATAAAAATATTTAATTTCCAAGACTAATATCATCTATTTCAACTCCTAAAAAATTCAACTCAAGTTTTGGTATTTTTACAAATCATAGGCTTAAGCCCCTTCCCCAATTGGCTTTAAACCCCATAAAAAAAGGTAATGAAAACAAACTAAAATCGAAATCATAAAAACAATCTAAGGGCCTTAGTTCCATAGTGCGAAACAAAACGGAATTATTTAAAATTTGAATTTTTACTAAACGTTTTAGTTTGTACGAATCGATACATTCAGCATGTCTTTAAATGTAACGCGTTTTACGTGTGAATCGAAAAAAATAAACGTTAAAAAATTAATGCGGTTAAGAACCACTGGCATATAATAGCAATCATATAATCGAAATAAAATTCTAATAATGTATACATACAATATAGAAACCAAACAACATAGATACACATATGTAAGGTTATGTTTATAGTTTTGCTTGTTTAATGCAAATTTTAATATCGACCATTTACATATAGAATCCATTTGCCACATTGCGGTCATCATTTCCTCGAAATATCTATAAATACATAAAGTTTCGGTAAATTGTGATGATAGATACCAGAATAACCGTGACTGTTAATAAAATTGCAATAAAAATTCAATTATACCATTTAAAATATTCGATTTGATCTAAAAAAAAAATCAATAAAATTTAATATAAACACAAAAACACCGTATTAATTATGTGTTTACCATCAATAAAGGTCGTTGACATGGAGATTGTTATTCTTTTTTATTTTTTTGTACATATATAAGAATCGTATCTTATTTTATGTATACATATATGATATGTACAGACTTGTATACGATTATACATATTTTCATCCTCTGCTGTGCATGCAATGTTATGTGTGCTCTCTGTGCTGCTATAACGTATTGATTTTTCTTGCTTTTATTTTCATTAAAATACAATAATAAAAATAAAAAACATCTATCTACTAAAACAAAGTAAATAGTTTAAAGAAAATTTATTTAATTTTTTTTATTTTCATTAAAATACAATAATAAAAATAAAAAACATCTATCTACTAAAACAAAGTAAATAGTTTAAAGAAAATTTATTTAAATTTTTTTATTTTCATTAAAATACAATAATAAAAATAAAAAACATCTATCTACTAAAACAAAGTAAATAGTTTAAAGAAAATTTATTTAATTTTTTTTATTTTCATTAAAATACAATAATAAAAATAAAAAACATCTATCTACTAAAACAAAGTAAATAGTTTAAAGAAAATTTATTTAAATTTTTTTATTTTCATTAAAATACAATAATAAAAATAAAAAACATCTATCTACTAAAACAAAGTAAATAGTTTAAAGAAAATTTATTTAATTTTTTTTATTTTCATTAAAATACAATAATAAAAATAAAAAACATCTATCTACTAAAACAAAGTAAATAGTTTAAAGAAAATTTATTTAAATTTTTTTATTTTCATTAAAATACAATAATAAAAATAAAAAACATCTATCTACTAAAACAAAGTAAATAGTTTAAAGAAAATTTATTTAATTTTTTTTATTTTCATTAAAATACAATAATAAAAATAAAAAACATCTATCTACTAAAACAAAGTAAATAGTTTAAAGAAAATTTATTTAAATTTTTTTATTTTCATTAAAATACAATAATAAAAATAAAAAACATCTATCTACTAAAACAAAGTAAATAGTTTAAAGAAAATTTATTTAAATTTTTTTATTTTCATTAAAATACAATAATAAAAATAAAAAACATCTATCTACTAAAACAAAGTAAATAGTTTAAAGAAAATTTATTTAAATTTTTTTTAGGGATCTTGTTACATAAATCTGTACTAGACTTAAATCTACCTATATTACATAGGTAGATCACCCCAAAGTATTAAATTATTAACTATGGGGATATTTAATGATGATGATTGATGAATATTGATTGATGAATAATTAATTGTCCATTGAAGTTGTTTAGGTCTATAAAAAAAAAAAAAATTATATTATTATATAAATTAAATAGGTACACATAATTAATATATTTATGTTTATACTTACTTTTAGGACTCTATAAATTTTTCTCCAATGTTGATTGATGAATAATTAATTGTCCATTGAAGTTGTTTAGGTCTATAAAAAAAAAAAAAAAAAAAAAAAAAATATATTATTATATAAATTAAATAGATACACATAATTAATATATTTGTGTTTACACTTACTGGTTTCAATAAACTTGTATGTCTTTTAAAATTTGTATGTATTTCAGTTTTTTTAATTATTGAAAGACCTAAATATAGAATATTTTTGCCAGCATTGACATCCCGGTTCCAAGTAATACCACATTTTTGGCAAAATTGATATCTATGTGGAGACCGGGATGTCTTATGTTCTTCATAGCAATTTGAACATAATTTTGTTGTACGAAATTCATCAATTTCTAAAATATCAGCATATTTTTTAAGTGCCATTAGTAATTTTTTTTTTGGACTTCGAATATATCCTTTTATAGGAGAATTCGCTGCTATTTTAGAATTTCCGATTATAATTAGTGCTCTAGATTTAATAGGTCCAATAATTTCTTTGGCTAATTTATGACACGCTTTTTCAACACAAATGAATTTTTGTAATTTTAATCGTGTCACTTTTCTTTGTAGCCCTTCTTTTATTCTTGTTTTAAAATTTTTTAATTGATATTCAATATAAGTTATATAATTTGATTCCATAGGTGATATTATTTTATTTTGAATAGATGGACACCATTTATTTAATTTATATTTTTGGGTTTGAACCCCGGTCAAATGACGATAATATGAGCTTTTGATTTTTACTGGTTTATCATTACACACACCACCAACTATTAATTTAAGACCGGGGTCCAAACCAATTTTAACGTCATAATTATTAAAATTTTGTCTAATTATATTTAAATTATTATTTTCAAATTCATCATTTTTTTTATTTTTTATATTATTAAATTTGGAAATTTTATTCATTATAAAGCTTATTGATACTCCATCGGTCATTATAGTATATCCAAATTTTTTATTTTTTGTTGTAGGTATTTTAAAAAATTTTTGCCATTCGTCCTCTTTTACAAAACTTTTCCATGAACCTTTAAATAAACCTACTGAACACAATAATTGCCAAAAACCTTGACTATCATATCTAATATGATGACAATTATATTTAAAGATTGGTATAATTGAAAAATTTTTTAGACCATTATTTTCATTGTATCTTTGAAGATTATAAAAAAAATAAATATATTTCATATATTTGTTTCGATTTTTTATATCATAAAATCCTTCTCCATTCCAGTTTAATTCTTTTTTAATTTTTTCAATTATTTCTTTATTTGGTATTCTTTTTGAATTTTTTATAAATAAATAATCCAATGTATAATAGATATCTGTTTGATTAAATTTTTTATCTTTACGAAGGTATCGTTTAATTCTATTATACGAATGCATCCATAAGTTGTTATGAAATAATACATCATATTGTTGAGATGCATAAACAAAGATATTTGATTTTAATTTTTTATTATATAGTTTTAAGTCATATTTGTCTCTAATTGTTTTATATTCATCATCTAGAATATATTTTTTTGAATTACCCTCAAGTAACGGGTAAAAATAATTTAAAAATTTTATTTCTGTGAAGTCACCTCTTGACCATTGTTTCATTAGTGAAAAATGGATATATCTAGATGCTTCAATAAACAAAGAAGACATTTCTTTGACATCTTTTTGTATTTTTTGAAATAATTCTTCATTTTTACAGTATTTATTTAAACAACATTTAACTGTTGTTATTGTTAAATTTGAATCATTTATATTATTATTATTAATATCATCATCATCATCATTATTATTATATTTTCTTTTTGGCATTTTTATTTTTTAATTTGGCTATCAATTCTATATAATATTATATTTTATTTATAGAAAGAAAAAGAAAAAGAAAAAAAAAAATAAGAATTAATAAGATAAATTGTATTGTGTTTAGTAATTGTATGTTTTTTTTTATATTTATTATAAATTTATATGATATATAAGTTAGTTTTTGATAGTGATGATGTTTATGATTATGACGTACGTATACTACACACACACACACACACACTATCCGATTTTATATCAAATCCAACCAAATCAGTCTGAAAATCGAATCCTAGCCTGTAGCGCTGTTTATCGGATCGACACGCCGTATACACACACACACACACACACACACACACACACTATCCGATTTTATATCTATAATCCAACCAAATCAGTCCGACCGATCCGATAAAGAGCACTACAAAGGATTTGATTGTCGAACCGATTTGTTTAGATTGGATATAAAATTGGATAGTGTGTGTATGCGGCGTGTCGGTCCGATAAAAATTAAGTTTTATCGGACCGACACACACGTATACTACACACACACACTATCCGATTTTATATCCAATCCAACCAAATCAGTCTGACAATTGAATCGTAGCCTGTAGCGCTCTTTATCGGATCGACACGCCGTATACACACACACTATCCGATTTTATATCTCTAATCCAACCAAATCAGTCCGACCGATCCGATAAAGATCACTACAAATGATTTGATTGTCGGACCAATTTGATTAGATTCGATATAAAATTGGATAGTGTGTGTATGCGGCGTGTCGGTCCGATAAAAATTAAGTTTTATCGGACCGACACACACGTATACTACACACACACATACACACACACTATCCGATTTTATATCCAATCCAACTAAATCGGTCTGACAATCGAATCGTAGCCTGTAGCGCTCTTTATCGGATTGACACCCCGTATATATATATACACACACACACACACACACACACACACACACACACACACACACACACACACACACACACGTATACTACACACACACACACACACACACACACACACACACACACGTATACTACACACACACACACACACACACACACACACACACACACACACACACACACATACACACACGTATACTACACACACACACACACACTATCCGATTTTATATCCAATCCAACTAAATCGGTCTGACAATCGAATCGTAGCCTGTAGCGCTCTTTATCGGATTGACACCCCGTATATATATACACACACACACACACACACACACACACACACACACACACACACACACACACACACACACACACACACACACACACACACACACACACACACACACACACACACACACACACACACACACACACACACACACACACACACACACACACACACACACACACACACACACACACACACACACACACACACACACACACACACACACACACACACACACACACACACACACACACACACACACACACACACACACACACACACACACACACACACACACACACACACACACACACACACACACACACACACACACACACACACACACACACACACACACACACACACACACACACACACGTATACTACACACACACACACACACACTATCCGATTTTATATCCAATCCAACTAAATCGGTCTGACAATCGAATCGTAGCCTGTAGCGCTCTTTATCGGATTGACACCCCGTATATATACACACACACACACACACACACACACACACACACACACACACGTATACTACACACACACACACACACACACACACACACACTATCCGATTTTATATCTATAATCCAACAAAATCAATCCGACCGATCCGATAAAGAGCACTACAAACGATTTGATTGTCGTACCGATTTGATTAGATTGAATATAAAATTGGATAGTGTGTGTATGCGGCGTGTCGGTCCGATAAAAATTAAGTTTTATCGGACCGACAAACACACGTATACTACACACACACACACACACACACACACACACACTATCCGATTTTATATCCAATCCAATCAAATTGGTCCGATTGCCCGACCAAATTGGATCGTCCGTCTGTAGCGCTTAAATATATATATATTACGTATATATATATATATATTCAAGCGCTACAGACGGACGATCCAATTTGGTCGGGCAATCGGACCAATTTGGTTGGACTGAATGTAAAATCGGATAGTGTGTTGGTCCGATAAAATTAAGTTTTATCGGACCGACAAACACACGTATACTACACACACACACACACACACACACACACACTATCCGATTTTATATCCAATCCAATCAAATTGGTCCGATTGCCCGACCAAATTGGATCGTCCGTCTGTAGCGCTTAAATATATATATATTACGTATATATATATATATATTCAATCGCTACAGACGGACGATCCAATTTGGTCGGGCAATCGGACCAATTTGGTTGGACTGAATGTAAAATCGGATAGTGTGTTGGTCCGATAAAATTAAGTTTTATCGGACCGACAAACACACGTATACTACACACACACACACACACACACACACACACACACTATCCGATTTTATATCCAATCCAATCAAATTGGTCCGATTGCCCGACCAAATTGGATCGTCCGTCTGTAGCGCTTAAATATATATATATTACGTATATATATATATATATATATATATATATATATATATATATATATATATATATATATATTCAAGCGCTACAGACGGACGATTCAATTTGGTCGGGCAATCGGACCAATTTGATTGGATTGGATATAAAATCGGATAGTGTGTTGGTCCGATAAAATTAAGTTTTATCGGACCGATACACACGTATACTACACACACACACACACACACTATCCGATTTTATATCCAATCCAATCAAATTGGTCCGATTGCCCGACCCAATTGGATCGTCCGTCTGTAGCGCTTAAATATATATATATATATATATATATATATATATATATATATATATATATATTCAAGCGCTACAGACGGACGATCCAATTTGGTCGGGCAATCGGACCAATTTGGTTGGACTGAATGTAAAATCGGATAGTGTGTTGGTCCGATAAAATTAAGTTTTATCGGACCGACACGCCGCATACACAACACACACTATTCGATTTTATATCTAAAGTATTTTTAAAAAAAAAAAAAATTTCAAATATAATATAAAATAATAATAAGAAAAAAAATTCTTACCTTTCAATTTTATTTTATTAAATTTTATTTTATTAATAATTTCACTTAATATTTTTTAACTACTCACAACAAATTAATAATTTCACTTAATCACTTAATATTTTTTAACTAGCTAGTCACTTTTTTTTTGAGATATTTACTCTTTGAAATCTACTTTTGGAATGAATAATTATGCATTTTTCATTTCCTTATATACTCTTTTTAGTTGTTCTAGAATATTCAACTGTTATAAACTAAACCCAATTAACCAAATATAACAAAAAAAAAAAAAACATTTTCGGTTGTTTTTTTTCTGATTTTTATATGATAAAATTACAAAATGATATATTAATCGTGTGTAGTAGTATTAATTATTAATCGTTGAAATAATAAAATAAAAATATGTCTAAAGTTTATTTGCTAAATATTCAAATTATTTTATTTATGAAAATTTTTATATTTTTTATCAAATTTTATTAATTTTATCATCAACCGACATATGTCAATAATAATTTCCAACTTTTTATAAGATTTTCTATGAAAATTATCGCAAAAATTCTGAAAAATGAGTGTATATAGTTTTTTATTATAACAGTTATAACAGTTTACAAATAAACCCAACTAACAAAATCTCAAGTGTTATTACTTTGGAAATGAGAATGACATTTGAGTTCCATTTTATTATAAGATTTCCTTTCAACACAGTGGAACAAAAATACTAAACTAATGGAACTAATAATAATGGTGTTATGCAAAATACCAACAAAAAAATGTTTATACAAGCCAAACAGTACAAATACTTAAGATATAAAAAAATAGTACGTTAAGGCTTAGTATTAGTGATGTATATATGTAAATAAATCAGAAAGTATATATGTATACCATCATAACCTGCTAAAATTTTCTCTTTATAAAGCCTGATTGCGTTGCGATAGCTAATGTCGATTTCTTTTTTTCCATTTCAAATTTACTGGAATTTTTCGATTCAAAAAGAACAAATTGACGTTTCAAGCAAAATTGACGATTTTTATGTTTGTATTGGTGATAATAAACAAGTACTATTTGACGTATAGAAATGTCATGGCAGACATCATTCTTGATTTGTTTTTCTATTAAATGTTTATTATATTAAGGAAATTATTTGTGAGAATAATAAATTCACTTAAATAAAATTTCAAGTTATTTAAAATTTCACTTAAATAAACTTTTTTTATTAATTTAAAAGAAAGTATGCTCCATGTTCGCCGTTGCCGCAGGAATCGTTAAAATGGCCATTGAGAACTACTTTACCTACTAAACGTCAGCCAAGCGACGGTGGCGCCAAATTGTATACAGCGGCAAAAAATTGCAACATCGGCAAAAGGGTTGAATCTTTGCTAAACAGGGTTGAGTCTTTGCTAAGCATAGAAACATTTTGTACTAAAAATTGGCTCATTTTGTGTATTTCTTTGGTTGACAAAATATTCTGTCTTTGCTAATGAGTGTCACCTGTTATATAATATGTGAACTAATTTTGGAAATTTTAACGTAAGATATTTTGCTATTCAAAATGGCGTTTTTTGTTTAATTTTTAGAGAAGGATAAGGTTAAATCGCATTTGTGAACTACATTTGTGAAATATTCCCGGTAAATAATTGGAATGTTATGTTCTTGTTGAAAATATAACATTTTTAATTTTCTAGGTATTGGTATTGAGGCCGTACGAAAAATCAGTCGAAAAAGATGAATGCTGTACTACAGTTTTATGGTCTTTACGTAAACTACCGGCATTTGGCTTTATTGTGTGACGTAATGACAGCTAAAGGACATTTAATGGCCATTACACGTCACGGTATTAACAGACAAGATACTGGTGCTCTTATGAGATGTTCTTTCGAAGAAACTGTGGATGTGCTAATGAATGCCGCTGTCCACGCAGAAAATGATCCGTGTATCAGAAAACATCATCATGGGACAATTACCAAAAATGTCGCTGTAAATATATTAGAATATGTTAAAGATTTGTTTAAAAGAAATTAAAGCATTTTGCAGCAAATAAATACATTTAGGTGGCCAACTTCTGTGAACGTCTTAAGACAATGTATACATTTGTAAGGTCTTTCGCCTGTATGAATCCTTATGTGAATTTTTAAATAATTACGTGTTATAAACGTTTTTGAACAAATTTTGCACTTATATGTTATTTTATTTTCATAGTTTTTGCGTAAACTTCGGAGATCCTGAAGTTAAATCAAACATTTAATGTAAATTAATTTTAAAAAAAAGTTTGATAAACATAAATACAATTAATTTAGCCGCCAGCAGCCCTTTAGCAATGTTATATGAAAGTGGGTGGTCATTTCTATGAATTTCAAAAGCTGCCTAAAAATACATTACAAATAAGTAGATAGATGTATGGTAATTACTATATTCTAATTAAAATACTTCATCTTCAGGATCCAAGGCGACGACATCTTTAGATATTTTCGGATACGTAATACTTATTTTGTCGTTTCCATAAAATTTTCTGATATGCATCTTATACATTTGAAATATTAATAAAGATTTCGCTTCAAAAAAAGAAATCTCTGGAAATTCACTGGAATAATCAAACGTATCAATACATTTATTAATATTAAATTTTGCAATTTAAAATGGAATGAAATAAAGGTAGTTTAAGTCACTTTAACTTTAATTCAATTAAGAATATAAAGATAATCTAGATTATTTAGATGGCTTCAACTTGATTTGAGTGGCTTAAGCTTGCAAATTATTAAAAATTAGTGCGTTTTTTTATTCGCTATCCGGAGCTGCTATCGCGAGCCGTCATATATAATTCGCTATCGGGTTAGCGAATAAAAAAACGCACTATTTTAAAACTTAGTTTTACACTACATATATTGCAAAATTATATACGTATGTAGGTACTAACATACAATAGACAGTTTACTCAAAATTTGGTTGAGCTACTGTTTTCGGTGCGAGTGGCAAATCAAAATATGTAAACACAAAAAATATTAACATAATTTACCTGTATGAATGTAAACTTTTTTAAATTAAAATATAATAGAAAATATTTGTAAATTTACGATACAATGATACTTTATTAGATTCACAATTAATTAGATATTCTCTCTCAACTATAAATACTACATTCGAAAACCATAAAATTTTTCCAAAAAGAAAAAAAAAATTTTGTATTTTGAAGTTTCAAAAACTTTTTCAAAACTTTGAAAAGTAATCGTTACGGAATAAATGTTTTATGTTTATGGAATAAAAGCACTGGAACGTTTAGATTTAATTTAGAAAAATATTGATGCACCCATTAGAGAGAGGAACTAAAGCCGAATCAGCTTCCATAATCAATTTTTTGTGTAGTTTGATGTGCAATTATTTGCTTCTTTAAAATTATCTTGTTACATAAATAAATCGCCAGCGACTTAACAAAGTTACATTTATTGTAACAAAATAGTTCTTGTATATTATATTGTTTGTAGTTGGATTTATGTTAATTATATTGTTTAATCAGTAAAAGATGTTGACATATTTTCTTGAGAAAATTTACATTTAAATATACTTGAGATATATACACTTATAAGTTAAGTATATGTACTTCCTTTGATCCAAGACGGTGTGATTCCCGTCCTGTATAGCACAACAAAGTATTATATTTGAAAAACTCAAAGATGTTTAATCTTAAAAGAATTATGTGGTACTGTGAACAGTTATTTTACTTAAGTTTTCCAATATTTGAGCCTATTAAAACCAATTTAACTTTTTTATAACTTCTGGAAAATATATTTGGAATTTCGTTTAGTAAAATTACTTTGTTTTCAGAGACAAATTAAGGTTTTCAGAAATAAGAAAACGAAAATCTAAATTTCCAAACTTTAAAACCTTTCAGTCTCTCTAAGCCAAAATAGAGATAAAACAATAGAAGTGGACCCTCCATGTATATCGGTTTCATCGAAATTAGGCGATAAAAACTAATTGATTCCGAGTACCTACATATAACTGCAATGTTCAAAATTGCAAAAAAAGGTTTGGCTCTAGTTAGTATAGCTAACATGCTTCAATTTGACAACATCTTAGTTTACTCCTTTGTCAGCCCCTGAAGATTCGAGTGACTGCGGTGATCAGTAATGTAACTAAAGGATATTGTGAGCTCGCCTGCAGAATAAATTCGATTGCCAAATTTGTTTGGTCTATTCACGCATATCGGTATTATGTTCTTCTCAGTTTCGTAAATCTCGTTCGATGTCAATGATCAGTAATATTCTTTCAAACGAATAATTATATTTTAGTAACATATTGTCGGCGATATTTTGAAATGGAAAATGTTGAGAAATAAAAAATTTGTTACAGGGACAATTAAATTAAATCTCTGAATTTTTTGGGGACATTTGAATAGTAAATTGTATCGACAGTTGGTCAATTTCTCCTCTGTACATCTGTAGAATCGTTATACGTTTGGCGATAATTTTTTATCTTACGTTTTAATTTTAAGCCACTAAATAATAATAAACAGGTTTTTATTGGCCTACAAAATCTACAAAAAATTCGAAAATTTTTGGATTTTCCCACTAGTAAATATGCTTAAATTATATCCGTTGAGGGAATAATTTAAATAAATTTAAAGTTAATCTATAATGAGAATATCTTAAACGTATTAAATTATTTTTTTTAGCAACTTTTACTTATCCATATGAAATACACATTTTAGTTTTACCGGCTATACTATTACCTCTGGAAGTCAATTGTGAGTCTCTCGTAATTGCGAAAAACCGCGATTAAGTAAGCAATACGAGAATTCGAAATGAAAGAATCTGTGGTTACATAATCGATTCCCAGGATTTTCGAATTTAGTGGTTTTTTATTACTTTTTTAATAAAGTTTAATTTTATACAAACGAATTTTTCGAATAATTATTCGAATTTCTCGAATTTTAACGTTGAACGGCGTCAAGTTGCGACATTAACAATGCAATTTTCAAATCGATTTTATTTACATCATTTCCGGTGGTTTTAAGCTTATTCGTGATTTGTGTGGGGTTGAAAGTGTTAATCTGGGATATTCTCGAAATTCGAGATTTTTGTACCTGATATGAACTACTTTCTTGGGGAAAATGTTTTGCGAAACGGGAATAATAACAAATTTCTGAATAAAACATTTTGAGAAGAAAATCTCAAAACAGAAACTCTACTTAAACGCATTTCTATCTTTCGCCATAAAGGAATTCTTTACTAAATTGTATCAGTTGGGGGTGCCCAAATCTGTAAGTTCCGTAATTGCAGTTGTTGAGTTTTGGTGAATTCCTAACAAAAAGGTGGGAGTTTTTGAGAATAAGAACTGTCTCCTTCTGTCCAATTTTTTAAACTCACCATCTGGAAATTTTAGTCAGTACAGATGGTTTTAAAACTCGTATAGGTTTGAAATTTTGAATATAACTCTTTACGATAGAAAAAATATGCTGATTTTATGTTCCCTGTTGCCTTCAGAAAGCAACCGTTATATAGTATACCATATGATTTAGTATATACCGTATAGCTTGTCATAAGAACTTGAGTATAAACCTAGCCATATAGGATTATGAAAACTTGTTACCACAAAATTTTACTTTTAGTTAAATAATTTTTCAGCAAAACCCTAAGTAAGTACACCAAATAACAGTAACTCGGTTTCTATCTTGAAAATCAAAGATTGAAAAATGTTCTCCTTTTTTCCCACTATGTAGAAGATTTAAATGCCTTATAATTGCCGCATAAAAATATGATCTTAACTAATTAAATTATTTGTATAAATCTGCTGAAACTAAAGCGACGATGAATTCTTGTTGTTTTTTCTTGTTTGATAGTTTCGTTTACCTTGAAGTTTCAGATAAAAGAGATTGGATCTTCCTTATCACTTCTTCTGATAGTTCCAACACAAGTGTTAAAATAAATGTCATTCTATCATGAGTGTATCTTGTTTTGCCTTTTGTCATTTCACCCGGTTACTTTTAGTAAATATAATAAACAAAAGATTTCATTTATATTAAATTTGTTCATATTTAAATTTTTGTAAACCATTTTCTCCACTGTGTTTAGAATTTTAAATTTCATTCTAACTTCATTGCTGATTCATATTCTCTGCATCTGATTTAATCAATTTTTATTTTTATAATGAAGGTTTTTTATCTAAAAGTTGAATGAAAAGTTAGTCGGCTAATTCGTTTTAGATTATCTTGTTTAAGTAAAAAATTATTGTATTATTATTGTAAACTATAATTAAGATCTTTATCACAGATGAATGTGGATGACCATTGACCATATAGTTCGTATTGATTTGGTACCTCATTTATTCGTCATTCGTCAATAACGTTGAAATCAGAATTATTGAAAATATTTTACACAGTAAAATTTGTGCAAATACATTTAAAATCCTAATTCCGAATGAAATGAAAGATGTCAACGTACTTATACCTTAACCAAAGGTTAATACAATTTTATAAATAAAACTATCGTTATATATTTTCATCACGCGTATAGCCGCATACTAGCCAAGACCAAGACCCTAACCTCTATAAAAGTGTTTTAATTTGTCATTGATTAAATTTTAAATAAGCTGTACGTTTAATGTATTTATTATGTATTCGCGCGGATATTACACATTATTTTGGTTGTTTATGTACTAAAAATCATACGTATACGTATTAATTCACGTTTTCTAGGAACTATAAGAATACGCGCGGTGACATTGTTCACAATAACTTCCTATTTATGTGTTGGACGCGCAAGAAATGAAATAATTTAAGGTATATAATCAAATTAATAAATGACCTTCTTACGGCTGAAATCAAAAGCATATCAATCAATCAAAACCGAATATCAATGATCAGTTGTTCCGGTAGCACGTACATGCGGTCACATCTTAATCAACATATCAATAATTATTAAATAGTGCGCGGCATCGTGAACCTTTCTTCCGAATATGGTCGGATACTATAAGAATCTGTAAATAAATTATCATGATCAACACGATTACGATTTGATTGTTGATTACGGTTTGATTAAAAATAAAATATAAAATGGAGAACAGATCAGAATAAATTGAAGAACAATGAGCAATAAATTTGCGTTATTTAAGGTAATAATCAAAAATATTTTTATTTAATTTTTAATTAAATTAATTTTTAGTTGCGTACGCGTTTTCAATGATACAAGGATGCCGAAATTATTGTTTGTTTTGTGGTTCATTTATTGATTTCGATATATGTACGTCTCTATACGCGAATGCTTATTATTTTCACCAATAGCAATTTTAGTATTCTCTTGCTCAGTCACTTTACTAATTTTTGTGCAACTCGTAGTAAGTGTAATTCTAATGTTTATAATTATAAGTTGCAAATATTTTTATTTTGTTTATCGACTGACAGACTGCTCCAGTGTACCCCCGATACCACAAATCATGGTACGGTTATTTTTGTGTAGCAAGCTTTCTATTTTTTAGGTCAATGCCAATCGAATAAACCGAAAATGAATGAACGTTGTACATATTTTTAAACGTGATGGGTAAAAAAAATATATTTTCTGTAAAATCTTTTAAAAGAAAACTATAAAATTTTAATTTTCTTTGTCGTCATCTCCCTCACTTTCGTTTATCATTTCAATGGACTGAATATTTATATATGCATGTGTACTACATATATGTAAATTGATTGTCTTAACAAAACGTTTTTACATAAGAGATTATAGCGGGGTTTTGTTTAAAAATATAGCTGTGCTTTGTTCGATTCATAGTGTTATAATATAATGTTATATCCATAACTTTATATACAAATTTAATATTAACAATCAATATAGCTATATGGGCAAGGGATTGATAATAATTTATCATAAGATTGACACAATTTTATCTTTTTTGTTGTATGCATGCATTTAAGTAACAGTAAATAAGGTGACCTCAGCCTTAATGATCACGAATAAAGAGGTTATAACAAATTAAAAACAAAAAAAATTGGTTAAAGTTTGATAAGTGACATATTTTTATATTTGAATAATTCACACTTATATTGATTTATTACTCATACCATATTCGTATTTAATTGTGATAAGGTAATTAAGTTAAACAATTAAAATCTAAGAATAAAAAAAACACCAAAACGAAAGATTCTAAGAAAAAGATAAATTATGAGTAAACATATATACTAGTTTTGAACTTAAAAGAGCAAGGTTAAGTTATAATTGATAGCGATGATTATATAATTGAATAAATTCAATTGTCTTTTAAAATCAATTATATTTTGGTAATCTATCAAAATTTCCTGGTTGCTGCGGGGTTATGCATTTATATAATGTAATATAAAACATAAATAATAAATGATTAAATAATAGCGTGTATTAGACAATAAAAATGTGCAATTTACTATTTTCAATGTTGAATTTTTTGCAATATATAAACTTGAGAAAAATATTAATGATTGATGGTTGCTTTTTACACTGTCTATACGAATATTTACCATACAGCCATAAGTCAATATACGCGTATCTTTAGAATTTATTATACTTCATAAAATAATATTTTATGCTCATCATCATCATCATCATCATGCACATCCTAGAAATTATAATTAGGTATATTGGATATTAAAAAAAATGTCTGATGTCGTCATTCCAGGCTTTGGTCATTTCCATACCACAAATATACATTTTTATAACCCAGATTAGGCAACAAGTATACTTATATAATCTGAATTAGTATATAATCGCGTCAGTAGTCCGTTAGTCATTGGATGGTGTATACACAATCAAATTTGAATAAATTGTTAGACAATTAGTGTGACTAAACAACTGAATTGAATAAATTGATTATTTATAATTTAATATCATAGATGCTAGGAAATTTTCTTTAGGAAACCTATATAGACACTATATATACTCATAGTAACTTCCATAATCTTAAATATATTCAGTGCTATATACGAAGATTTATTAAATAATTAAGATTGTTGTGAAAAAAATTGAAATGAATTATTAATAAACTAAAAAAGAATATTGGCGTACTTAATTGACTTTTGTTTTGCACGAATATATAATTTAAACGTAAACAATAATATTTATCTGATTTTATATTAATACGTAATTAATAAAAATCACCTCAAAGCTAAATAATGTACCTTACGTCCTTGAGAACGTAAATAACCAAAAATTTTCCTATACACCATTACGATAAAGAGTAACTAATAAATATAATTTATGCCATTAGAATAACAAAATTTCTTACAATAATGATGCTAAGAGAATTTCAAAAACAATTATCATATAACGTCAATTACATTTGTTTCAAATTCAAAATAAACAAATTTATTTGTGTGTATGGATGGCGTTAATGTAAATTATACAAACTTATTGGTGATCATAAATCAAAAGTAGAATACGTTAAGCGGCACACACAGCACAATTGAAAATGAAAAGAATAGTAATTTGTTCTCATACCATTAGTATATAGTTAAATTTTAAGACCACTGAAATTTGCAAACATAGTTGTATAAAATGCAAATAACTCCCTCAGAAGTATTATTTTATTGAATTGCTCTGCCTGAATAAGTATATATATATATATATATATATATATATATATATATATATATATATATATATATATATATATATATATATATATATATATATATATATATATATATATATATATATATATATATATTGCGAGAAATGCAAGTTATAGGTATAGTTTTTCCAATTTTGCCAATTTTTTTAAAGTAAATTAATGTATGCATTTAGTAAGAAGAGTAAGACAGTTTTTATTGTCTCCTAAAAAAAAAAATTGATTTTGAACTTTGCATTTGCAACAATTTGCATTTATCGCCGACGATGTAATATGCAATATGATGAATTTTGTTTATATATTCTATCCAGTATAGACGACGAAAAAATTCAGCTACATAATTGAAAAGTTGCATTGCCATTTGCCAAGATCTAAAAATAAAATACTAGCACAGAAAATGAAAATAATCTTATAAAAATATCTAAAGTCGGGTTTCTCGCTTGCTGCATAAGCAATCTTTTGTATACGCATACAAATAAATATACATATTTTATAACCCATTTTATCAATTTCAGTTTTCATCGTTTAAAAAAAACAGAAAATAATAAAAAAATTAAACATTTATTTTTAGAACAATTTTCTTATTTTTCTTGTACACCATAATATTGGATCTAAGAAGAAAACAAAACTTATATATTTTTACATTGCATAGAATTTTTATTGTTTTATTCTTCTTGATAGCTGCGTCTGTATAACATTAATAATGGCCAATTAGAATGAATTAAAGTTTATAAAAAAAAAAAAATATTTTAGATTTGGTGCCAGCTAGAATATTATCCTGAGGGTAATAAAATAGTTTTGCATTCAAGAGAGAAGACGGTAATTTTTTATTATACATAGTATTTACATTTGCGTATGTACATATACCTACAAGTATATCTACGCAGTATATATAGAGATAAAATTATGTGAAAATTATTGGATAATTATGTCCAGTTATTGAACATTTTATATTAGTTTACACGATAATATTTAATATAACATTGTGAAAATTATATATTCTTACTTAACATATTTTCTTTTAAGCGCCTTTGTAAAATATTTATATAATTTCTTGTTAAAAAATAACTATGTTAGGAATTTATTTATATAAATATACACCATAGAGATAAACACAGATAACTGTACATAAATTAATGATAATATAGAAGAATTAATTTTCATATATTTTTGATAAC
The DNA here is from genome assembly GCA_958295665.1 of Tipula vernalis. Lineage (NCBI taxonomy): Eukaryota > Metazoa > Arthropoda > Insecta > Diptera > Tipulidae > Tipula > Tipula vernalis. Next base: position 368,182,835 of record OY282560.1, read on the forward strand.
ATATTTCAGTATCCAGCACTAATTGAAAATAATTCTTCGTCAAATGAATCTCAATCAAATCTCACCAAAATGGGTAATCACTCAAAAATTATTCGACAGACTGTAAACGAATCAAAGGCCAAAGATGGTGAAATATTAAAAAATAAAATAGTTAAACTGCCAGATGAGTTAAGTGTCATGAATCCTGCTTATGAAGATCTACTTAAACGTTTGCTGGAGATAAATCCAACACACAGACTAAAATCAATATTGGGATTAGAACGAATTGCATTTTATAAACAATTTTCATTCGATATGGCTCGCAAGAAAGAGGTATTTATTTATTTTGTGTTCAGGTAAGCTATAATGTGCTTCAACATTTTTTTAATTTTAGTTGAACCCTATTGAATTTATAAAATTTGCTCCATCCGAAGAATACGACAAAACAGTACCTGCAACTGTAGCTGAATTTACATAAATCTTTGCTTCATAGAATTTTCTTTTTTTTAGAAATGTTACTACAATCTCTTATTTTAATATAATTCATTAGTTAAAATAAACTAATCAAGAAGTTATAAGATTTTTGTTTTAGCTTAGAACAATTTAAAATGTTTATTCATTTGATTACGAACTGTTGATCATCTCCATTGTTATAATATAACAAAAAATATGATTACAAATTATTTAATCAAATGCAGAACTTAAGAAAATTATTTGCGCAAGCTAAATTTTTATTGCAACTAACATATACCATTTAAAATTGAAATTTATGGAAACAGCAGGCATATCTTTATCGACAAGATAATTCAAAATCTCTAATACGAGTGCATTTATTGAAATTTAAACTTTTGTATATCTCATTTTAACAAAAAAATGGACTTGCCCCACTTTCAAAATAAACGGCTCAAATATTAAACTTTCTGAAACTAATTATTTTTAAAGAAATAAATATCAAATGACCGATGTCATAATAAAAGGAAATTGTCAAGAAAAATAGATGTTTATGTCTTTTAATGCTTGTTAGTCGTAATTTTGATTGTGTATACATAAATATGTATAAATATCTTGCAATGTGACCGGTTTCTTTAATAACAATCTCGTGCGTATTTCAAAAATTTAACGCATCGGCATCTGGCGCTTTAATTGAGCATTGAAAATTCTTCCATTAACGAATAACTTCACGGATGCCTTTCAAAATATTTTTGTGCAGAAAAGGTACGTAAAGTCACCATGAAATGGAATGTAAAGTAGAATAATTAGGTTAATTAAATTAAAATTAATAGTTTTAAAAAGTTTATTATGTATACAAATTTTAAAGTTGTTTCTGTCGCATTAAAAGGTAAGCTTGTACAAATAATTTTGTTAAGGACTGCACAATGGCAAGAATTTCTCGTATCTTTTAAACTTATATAGCATTGCCAGACTGCGGTTTAATAAATCTGATTTAGCTAAGCTCCAGCAGGTACTCTATTGGCATGTTTCTTATTACATCGGCGATATCAGAGGTATACAGAAACGTCTATGCGTTTTTTTATTTTCTTGGATCGATCCGATAATTATTTTTTTTCGTTTTTTATTATATTCGAGTTCATTCACAATGAAGAAATTTTTTACTTTTGACTTCCAGGTTTGTAAGAATTTCCAACATAACGAGCAAAAATTTTTTATTGTGAATGCACTGTTACTTCAGATGGTTCAGAGAAATGTAGTTTGTCGTTCAAGAAGGTGAACGCTATAGACTGAGACAAAAACTATGGTAAATTAATATTTTAAAGTGAGAAAAAAAAAAATATATTATCGGATATTTCATAAACATATTATCTCTCTGATATTTCCGATGTAATAAAAAAACAGGCCATACTGAAATAAAACACTATTAACTAAAATTGACATACTGTGGCTAAACTCGAAAAATCACTGTGATTGTCGTAAAAAATCAGTGCAATACGATATTTTTCGTAGCGGAAAGAGAATCGGCCCCTAAATCCGTTTTATTAAATCGCAGTGTGTTAATTTTATTGGATTGATTTAAAATTTTGAAACGTAATTCAAATAATTTATTATAGGTACATACACATTTGACGTCTTTGAAATTTGAAAGTTATAAAAATTCTTTAAGTTTAAAATAAATGTAAGTACGCTAGTTGATTTATATTAAACATTTTCATGGATTTGCATCTATACTATATGTATGTATAGATGCAATCAATTAAGTTTTACAATAATTAATTTAATATTTACCATATAATAAACCTATTATATGGTAAATATTAAATTAATTATTGTAAAACTTAATTGATTGCATCTATAAAACCTATTTGTAAATTATTAGAGAATATATTAATCTCACAGAAAATATGTCGCAGGGCGATTTTGACATCTCAAAGCCATGGTGGCCTAATATGTACTTATGTACAATAGATAAAACATTTTATGAAGCTCAGCTTAACGAAATTATCGAACTATAAAACCATCTTATTAATTGTTGCATTCCATTTAACGTTGCAAAGTACTCATAAGGACTTCCAACTATACGCAGTTACTCTTGCTAAATTATATGTGTAGTTAGCTTTTTCAATTTATGTCGGCATAGTTATCAGGATCTTAGTACAATTAATAGCCAGTGAATCCTGTTTCATAAAAGAACAAAGAAATGAAAAAAGCTACTCATTTCAAAATTTTGATCCAAACACAAAAATTTGTTGTTGCTTTCAATGTAAAATTTGATCTGATCCGAATCACTATGCGCGGCTAGTACCTAAGAAACGGCTGATTCGATATTAATGCAAAATTATTGCTTTATTTTATCTAAAATCTTCTCGTTCTTGACCGAATGTACCTATTCAATACTATTTTCAACTTAAAAAATTGAAAAAAATATTATATTCGCTCGACTTTTTCGGACGAAAAAAAATTAAAATACAATATTCTAGGCCAATTAAATATATTTTGGGATTTTTTCAATTGTTTGATTCAATTCCGTTATGAACCCGACGATTCTATGCGATTTTTCGGTTTTCAGTGGGTTTGCAACGCAGCAAATGCGGTAACTTGATTAGCCAAGTTTCAAACCATAGAGGTCACTTAAACCGTCAAACTATAATTATGGTTAACAATTTTAGGGTTCCATCTAACGGTAAATCATACTACTATAAATTTTCAATAAAATTCGTTTTAAATTTATTATAATCATGTAGTTACTGTTTATTAAATTAAATCATAAATATTAACATAAAATAATAATCTTTACATTTCAATATGATAAAGCGAAATACATAAATGATGGAACTTAGTTCCCCACGAATCAGGAAGACTATTAATATTCCTGCACAAGTTGTAAATTCTCTTAAGCATTTCAGTTACTCAGATCCTTCCGTTTACCTTACAATTAAATTAAAAATTCGTTAGTTATAAAAAATTCCAATGAGAAATTTTACTTACAATAAAGTATGTACATTCAAGTTTTTTGTAAATCATTGCTGTTATCATTTTATTGTTAAATCTTTGCGGAAAAATGAATTCTCATTTAGCACAAAATTGTAGTAAGGATTATTCGAGAAATTTTTAAGATCATCTTCTTCTTTTGAATATGAGAAGGATGATAACCTGGAATTATCGTCATCTTTTTCCTCATCATCTGAATAGCTTTTCAAATCCGGTGAATCTGTTAAATCGTGAGGCTCTTCTTTCACAATATCGGAATATATTTGTATATCGCTGTCATTATCCTTATCGTATTCGCTATTAACTTGCTCTTGTTTAACTGACGTATTTAAAAGATTTTCATTCGGCTGGGTGATATATACCTCACTACTGTTCAAATTTGGCAATATTGGATGGGCATATAGATTTAAATTTGATAATTTATCAGCCTCAGCTTTGTGCTTATTATTGATGTGCCGTTTTAAATGATCTTTACGTGAAATACCAATGCCACATATAGGACATGTAAAACGTTTACCATATGTATGAGTATCTGTATGACGACGCAAATCTAAAACTGTACTATAACATTTGCCACATATAGAACATTTAAAAACACGATGAATCGAATGTAAACGCTCCATATGACGCCTTAAATGATCCTTTCGCGATAAACCAACACCACATACATGACAAGGAAATTTTTTAACTGTTGAATGAGTATCTATATGGCGTTTCAAACAGCTGCTTTGGAAAAATGCTTTTGGACAAAGATTACATTTATATCGACGTTCTCCAGTATGTAGTTTAATATGTTTCTGTGTTAAAAAAAAAGAATAATTTGTTAGATGAAAAAGTCATGAGACATTAGTCAATATCAAATACCTTTAATGAAAAATAATTATAAAATAATTTGCCACAAATATCACAAGACATTGGCTTCAAATTTGCGCTTATATTAAGCTAAGAAAATGGAAAATGAATGAGTATGAGAAAAAAAACTTGCCCCCCTCCTTCAACCCGAACTCACCGATTTTCTTGAAACCTTGATATGTTGTAGAGTACATGAAAAAATAATAGACACATATTTTGTTATGTGCCGACACCCTCTTTTAGGGGTAAAAAGTACCCCTAAAGTTCACCCTCAAAAACCAGTTTTTCTGAATTGTAATTAATATTTTCAAACAAAACAAAATAGAGATGATGACGATTCATTTCTATTTTATTTTGTTTGTATAACTCAAGTTGTAAAGAAAAATCGGTTTTTGTGGTGAACTTTAGAGGTGATTTTCATCCCCTAAAAATAAATGTCGGCACATAAAAAAATACGTATCTCTTATATTTTCATATATTACAACATATCAAAGTTTAAAGGAAATCGGTGTGTTCGGGTTTTCTTGTTAGTTATACCTACATCTGTAATATATTTATCATCTGCCGTCATTTCTAAATTATTTTGTTGGTGATTGTTTAGCGTAGTATCCGATTTACTAAGCTCTTCAGGTGCCGAATCCATTCGTAAATTATTATTTGAACTATTGGAAAGTGCTAAATTAATTTGTTTATTTAAACTCGAAATATCTATAAATTCCGGACTGCCTCCAAGATGATGTGCATGGTGCTGTTGTTCCATAATATGGCTTATACTATTATTGTGAACTATTGAACGTACATTATTCAATTTAAATATTTCATTTGTTGTCTGATTTAATTGGTTGAAGTTGCCGAAAACAGTCGCACCGGTATTACCACCGGGATCATGATTATTGTAACTAGGCGGTTTCATATATTTTTCTTCTAAAAATTTATTTGATTTAATACATTTTTGACGAAATATGTATGCTTGTTGAATTTCTGTCAGACACAGCTTACAAATACTTGTGGGTAATACATCGTCTATGCTAATCTGGAAAAATGAAAAGAAAATAAATCATAAAATATATTTACCCACCAGTTGATTCATATTTAGCACATTCGAAAAAAGACCAAAGTAAATTGGTAGTAAATTTATAGTAAAGTTTTGTGTCGTTTTTATTATTTTGACATTTTTAATTTTTATGACTGAATTTATGTGACCAACAAATTAAACAAAAAACAATTTCTTTTAAATGAATCGCGATTTAATTGTCCATTAAAATGCGTGTTCGATTTTTTTCGATATTGAATTTGATATATTTTAACTATTTGTAATGGGCAAGGTAATTTCAGTAAATTTTTTACCAATACAACAAAAATTAAATTTTGCTAATTATGTATAATACTTTTTTGTGTACACATTCTTGAATTATTATACATTTTAAGAGATTTATCGAATTAAATTTCATTCTAATTTTTTAAAAATATGTAATATAAAAAAATAACGATTTAAAAACAAGCTTTTATTTTAATGTAGACTAAAAATGGAAAATAAACATTTTTAAACTTCTCAAAATGTATAGATTTATTTTGTAGAAGAAACCTCTAGGCATTAAGTCATAAAAAATTCAGTCCCCCGGTCACCCCTTATTAATTAACCTATAGATAAAGTTTAAAGTTAAACAGTAGTAAGACAGCCGTACTTTAGTAAAATGTATAAAGTATTATTTGTAATAAACACATTTTCCAATAATTTTGTTATGCGAGTCGTGTAACTCCCAACCCCTACCGTAAAGTATAATAAAGTAAACCTTCTGTCCCCGTACAGTGTTACGTTGCCACCCCACGATTTTATTTTTGTTAGAAAAAACACAAAATTTTGAGAAATCTAAAAAGTTTATTTCCCATTTTTAGTGCACATTAAAATAAAAGCTCATTTTTAAAAAAGGTTTTTTTATTCTTTTGGCGGGCGGAGGGAAAGGATATCAACAAATTGCGAGCTCTTCAAAATGATACACACTTGCCATACAAATCTTTTATTATTTTATATTTCGATTACTAGCGGTGCTTTTTGATAAAATCCAATCGTAATTACAAATTCACCCTGGAAGGGTGAGTTGTATTTTATTTTTAACTCAAGATAATTTATTTAAACGAATTCAGTTTTGCCTTAATAATAAATTTAGGGTGACAACCCTTATTTTTCGGTTGTTACTACCTCCAACCCCTCACAAAAATACGTGTAATTATTTTCCTGAGTCAGGGAGAGAACGCCTGCATATAAAATGAAAAAATAATCTGGGGAAACTAACCTTAAATATTCGTTTCCAACATACATATTTACCATTTTTAAACATGAATATTTAAGTATACAAGAGTTTTTTGTATTAACAAACCTCGAAGCTTTTACAATATCAAGAAGTTGTATATATTATATTTATGTACATCACTAAGTTATAGAAAGTTTAAGCCAAACTAACGATTATTAAACAAAACATGTTTCCATGATGTTCATAAAAAGCATAATATCTACAGATGAGATAAAAATAAAATCGAAAACCCTAATATCCACATATTTCGATAGTAAAATATACAACATAATATGGGGTAGGTTCAATCGACATCCCTCTTCAATGAAATCTGATCAGCCCACAGGGAAAATATACGATAAATTTCAGTTGAATGACTTTTTTGAATTGAGAAGTTCCAAATCCTAAAACAAAATATACAGTAAAATAAATCAAATGTGGTCAAATTGTCATGGGGAACCCCTAAGTTCTCTTCCCCCAAATAAATACCGAATCGTACATGTATAAGGGAAATGTTGCCCGCAGGCAATCTATAGAAAATTTCTCTGTACATAACAATGTTACAAATAAAATTCAGAACATGAAATTTTATCTAGTCTAGGGCGATTTTTTTTTTTGTTTCTCTTGATACAATCCCAACAGCATAAACGCAATTTCCTTACCTTCCCGCCCCTCATTTTGGCAGCCAACAATGTCAGGGTTTAAAATGAAATGGGTAATCCAACAAAAAAAAAAAGAAAAGAGGCAACCGAAAAACTGAATTTATTTTTACCCCCCAGTGAATATTGAATAAAATGAAAAATTTCATTTATACCCTATGGGGTAAGATAACACGAAGTATTTTTATCGGATACGTATTTTTCCCATTTCCCTTTTTAAGTATGAGTTAAAATAAAAATGTTCAATTCCTGCTTAAACACCACACACTCTTTGTATGAATTTTGTGTATGTTTGTGCATATACATGGTACTTTTTCCAAACTATGTAACATTGTACATATATTATACATCGTTGGAATTTTAACATACATGTGCTTATTGATTGTGGGACCTGTGGACATGCCTTAATATTGCTTGAAATTTCGAAGAATATTATGTCGAAAAGCACAAACCACTTTCCTTCTCTAAACTTTAAATATCACTAATCAACCGTGCTCTTTCAAATTTAGGGTATAGAGGGACATCGGTTCTTGTTCATAAGCATAACATCATTCTTGACTGATTCATGAAATGGCATTTGCACACAAACAGCGGATACAAAAAAATGTATAGCTCCTCGGGTATTAAATACATTATTTTTGTTTTTGCTTATTTCATTCAATCCCATTTACATTTTGTTATAAATTTTACCTTCCCCACACCCTCGAACCGAACGACGGCTGCTATGTTGGTTTGAAATGTAAAAAAGAAAGAGGCGTAACAACCTTAAAAAAATAATCTACCTCCCTCAAACTCTCTTGCTGTCGGTTCGTTTCGTTACATAATTTATGAGTGACCCTTATATTTGAACAACATGAATACTTTTCTTATCCAGAAACATACAACCAAAAGCAAAAAAAAAAACAAAGCTTTCTAATTTTAGGATCGGTTTCAATCTCAAGTTCAACACATACACACACGTAAATTCAAAGGTTGGGTACTTCGCAATGTGCAACTGATGTCTCAAGGAATTTATCATAGCGGTCAACTTGTTTTAGGTAGAACTGTTGTCATAACCTTTAATTATTTAGTTTTAAATTAATTTTTATTTATTAAATAATTATTTAGCCTCACCTCTATATTTGTAAAAAAATTCAACATCGACGAGATACTCATTATTTCTCCATTAATTTTTCTTATTTCAAACACTGATATTAATGGAATATCGTTTGATAAACATGTTCTACACATTAATTCTTCACTCATTATAATGTATTAATAAAAAATAGATATTAATAATGAAAAAATAAATGATACACTTCGCTTAAACAAATTTAGTTTGTGCAGACGCAACAACTTTTTCACGACTATTGTGTCGCTTGTCAAAATTTGTTTATCCAAACATTTTACGATTCTGCTGTTTATTTTATAGTTACAATCTTAGAATATAGATGGAGTTTTAAATATTGAAGAGGAAATTAATACACTGTAATTTTTTCTGTAATATAACTATTCTTTATTAAGACGTTTTACTTCTAATCAACTAAAATTATCCTTTATAATCTTAAAATTAATTCTTTTGATTTCATCCTTTTTAAATAATATAAATATGATTATCACTTATTTTCTCTTTTGTTCGTAATGCTAACAGCTACTATATTTATATCGAAGATGCCCGCCAATTTTGCTTCTTTTGAAGAGGAAGACAGAAAATCACAAACATGTCATTAATCACAAAAAGAAAATACTTTTTGATTTTGTCTTTAAAATAGTTATTACAATAATTTTACTATTACTTTAATTGTTGCGTTTGTGTTTCGACTCTGTTCGATCCCAAGTATCATCGAAATGAAGTATATATGGTAGGGTTAAACGCGCTCAAATAATTTGCACAAGTTTTTTGTTGTTGCATTTTTCTAAACATTAGCTACTTACTACATTTTAATTTGCATGCGCTAATTTATACGCGTATAAATGTCGCGACGTACGTTACAACGGCCTTTTCTTCATCGATTATACATATCACTTATTTTCTACAAACTAAAAATATTATGACGATTATACTTATATTTATAACACAATTATAACTAAAATTAAATTTTAATTATAAATAATTTATATTTTGCGGAAATCATGTCGGATCACTAGCTTGCATTGATGTTTCTAAAAAATGAGATAAAATGAGAAATATTATAATTTGTAAGGTTTTTTCTTTAACTTGATTGATTCGGCGATTTCGGATTAATGTATAAGTTAAACAATTTAAACTAAAACTTGGTTCTATTAAATTTGTAGTTTCTATTAAATTTGATAGTATTTTGACGATTTCAAAAATTGTGCAACCTGCAACCTACCTTCAGGTAATATTTGGATGAAAATTCTGTCAAACACTTTTCGCAATTATATTTTATTCCCGCATGTTTCTCTAAATGTACCTGAAATTTTGATTTAAAAAAATAAAAGATTTCGAAGTTACCAAACAATATATGTATTTAATATGTAGGTACTTACATTTAATCCAGATGTCTGTCGAAATGATTTTGAACAGAGCGAACATTTGTATGGTTTTTCACCAGTGTGTGTCCGAATATGTACTTTTAACGAAGATTTATCCACTAATTCTTTTGAACAGACATCACATTTGTATTTTATGCCAGCATGTTTTTCTAAATGTCGCTGTAAATATATTAGAATATGTTAAAGATTTGTTTAAAAGAAATTAAAGCATTTTGCAGCAAATAAATACATTTAGGTGGCCAACTTCTGTGAACGTCTTAAGACAATGTATACATTTGTAAGGTCTTTCGCCTGTATGAATCCTTATGTGAATTTTTAAATAATTTCGTGTTATAAACGTTTTTGAACAAATTTTGCACTTATATGTTATTTTATTTTCATAGTTTTTGCGTAAACTTCGGAGATCCTGAAGTTAAATCAAACATTTAATGTAAAAATTAATTTTAAAAAGGAGTTTGATAAACATAAATACAATTAATTTAGCTGCCAGCAGCCCTTTAGCAATGTTATATGAAAGTGGGTGGTCATTTCTATGAATTTCAAAAGCTGCCTAAAAATACATTACAAATAAGTAGATAGATGTATGGTAATTACTATATTCTAATTAAAATACTTCATCTTCAGGATCCAAGGCGACGACATCTTTAGATATTTTCGGATACGTAATACTTATTTTGTCGTTTCCATAAAATTTTCTGATATGCATCTTATACATTTGAAATATTAATAAAGATTTCGCTTCAAAAAAAGAAATCTCTGGAAATTCACTGGAATAATCAAACGTATCAATACATTTATTAATATTAAATTTTGCAATTTAAAATGGAATGAAATAAAGGTAGTTTAAGTCACTTTAACTTTAATTCAATTAAGAATATAAAGATAATCTAGATTATTTAGATGGCTTCAACTTGATTTGAGTGGCTTAAGCTTGCAAATTATTAAAAATTAGTGCGTTTTTTTATTCGCTATCCGGAGCTGCTATCGCGAGCCGTCATATATAATTCGCTATCGGGTTAGCGAATAAAAAAACGCACTATTTTAAAACTTAGTTTTACACTACATATATTGCAAAATTATATACGTATGTAGGTACTAACATACAATAGACAGTTTACTCAAAATTTGGTTGAGCTACTGTTTTCGGTGCGAGTGGCAAATCAAAATATGTAAACACAAAAAATATTAACATAATTTACCTGTATGAATGTAAACTTTTTTAAATTAAAATATAATAGAAAATATTTGTAAATTTACGATACAATGATACTTTATTACATATATTTATTGAATCTTTTGTCTTTGGGTTTGCTTGACAAATTTCTTGTTTTGTTGAAAATGTCAGACCAACATATTGTACAATGAATCTTAACAGTGTATCAATGGTGTTATTCAATTCAGGAATTGATTGCAGATGTCGCTTTACCTATATTGTAGTATTTCGTGTCTTGGGATTTATTTTATACGGATGCAACACGACTCCCTCCTTTAATTAAATAACAACCGTTATTGTTGCAAAATAATCGAATAAAATTGTTAATTGTGATAAATTAACATAAACAATTTTAAAATTTTTGTAGGTTGTTTCAGAATTTATAAATAGATGTCATAGCTATCATATGAAAGAATTATGTGTATTCATATTTGTTAAAATATTTGTGTCTCGGATGTTTGTATGTTTGTATAATTGTTCACCAGATTGGATTTTCAAACGTCACTTTGTTGAGTAGTCAGAATTGTTATTATTAAATTTTAATTAAATAGTAGGAATAATTAAGTCTACAAAAAATGTTAGGGCTGAAAATGCCTGAAGAAGACAAATTCCTTGAAGATTACGAAGAACAAATTGCACCATCCATCGCTAAAGCCGAAGTTAAGGTACACACACACACACACACATACAAACACAATTTTTGTTTTTAAAGCAAACATTTAATTGGGCTTAATATTTCAGAATGCTTCGGTTCACGAAAGAGATGAAGGAAATACTTGTAATGTGTGTGGTAAACTGTTTAGTAAGCTGCTCGAGTTTAAAGCTCACATAGGAACCCATTCATGTGAAAGACCATTCAAATGCACCATTTGTGAAAAAGGATTTAAGAATAAAAGTAGTTTAAAGAAGCATTCAATGATTCATACTGAGAACAAACCACACTCATGTACAGAATGTGATATGAAATTTAGTGAATCGAGCCGTTTAAAAAATCACATGTTCACAAGTCATTCTCTTGTAAACCCATATAAATGTAGCTTGTGTTCGAAGGACTTGCACAATAAACATAGTTTCATTGTATGTATTGTATTCAATTTACCATAACCCTTAAGATTAACATTTCCAAACGGTATTTTCTAGAATCACATGAAAAAACATGCTGGTGATTTGGAATTTAAATGTCCTGAGTGTCCAATAGCTTATGCAAAACACTATCAACTGAAAGTTCATTTACGATCACATACTGGCGAAAAACCGTACCCGTGTATTTTATGTTCTAAAAAATTTACAACCAAAAGCTTATTAAATGTAATGAAAGTGCAATTAGAAATTATATTACATATTATAATACTTGAATAAATCTGAAATTCTAGGTTCACTTAAATGTACACAATAAAGACAAACGATATAAATGCAATGAATGTGATAAAGATTATAGCAGAAAAGATGATTTAAAACGGCATATTCTGGTTCATACTGGTGATTTACCTTACATGTGTCATTTGTGCTCAAAACGGTTTCGTATTAAAAATAAATTTGATGTAAGTTTCTGGTTATAAATTTTAAAATTTAAAGTTAACACGAATTAATTTCCAGTTACATTTATTACATCATGCCAATGCTAGAGAATATAAATGTTCATATTGTCCCTCTGCATTTAATACTAAAGAAGTTCTCAAGGTACATTTGAAACGACATGAGCAAGGAAAGCTGGTCAAATGTAAAAAATGTCCTCAAATCTTTGAACGGTGCGTGGATTTAAAAGCCCACAGCAAAACATGCTCAGTAAGCGTGGATGATGGTGTTGACGGTGCAAACTAAATGTGAATTGTAGTCTGTACTCAATTTCTAATGCCTTTAAAATAATTCATCCGTGTAAATATTCGCCGATAAATGGGCGCCATGTAGTTTTACTGGTACTGAGTCCTCTGGTATCAGAATTTCTTTCGCTTTTTTCCTTTTCACGATCCGAAAACCAAATATTCCCTTCGTATTGTCTTTGTTTAACGAAGAAAATTCTCACTTCCATATAACACAAGCCTTTCTCCTTTCTTACATCTAACAACCCAGAATTGCCAATTTTGCCAAACAAAAAAAAAATAACGTATATATTTGAATGTGCTCCTTAAACAAAACTGGTGGAGGTCTATCGAACTAGTCGAATCGTTATATCGATAACAACTTATCGATTCTCGATACAATCTCGTAAATTCATATGGTAATTGTGAATTGTTCATATCAAACTAACGTTTTTTCATGTATGTGCACAACTTTTTCTTAAGCTAAAAATCTAATTTCTTTATATATTTTGTATCTATATTTAAATAAAAGTTTAATTAAACGAAAATAATGTCCGAAGATGAAGATATTTTGGGTGAATTTAACAATTATCTAAATGCTATGCATGAAACTCAAATAACGCAAAATGAAAAATATCCTATCATTCAAATAAATGGACGTCGTATATTTGGTCCACCCGAAAATTGGACGGGTCCGGAACCACCTATTAGTGCTGAGTTATTTATTAAACAAATACCAAAAACAATGCTGGAGTATGATTTAATACCGATGTTTGAACGATTCGGGACTATCTATGAATTCCGTTTAATGATGGATTACAATAATTTAAATCGAGGCTATGCATACGTCCGATTCTCAAATGAGTTGGAAGCTCTCCGAGCAATGACCGTGATGAACCACTACATTTTATCTCGAAATAAATCGTTTGACATAAAGCAATCTTATAATAAATGTCGTTTGTTCGTTGGGAATATACCACGAAATTTGGAGAGGGATGAGATCGAAAACACATTTCGTCAACTATTTCCGGAGATGCAAACGTTTGTGTTACATCAGAAAATAAGCGAAAATACAATTTATAAAAATCGTGGTTTCGGTTTTATCGACTTTCAAGATCATAAGATAGCTTTATCCGCAAAAAAACGATGTGCTTCGGGTATTGCTAGATTATGGGATCGTGACGTAAAAATTGTATGGGCCAATCCAGAACGTAATGTAGACACGGAGACTTTAAATGAGGTTCGAACGCTTTTTATACGGAACGTACATATGTCGGTGACTGAAAGTGATTTACTCAAGTACATGATGCAGTACGTCGATAAAAGCTTAGTGAAAAAAATTTCGAGGAATCGGGAACTAGCATTTATCGAATTCGTTAATAGATCAGCAGCTCAAATAATCCTTGACAATTTGCAAGGATTAAAATTTAATGGGTTTCAGATACAGATACAATGGGCCATACCAGCTAGTGAGTAAGTAAATTGTAATCCACTTTAAAGCACTTAACTAAAAGTAAAATCAATTTATGTTTAAACCTAATTCGTTATTTCAGTAAATCGCTGCATTCACACCGACTGTCAAATTTCGATACCATTTTTCGTTTAAAGTGCATCGCCAATTATTATGAACCGCCAGTTATTATTTATGGCCGTGTTCATACCAACAGAGAATTCCAAATTGTTGCTGTTATGATCCGCAAATCGAATAAATTACACGCTTATCTATTTGAAGCAAGTTTAGTAAATTGTCGGAATTTGCATGCACGGATCTACGAAACATTAGTTCAGATGATCGAAGATGAGGGAGAATTGCCACAGCATAATTATATCATCTATTTGCATAATGATTCGGCGCATATTAGTAAGGGCAACATTTTTAATTACTCAAACGCTTATATAACCTGTTAACAATTCTATTATTCCAGTTGGCTATATACCAGATATAAATTATCCATCGGCTATAATGGCAACACAATTACCAACTTTATTTGAAGTACACTGGGATGATATTTGCGATTTGTGCGCCACTATTAAGATGATTTCATCATACAGTATTGACGAACTTTATCAAATCTATGAAAGGACATTACAACAAAACAGGCCTTGCAATTATATCGACAATTTTATTGTGGACAACCGCTTTGTTATCGGTTGTTTAGAGCGTGATATATTTTCGCAAAAGCTCAAATACGATCTAGACAATCGGCAAATACTTCTAGCACTATGCGACTTACAAACAGGGACAAATTATAGTTTTCCGTACAAACCCGTTACTATTTATCAATTTAGGAATGCACCTTCAGACGATGTGCCTGGAACAAATATTATGTACAAACGGATTGTTTTGATGCCAACAAATCTATTCATAGGAAATTATCATATACTTGCTAAAGGGATTTATTTTGGTATTCTACAATCGAATTTACCGCCCACAATCCTGCCGCAAATTTGGTATAACGATTTAGCGACGCCGAATATGATTTAATTATTACAAATATTGATTTTTTTTTAAATATTTATAAATATGTGACTGAATTCCGCATTATTTTTAGAAATTTAATTTTAGTTAATTATTATTGAGAATATAATTTGTATTTTGCACGGCAATAAGACGTTTAAATTGACTCCCTGGATCAATTTGTTACTAATCTTACTTTTGATATTAAAATCGTTTGATCTAAATTTGTGCAAAGCAAAACAGGACATCATAATTGAAGAAGATTTACCACCACCCTTAAAAGTTTGTTAATAAAGAAAAACGACCAATTTCATTTGCTTAGCCAAAGCACAGAATAATAAATAAACTTCTGTGTTGGCAATCCGTCATTCTGTGGCCAAAGATAGGAAAACCGCATTTGGATTTCCGATATAATTTCAAAATTAGTGCTTTATTTTATCTAAAATCATCTGATTCTTGACCGCACGGCGCACTACTATTTTCAATTTAAAAAATCCCAAAATATATGTATGTATTTACATAATAGCCCTAGAAAATTTAATTAATTTTTTTTTTCATCCGAAAAATTGAAATTTTCATTTTGTCAGCCAATTTAATAACTTTTTCGTACATTCGGTCAATAATCAGAAGATTTTAGATAAAATAAATCTCTAATTTTCATTTTTCAGTGAGTTTAGCGCTTAATACCGTCCATTATACACTAAAACCGTTAAATCCAACTTTTCATCAAATTGTTTCACTTTGTAAAAATTAAATTAGTAAAAAGTAGTTGAAATCTATAAATGCCATCTTCATTCAAAAAATCCAATTTATTTTGCTGGCCCTCTACGCCTAAAATTTGTCATAGAAAAATTGGATTTGTCGGTTTGAAATGCTGGTCGACCAAAATTCATTTGAATTTTTTTTTAGAAAAAAAAACGGGATTTCTTTAAAACCGGCTTTTTTTTTTAGGAAAAAACGGAATTTCACTAAAACCGGCTTTTTTTTTAAACATTTTTTATCTTACAAATAGATGCAGTTGAAAAGTTTTAATTGAGTGGTAGTGATGTGTTTGTTTTTTGCTTGCAAAAAGTCATAGTTAAAAAGTGGTTGTGATGTATTTGTTTCGAACGAATTTTATTTTGGTTAGACGGTAAGTTGATTAAATAAGATTATTGAAAGCATCATGTCATTATTAAATACAAATATAAAAAAAAAATGGTTGTCCGCTTGGGTCTTACGAAGGCGGGAAAAAACCAAATCAACATGCAACCATTTTTGCTCAAAATATATTCAATTAACATTGACATTTAAATTAGACAATTTAAAATCATTTCAAATACCTAATTAATTTTTTCGCGTACTTAATGGATAGACAACAGTAAAGATAACTGCTACTTTTTCAACGAAAATAAACTGATTTTCCACGCTCATGAAATACCATGATCGCTCATGAGTTAAAACCATTACACTCGCTGGCAATTCACTTTTCTTTGTCTGTTAATCATAAATAGAAAATACTTTTTGATTTTGTCTTTAAAAAAATTACCACAGCACACGTGTTGACGTTTTGTGTGCAGAATTCCCTTTGTTGGTAACATCAAGTTTAATTAGCACAAGTGGCTGCATCATAGCATAACCGCCAAGATAAGAACAAAGAATAAGATTTTAAACTATAATTAAATATTAAAAGCAATAATATATGTACAATTAAATTATTTTGCCAACAAATTTATCTAGATTTATTTTGGTATTCTACAATCGAATTTATTGTTCACAATCCAGCCGTAAATTTGGCTTAACGATTCCAAACTATTAAAATGACTGAATTAAACAAAAATTTGCGTGTCAGTTCTCTTAATAAAAGGTTATTGAAAATAAAGAAGGCAAACCATTTACCTGTATTTGTTCAATTAAAATTAAAATTTATTAGTCAACCTCACGGTATATTTTAAATGTGATAAATTTTTGAAAAATTATGTTTTGTAGTAGATTTTTGTACGTTTTCTTGTTGTGAAGCTGGACTAATTTGTAATCCACCGGTCGACGGGCTACTGTAAAAAATTGGATTTCCATTTTCTTCACTTTTTTTAATTTCATTCGGTTGCGCTAATAAGATAAGCTGCCGCAATGCTGGGGCCCATTGTGAAGAGACATTTAGATAATCTACAACCAATAAGCGATGGAAATTCGTTGCTTCCGGAATATTTTTTCTTTCGATCGAGTTTGCAATATTGTACAAAATAGTACGAATTTTATGATCTAGTCTATCGTACGACAATTTTAAAATCTCTATACGCTTAATAATTTCTTTTAACTCGTTGGTATTGTTGGTCAGGCTTAACGATGTAATTGTTTTGTCTAAAATTGTTAATATGTACGACTGAATTTCATCATCATCCTCTTTAATTTCCTTTGTAGTATTTAGCGCGACTTCTTGCTTTGTAGCTTCTAGAAGTCGTAAAGGAGCAGTTGGGGGTGGTAAGATATTTCGTTGATCTAATATGTCAGGTGGTGGTACTCCAATGTTCGCTTGTGGTGTTACAATCGATCCGGCAAAAGGCATTGGTAAGCCAGATGAGGCGAGTGGCGTTTTTGATGTAGTGCTTGGGTTTCCTGTCCCAATCGACTGAAGAGGAAATGCTACACGTTTGTTTAAATTAAGTTTCGATTTTCCTGCTGCTGATGGCGGGGTTGCCCCATAAGAAAACATTGGCGGATCATTCCATCCTGGGTCAAATACGGCTATATTTATAAATTATATTGTCGATTAAAAGTATTTTGGTGACGTACATTCTGATTTTAAATACGAACCTTTATTAGGAGGCAGTTTCGAATTATTCGACATTCTTTAAAAATACCTTTTTAATTTATGACGTTTCTATCTGTCAGATAAAAACAACATTCACCAAAATACGGTGGTATTCAAGTACATACATGCATATTTACGAAAGTGTACTACACAATCAGTGGTGCAATCTGTTTTTTTTATGTTAAAATACATATAACGTTTAGTTCTTTCTTATGCCGCAACTCGAAAAATGTTGACAGTAACTTTTTGGTAATTTCGCAACAGGAGAACTTAACGGCGAATTTTTGAAAAAAGATAAGGAAAAATTAATTCTGTTAAGTTCTTCGGTTGTGAAATTACCAAAAAAGTTACAGCCGACTGAATACCCCTTTCAAAACTAAAAATTCTTTAACATTTATAATTTCATTTTTGAATTATAATTTGGCACGGATTGGTTTTAGCTGTCTCACTTGACAGGCGACGGTGGCAAATTTTGGAAAAGGAAGATTTAATACAGCGATTTTTAGTTATTAATATTTCCACACCAAGAAATAAATGGCGCCAACTGAGACAGCTAAAACCAATGCTAGCCTATAATTTATTTTTAAGTGATAATTTAAAAAAAATCAAAATATATTACAATGGTTATCTGTAAAGGCAAGGTAATCCGTTCCACACACAACTGAAACATTTTGAAGTATGTACATAGTATAAAGCAAAGTAGTTTGCCAACAAAACTACAAATCACATATTTGGCACGACTGTTTTATATTTACCGAAGAATCTAGCTCATATATATATATATATATATATATATATATATATATATATATATATATATATATATATATATATATATATATATATATATATATATATATATATATATATATATATATATATATATATATATATATATATATATATATATATATATATATATATATATATATATATATATATATATATATATATATATATATATATATATATATATATATATATATATATATATATATATATATATATATATATATATATATATATATATATATATATATATATATATATATATATATATATATATATATATATATATATATATATATATATATATATATATATATATATATATATATATATATATATATATATATATATATATATATATATATATATATATATATATATATATATATATATATATATATATATATATATATATATATATATATATATATATATATATATATATATATATATATATATATATATATATATATATATATATATATATATATATATATATATATATATATATATATATATATATATATATATATATATATATATATATATATATATATATACGTTACAAATTTAGAATATCTTCGTTCTTGCTATAATTCACGTGTAAACGAACCAAAACAAAATATTTGGTAGCAACCGAATGTACAAAATTGACGCCACCGGTATGAAAGGGTCTAAGCTTCACACTTGCGGTAACTAAAAATTTTGGGGCGAGGCATCTGTTATGAAAGGTACTTAATCCCTGTTGTTCTATAACATACATTCGTTTTCCTCTGACGAATCTACTTTGATACATTTTCCTACGATTCTACATTGTTCTATAACCTACTTACATGATTCCTTTAATTTTGTTGTTGCCTTCTGAGTATAAAAATGGAAAAAATAACCGTGGCCTTTTGCCTTCTTTTTTAACATTATTTGTTTTGCTTGCGTTGCGATACACAAGATCCTTACAGTAAAACCCCAATTAGCAAAACTCACAAACTGCGAAATTTCTGGCATTACACTTAGCTTTACCACACTTAAATGGTCGAGCATCAGCTCCCAATATGCAGTCATTTAAACTCTCGTTCGGCAAACCAATCACAATACACCAGCTCAACTTGAGGGACCAAGCAATCATCATCATCCGAAGTGTGGTGAACACAGCTTCCGCTACACAAGAACTGAAACTGAGGTCGAAGTGAAGTTTACAATTTTTAGGCTTTCGTCAAAGGTTTTGGTCAACATAAGATTTTTGTTCAACTCAAGTATTGAACATTGCGGTTTTTTTTCGCGATGTATGTACATATTCTATTTGCCTATTACAATATTTAAATCAATAATGTTTTCTGTTTGAATGTATCTGGCGGGAACAAACAAGCTCTAACAGAAATTTTCTAGATCCGATGTTGATCAGTAAATTTAAGTTGAAATTACTTTTGTTAAAATAGACAAACATAACTCGAAAACAACCAACCGTCCAATATAAAATTAATAAATGTTAAACGAAACCAAAAAAAAAAATTTTTTTTGATCAGCGGCGAGTATTGAACTAATGACCTGCACCATGTTAATCTACTTCTTATCAACGCTCTTTTCAGTTTGCTTAAGAACTTATTTATTTGTTTGGACATAAATAATTCTGTTACACATTTAATTCCCAAAAATTATTTAATGGTACTAATAAGTAATAAATCTAATGTCTGTATTATATTTACTTACATTAGATATTCACAATGGCTAACCGAATTAAAAAAAGCTGAAATAAAAATAATCATCAAAATGAATTAAAAATGGTGATTTTTGTATGAACACCTGGGACTTTTTTTAATTCATTTTTTTAAACAAATTTTCTGAAATAAAAAAGGTCTTCTAATTTTCTTACAATTTTCGTTTTGTTATTTCATTAATGAACATTTTTTGATGACTATTTTTATATCAGCCTTTTTTAATACTTATAGCCATAATACAGATTTGAGCCATTTGTTCTGATATCAACGTGTAGTGTTATAGTGGTCTAAACCAGCCACACTCAACTGGTGGGGCACACGAAGAGATGCGCGAGACATAAACCACAATTTTGTATCGATTTATCAACGTGAAATTAAATCCGTCTCTTACTTGATTCGCCTTCTCATTATCAAGGGCGACATCTGCTTTGTCTTTTAAAAATATTTAAGATTTGGTTTATTATGCTCCCACAGTTGGCTTCATAATTCTCACAAATTTTTTGTTACATATTTTGCATATTTCATACATAGAATTATTTACAAATTTTTTTTCAAAATGGCTTTATTGGCTTCACTTGATCTACCACCTAACTAATCTTTCAGAACTAATATTTGAACGCTTGGTAAATTATTGTGAGCCCTCAATTACCTTGGGCCAACCCGTGGCTGCGGGTACCTAGTTGCGGCTTTGACATTTACAGTAGTATAAAACAGTTAAGAATTCGAATCGTACGGAATTATTTCCAAAGACAAGTTTCTTCAATTTGTCACATTATTTTTACTGATATTTTGAAAAAGTTACTTGATCAGAATAGATTTTTAGTACTCATAAATGTACATATTGTCATTTTATAGTATAACACATAAAATTTTAGTACAAAGTCACAAAAAATGTTATTTGTTATTTATCACTTGATCAGAACCTACTTCCACTCGACAGCTAGGTGCTAAAAATCGACTTAAGTTTCTCACTAATATCTCTGAAACTAACTATATATTGAAAAAACGGATTCATCCAATTGAAAGGAGAGAAAATTTTTCAAAAAAACGTTCCTTTAGTTTTTTGTCAAAGTGGTTCTAAGGCTAGGAAATCGTACCCAAAGTATAAAGAAAAAACTAAAATTTCTTTCCGTTTTTCCTTTGCCCTCTTCTTTAACGTTGGCAAGTAAAGATATTTTTTGTAAAAGACTCGTTGATTTGAGTATAAAGGTTTTTGTCCCATTAACGAACGTCCCGTTATCGAAGTATAAGACAAATCGCGACTCTAAAACCAGAAAAATCTCATTATTATTATTTTTTTTTTGTAATTTTTTCCACTTTAACGGTAGAGCTCATGGTACCGGGTATAATATTGTGAATCCTGTTAATGGCAGTTTATCCATTATCGAGATAGTATAACGCACCACAATTCTAAAACGACAAAAATCTCGTTTTTTCCCGTTTTTTTCTACTTTAAAGGTGAGAATTTTCAATAAAAAAAGTCGTTGTTTTTCTCCACTATAACGGCAGGAATTTTTACAACTCCACATACTTATATAAAGATATCATCGGAGCCGTGTTTACAAATTTAATATTAATAACCAGTTGTCAGTTGTTGATCAGTTATCGAGTATGATTTTTATGTGAAAAAACAAAATCAAAAATACAATTCCAGTTTTTTTTCTCTACGTGGAAACGATTTTCACAAATAGAAATATTTTTGTAAAGAGCTTTTGACCCACGATAACGGCTTTTGTTCCATGTAACAACATTCAAAACATCCAAAAAATAAAGCATAATTCTCTATTCTTCCTTTTTTCTCCATTTTAATGGCAGAAATTTTCACAAATAAAAATATTTCTTTAAAGAGTACATCAAAGCTGCGTGTAATAGCTTTTATCTCATTTTGAGATGTTAGTAGCTGGGAGGCGCAAGGTTCTACTTCCTAATATTCAGAATATTTTGTTCGCTTTGATTTAGAAAAACCTGTTTTTTTAGTATTTGTTAGTTTTCGAGACACAATATTAGTGGAAAACCATATTTTGCACCTACCTAACAGAATTTCAGCCTAAAGCAACTTTTCCTGTTAAATGATTAAACGGCGGAACTATTAAGCTTTCGCTAGGATAGGATGAAGCAAAAATTTGAAAATTATGGCGTACAAATTAGTTGGAGTTTTTCTTTTCGTATTTCTGTGATTTGGTTTAGAAGAAAGGACTAAAAATAAAATCGGTAATTACTTTACGGTAGCTCTTGCTTAAATTTAACATGTTTTTTAACGTTTAACGTTTTTTTTTTAATTTAAATAATTTCATTTATTGGCTAGTAACAGATTTCATTCATTTTTGTCCAAATTACCATACCTTCTGCATTAGACCATCTTTTGTCATCTTTCACATGGTTGTTGTTATTTTAAAATAAATAAGAAAAAACAATTTATAACATTTATTTTTTGTGTTTTTTTTGTTTTTTAATTTATAAATTTTCTTTTATTGGCCTATTGGCAGTGTTAATTTATTTTTAACACTATATTTAGTTTTTTTTTTATAATTATATATACAAATCTCGAAATTCGAGAGCATTTATTAAAAAAAAGGTTTTGTTTATCGTTACTAAATGATTATAGTATTTTAAATAATATAATCATTTATTTTATTACAAAATTAAATTATTTTTGTGTCTTTTTTTTTATTTTTATTTTTTTATAAAACATTTATTATATAAATCAAACAATACATAATAAATTTCGTCATGGATTTTTAAAAATTTATTTAAATTTTTTATAAATGTTTTTAACTATGTAATTGCGTTTTTAATTTTAAATATTTTATATTTTATTCACTTAATTTGTTTTCATTTATTTATTTATATTTATATTACATACGTGCGTTATTATAAATATATGTTTTTGTTATGTTGTTTTTATAAAACCAACAAAATTTAATTAAAAAAAAACAAGAAAATGATATACATATTATTTTATTATTTAATCAGCGATTTTTTTTGGTGTCTATTTAACAATAATATTACAATTAATGTTTAATTATACAATATAAAAATTATAACTTTATATATTTTATATAGAAATAAATCATAACGATATTTAACATTAGTTATTCCTGTATACAGTTTTAATTTTAAATTCTAAAAAATAATAATTTATTTTATATCATTGATGTTTGATGTTTATAATTTACATATTTTGTGTTTATTATGGAAATTGTATAGGACAAAATACGTATTTATTTTAAATATATTATATTTAAAGGGATTTTATTAATTTTTATACGATGAACACGTGGTATTTACTAAATCCAATAATAATTTTCGATGATTAATTTTAAATATATTGATACGGGGTTGGTGGTAATTATTTGTTAAATAATTTATTTTTTTGCAATTTTACATTTTCTATTTATAAATTGCTGAAAATGCGTAACGGTTTTTTTTGGCAGTGTAAGGCCATCAACTGACTTTTAATTTTCATTTTTTTTGTGGACCATAACTAGCTAGATGGTTCAATAAAATTTACACATTGTTCAATATTATTTTATATTACACTATTTTTTATAATTTGAGAATGGATGTTTGCTTTTACATTACGTACGGAATGAAAGTAATTTTACTAGTTTATTTATTATTATTTTTGAAATGGCACCTTTATCGGCTAGTAAAATATTTATTTATATGACGTCGAATTTTACTGTATTTTATTACCATTTCCTTTTGTATAATTTTTTGTTAATGAGAAATGTTTTAAAATTAAAAGTCCGCTTTAAAATTGCTCACGCTGATGGATTGGTATTTTACAGGTTCGATGGAAATAATATAATAATTTTTATTTATATAACTATATATATATATATATATATATATATATATATATATATATATATATATATATATATATATATATATATATATATTTTTTTTTTTTTTTTTTGTATTAATAACATCAAAAACAGAGATCTGGACAGAATATTAAAGAACTGGAGTTATAAAATCTCCACTGTGTTATTTTTTTTTTTTAGAATATAATCTACATCAATTTTTTTGTTGAATAGTGTATTGTGTAAGTATGTAACAGTCCCTTCGAGAGTTTTTAAATCATAAAATTAACAAACAACTATAAATATATGTTATATATATATATATACATATATATATATATATATATATATATATATATATATATATATATATATATATATATATATATATATATATATATATATATACGTTTTTTTATAAGTACATTAAATAATTTAGACCATGTGATTTAATAAATTATGTTTAGAGAGATAAAATTAAAAAATAAGCACCAATTTTACAATTTTGTGTTAACTATAACAAAATGTAAATTTATATAATGCATTGTGGAATCATTTTATGCGCTAGTAAGGTTATATAATAAAAAATTGATTGGAAATGCATTAGATAATATTTTAAAATATTTTAAATTTTACTTACATCGCGCGATTTAACTTTAAATTAAATCAATAAATAATCACAATTTTCTTTTATCTAGTCCACCACTCGCTAGATACCAAAATGAGTTACGATTTGTTTTTTATTATATTATTTATAATATAATTTGTGGTCCCTAGATTAACGAAAATGAATAAATTACGACCACAAAAAACAATAAATAAAAGTGAAATAAAATTGAAATAAAAAACTATATATATATTTTTTAAAACAATTTTTTAATGTTTTTTTTTAATAATTATTCTTTTTTATTCTCTTAACATAATTTTTTTTTTTTTTGCTTTATAAACGATTTTTTATTAACTTTATTATTTTACACAAATCATATATGTATATATATTTTTAATAATAATAATAATCAAAATAAAAAGAAATCTTTTATTTTTTTGATATAAAAATGACTGTTAAATTTTTCTTATTTATATTTAGTAAATTGCTTTTACTAATTTTACTAAAATTTTAACCTTGTGAAAATTATTTTAATCTTGTGAAAATTATTGTTTTTTTATTTGGGTTTGTTTTATTTGTATCACACGGGCTAACTGACTATATGAAAGTGAGTTACTGGTGAAAGCGTTTTTTATTTTTTGGATTTAACGGCGATTTGTAATATATGAGAAAAAAGTAAAATATTAAAATTATAAATTAATTAGCGTTAAAATCTAGCATAATAATGATAATAAAATTCAGATATGTAATTGATAATTTTTATTATTAATTATGAAATTTATGTAGTTTTATTAGCTCATGTGATTGTAATAATTTATAAAAACCATAAAGGAATAGTGTTCTAAATTAGAATTAAATACGAGAAAAGAAAATGAAATTAATAATATTGTCAAATTATTTATAATTGGTAGTGTATAGTATTAAAATACCCTAATTTATTTTATACTATACTGTTGTTTATTTGTTTTATTTAAATATTCGGTTGTGGGTGTGAAATTTATTATTTTATTTGATTTCCGTTTATTTATATTTATTTTTTTTTTGATTTATTAATTAACATTTTTTTATTTTTGACTAATTTTGCGATTTTATTTAATTTGATTGTTAATACTCGTTTATAGTACAATTTCCTTGTAAAATTGTTTATTATATTTTATTTATTATATAGATAATTAGGGTTAACAAAAACTTGGACGAGAATTTTCTATATTTTTATATAAATTAACGTTTACCACGTCATTTTATATAATGTATTAACATTCAAATTAAATACGTACTTTTAAATATTTGTTTGTTTAATAGAACTTTCACATAATTTTTATTTTTTTAACTATATAATCTCGTGTATCTAAAAAAGTCTTCTTTTTTTTTAAATTTATTTTAACTATTTTATTTTTTTAATAATAATTTAATTTATGTTCATTTCAATTCATATCTAAAAAAAAATAAGTATTTAATTAATTAATGTTAATTTCATGTA
This sequence comes from Tipula vernalis, assembly GCA_958295665.1. NCBI lineage: Eukaryota > Metazoa > Arthropoda > Insecta > Diptera > Tipulidae > Tipula > Tipula vernalis. The sequence continues at coordinate 368,209,214 of OY282560.1, forward strand.
TTTTATTTATTTAATAAGAAACCTTATTATTTTTTATTAATTTTAATTTTTTTGTCAACAAAAATAATGCACTAAATTTAATATATTTAGTTTTATTAATAATTTACATTTAAAATATTAATTTATGTTCATATATAAATTTATCTATTTACAAAAAAATTATAATTAATCGAAAAAAAAAATAATTTGTTCATCGGAATAAAAGAGGACGATACCATCATGTGTGGCAACTAAGTAGCGGAAATTTTACTTCTTTTTGTTTTTAAGTTCGGGATACTTGTTTTGTGATTAGGCCTTTATGAAACTACTTAGAACGGAGAATTAAATTAAGCAAAATTTTTGTTTTGACGAACTGAGAAAATTATGAAATGTTTTACTTATACATATTTACACCCTATGTAAAATGGAAATTAGTTGAAATTTGGATACACTATATTTAAATAATAAAATAACAAAAATAAAATGGATTCCAAAGTTAAATAGTTTCATATTAAATATTTACAAAATTATTAATTTTTATAAATGTTTTTTTTTTTAATAATTCGATAAGTTTTGTGTTTATTACGTTAATTGATTTTCTTACACAACTGAACTGAATAAAATTTTTAATATTTATATTTTGTATATATACATACATAAATATAACAATATATATTATATTTTTATACAGAAATTTTTGAATTTATTCTCATATAAATTTAGTTTTTAATTATTAAATCGAAACTGACTTTAGATTTAACTTGGTTTCTATTATGTATTTTCTTGTAGCATTTTGATTTTCTTTGTTTGTTATATTAAAAATTAAAAATATATTTGTTAGTATTAGTATAGACACGGTGATGAGACGATGGATTGATTAAGTGTTTGATTATTTTAAATTCGATCAATGTTTTGGTATAAACAAATATATTTATTTTGAGTGTTAGCAACGCCTTCTCGAAACCACAAACAAAATTTAATTTCGAAAACGTTTAGTTTTTTTTTTTAAAATAAAAACAGAATTTTTGAAAAAAATAATTAGTTTTTGATTAAATTTTGTTTGTGGTTTCGAATAGGTGTTGCTAACATTCAAGGCATATACATTTACATATATTAAATGGAAACCACGGCGACTCCGATACATAAGAATTTCTTTTGGTATATACATTAAAAATATAATCTAATTAAATAATATACAGTATGGACCAATTTATAGACATAAATTAAATAAAAGTAAATGCTATATATACGAATGAGGGCGAACAAATTATTTCAATTTTTATCGTACTGTATTATACTCGATTCGACTTTAAATTCTTCCTTAATGTTTGGTTGGCTGGTTAATAAAGCATTAAGCCTTGGCATTTAACAAATAATAATTGGTTTGTTAAAAAACAGAATACTGGTAGTTTGAGAAAAATGACAAAATTTGTTATTCTACTGAAAGTGAAGTTTAACGATAAATTGTACATCTAGTGACCAAATCGAGCAGATTTAAATATTCAATCAAGTTACAAATAGTGTCCAGGATCTTATTTAAAAAAAAAATTAAAAAATGTGTTGTAATAAAAATTCTAAATAAGTTCATTTCACATTATTTACAAAAATAATAAAATATTCTCTTTTTTAAATAATTTTTATTTTTATAAATAAAAAATAAAATATATGTGAAGTACTTGTTTTTGTTTGTTTTCGAATTCAAAAATAATTATTTCTAATTTGTAATAATTAAGTCATAAATAAGTTTTCATTTAATTTTTATATTCCTTCCTATATTCCTAAAATAAATGTATTTGTTTTATAGTTTGTATTTTTAATTTTGTCATAATTTTTTTGGTTTTTTCAAATTTTATTGTATATACATATTATATATATATATATATATATATATATATATATATATATATATATATATATATATATATATATATATATATATATATATATATATATATATAAGGTATTAAATCGACTGTGTGATATTAATTTTAATTTAATTTAATAATATTATTAGCGTTTATAGTGATTTAGTGGAATGCTGGTGATTTTTTGTGTTAAATGTGTTTTGCGTATAAAGTTGTGTTTGTCTTCTGTGATATTTTATAATAAATATTTTCTTTTATCAAAAATTAGAAATACAAAATTAAATTAAATTAATAATTAATTTATATAAAAAAAAATTAAAATTTAATTTAGAATTTTTTCATTTTGTTATTACATAATTATAAATATGTCTATACATTATGTTTGTTTATTTATAATTTTTATTATATTTATTTATTTTTATTTTTTTTTGGGTTTCTGTTTATCTCTTCATTTAATTAAAAAATTGACTTTATTTAACATTTTTTTCACGAATTTTTTAATGATTTTTCTTTTATATATTTTTATTTATATATAAAATTTTATTTATTTAATTCTTTAACTAATTTTGTTTTTGTTTTTTTTATAAAAATAAAAACGGAGAATCGAAAAATTATAAATTAGAAGTAAAATAAATCACAAATTTGGATTTTTGGGGGTATCTAGAACCCCATAAGCTATTATCAGTGTTTATACTCGGGAAAACGTCCTGTGCTGTCCATTTGCTGTTGTTGACCGTCGTGTCCTTGACCGTCTTGTATGTGACCGCGCCTCTGTTGGGGTTGTGGTGGCTGAATAACACTTCCGCTGCTTTCGGTTTCCGTTGATGGGGGTGACGGATAATAGTCTCTCGGTTGATGTTGTGTCCCAGTTGTTGTTGGTAAGCCCATAGATAAATCTCCGTGGATGATTGCTCCTGTTGATGAGGGACCATGTGCTTGTCCCATTGCGGGATTCATAACCACCACGGATACTACATCCTCACTCGCCCACCGGGCTAACGGTTGTTGAGCTTGAATAAATTCATCACTAGAAATATTCAAATCGAAAAATAATATATTGTAAATTGATTGGCCTCGTTATTTAAACACCATTTATATATTTTTTTTTTTTTGAATGGATCCTCTGTCGATCGAAACGGTACAGAGTTTGATTCTAAAAATCATCCATATTCCATGCATAAATGCTTGTTTAGATAATCGGCCGGAGTACATACCTTTCGCTATCGGGTGTATCACGCGGATCAACTTGCCGATCATGATGATCAGCGGTCTCGTAAATACCATCTTCGTCTTGGTGTAAATGCGTATGGGAGGAATGATGCGAAGAATGTGGCCCATGCGATGGATGCCCGTGTGCATGTCCATGATGTGTATGATGACTAAACGAATGTGGCGAATGTGTTTGGTGTGTTGAATGTCTGCTAGTCGCCGATGATGGAGGATGTCGATATCTTCCATAAACGAAGCGACTTTCATCATCTGAGCGAGGTCTACACCGATTGCTGTATGATGAATGTATTGTTGCAGTTTTTTGTTGCTGAGATAATTGTTGATTTGAACTGAGGACAAAATATATTATATAATTTTTATTCTTAATTTATATTAGGTTTAGTTACCCCTGTGAGGATTCACTACACGCTGCTGAACTATCTAATCTATAATGACGATCTGCCTCAGTTTCAGACATTCTTATATCTTCTGACCCGCTTGGACTCATGTGCCTTGAAGAATGATGTTCTAGTTGCCTAATTAAATCTTCTAAATTTCGTATACGAAGAGGCCCCAGCGACGGAACCTCCTCTTCCTCTTGGTTGGAAGGAGGACGATGATGATGCATCATAGGATTTGGTTGTCCTTCAACTATAACTGTATGCGATTGGGATACATCACATATATTTTCTTTCGAACTACTTTTTGATCCGCTTCTTTTATATGAAGTAGTTGCTTCACTATAACCTAATGCAGCTTGTTCTAATTGTTTCCTAAGCATTTCTTCACTGAGACTGCCGCTTCCCGATGGTGTATTGCCGGCACCAGTTCCTCGATGTGATGCCGCATTTCGTAATGCTTCCAATATGTCCTCATGATATCCATTCAAACTTTTTAGTGTGCGCTCCACATCACCGGTGGCTGACAGTAGACCAGTTGCAGTTTGTGATACGCTTGTCTCTTGTTGCGCTATTAATTCAAGATTATCGGATTGTGAATCATCTCCCCATTTATCTTTGCAACTATCACCAATTACAAGCCCAAAACCATGTTTCTTGAGGATTCCTTTTTCTGGAAGTTTTGACATATTGTTTGGGGGTAGGTCGATGATTGAGACAGTCTCTTCTTCTCCTTAAAAATACCGAATTGTAACGTACTAATCAACAAGAAACAAATCTACCCCCTTTTCTTTGGATTTTGTGAGTGTAAAGTGGCAGGGTATTTTTTGACATTTTCGTTTTTTTTTTTTTTTTATTAATTTTTAACAGTGACAGAGTGAGAAAAAGAGTGACTTAATTTTGTTTATATGTGATTGGAAGAAAATTTTTTGTAAAATATACAACCCAATTCCCATAGTCATGTCATTTCATGTGATATGACTATAGTCGTATCACGTCACTTGAAAATTGCTATGAAGGCGAACCAAGTGACACGAGTGCAACTTGAAATATATTAGGCAAATTAGAAATAAAATCGTTTTATAACAACAATCTTATTATTTTAAACAATAACATATTAAAAACAGTGGACAAAATTATTCAAAAAATAATATTTTAAAATATATAAAATAAAATAATTGCGTCTTTCCATTTTGTGGTATTCGCCTGTTACTTGCAAAAATCAAGTGACATCTATCGTATAAAGTGACTTTAGTCGTAACAAACGACTAAGAGAATCGCAAAATTGATGTGATATGACTATAGTCATGAAAAATGACGTGATACGATTATGAGAATTGGGGTGATAAATTGCAGCGTGTCTGGGTGTTATATAAATTAAGTATATGGTAAAATTTTTTTCCCAGCCACATAAAACTTTTTATTTTGCATTTTTATTATTTATGATTTTAGACTTTTTTTGGTTTAAGCGAATCTTATAAATTAACGGTATTTTAATAAAAACATCCGAAAAGAACGTATTTTTAATTTTAAACTGTTCGTTCGTTATATCAAAAGTTACAATTAAAAATATTTTCTTGTCAATTTATTTTTAAGGAGAGAAGGTTTTTTGTTTTTAGAGAGAAGACTAATCTCATAGATAAAATAATCTAACAGGTAGCACATAATCAAATATACCATAAACCGTCACTTAGAATTTCATAATTAGCTTTGATTAGAGTCATTTTAAAGACTTTGGACTTCATGGGAAGTCAATAAGATCCAACATTTTTAAGATTTTATAAATCAAAATTTGCTTCAAAAGTTGAACAAGTATAATACCAGTGACAGACTTGGGATTAGCTAACCACGATTAGTGAATTTTTCGAGATTAGCTATGGTGTGTCAAGTTCAAGATTAAATAATCGCTTTTTATTTCAAGATTAGTGACTAATCGTGATTATGAACCACACCTTCAGCCTCAAGTTTATTTCTTTTTATTGAGTTATATGTAAATGTTAAAATAAAATTTCAAATACACGTTACGCTTTATTTAGTACAGATGGAACCTATCATTGTCATTTTGAAAGTACAAACAATTTGTGGTATAAATAAAAAAAATAAAAATAAAAATTTTAATTAATAATTAAACTATTTTTTAAATGCTTGTATTACTTTTATTTTGATTTAATTAAAAAATGTTAAAAAAAGGCTGATGACATTTGTATTAATATCGATATCACAAACGCTTGGCGGCACTAGCTAAACCTTAGTCTGTCAATGCAATTAGATTATTGGTAAATTAGCTAATGGCGCTTTGCTAATATCTAGCCTGTCAGTGGTATAAAAGCAGTAATTTAACATACAGAAAAGAGAGGTTAACCAATTGTATTAGATAAAATTTTTATTCAAAGAGATGCGGGAATACTGGACATTTAAAGTTTTTTCCTGAGGTTCTACTATCTGTTAGATTATTCTTCCTTTGCTAATATATTATACAAAAGCTTTACTTTAGTTGTGTGTGCTTTCTAAAGATATATAATATTGGAAATTATGTTTCCAAAATTATAAATGGCAACAAGCAATTCTTAAATATTTAACTAAAAAAAAAAAAGGATTTCCCCATTCATGAAATAAATAATAGAATGTTTCCAAATGCACTAACAAAAAAAAAAGAAATTGGTTTAATTTAAATACGCGATATTTTAGGCGCCATATTCCACAATATTGAACCAATTTATTTTCGAAATGGAAACACCAGCGTGAATTTTAAATAAAAATATAAATATTCTAGCGAAATAATATATATCGACTATATAATATATGGTTAGGCACACAAAAAAAAAAAAAAATAAATGTACATATATTCTACATAAAGTTGAAAATTGTGTTACTTACCAGAATGTGTCGGATCTTCTTCGCTACCAGAACCGGGCATTCGTCTTATTTGCATTTTATGATCCCTTAAACAAAAATAACGATACATAATTTTTAATATTTTTTCTGTTCTTCTTATTTTATGATTTCATGATAAAATTATATATATAAAACATTTTTTATTATCATTTATTTTTATTTTGTTTTAGTATTCCGGCCTGTCATATTTCATTCTTTTTTATTTGTATAAAAATATATGAAATAAAAAAAAAAAACTCTACTTAGAACAAATTGAAATTAATTTTTATTATTATATTTTATTTTTTGTATTTGTACGCGGTTTTTTATTTTTATTTTATTGTTATATTTTTTTAATTTATTACACGATTGGATTGGCATTAAAAATATAAATGGCGATTTATTAGAATTTGGGGTGCGGTGTGATTTTTCAATTTTAAAATCTACATACTATACAGTACTGATTACGTGCGAACTATTTGTATAGGATTATTTTCGTACAGCAGTGTGCGTGTGTACAGAACAAAAACATAAACTAGATAATTAAACAATTTAATTAATATTTTTTCTCATATATATGTATCCTTAGTATATATTTAGAAAAATAATTTAATTTGATTAAAAAATATTATTTTATGAATAAAAGCGGTTTCCGGTTTTAAATTATGTATATTTACATTATTCGTTAGTAGACAATTTATTAAATTTAGTTTAAAGTTCGCTAATGTTATACTGAATTCAAATATTTACATTTTAAAATCATTAAATTCTGGTGCGATTATATATTATTGGAATATTTTTGGTTGCGATACGAATCAGTTATAACTTGATGTTATCTACGAAAATTTATGGTTATAATGACCTAATTAAAAACAAAATTATAATTTTTATTAAATAATGATAAAATAAAAAACCGTATAATATAAAATATGTATATATTACACTTATTGAGTGGTTTTGATTTATTAATGCATTTGGTGAGATAAGCGTATCTCGTTTGTATCTCTGTATATGTGTTATACATGAGGCGCGGAATTTTTATTGTAGCACCATTTAAATAATAATAATAAATTTTGTAGGTGTTTTATACTCACCGGAATCCTGGTTGATTTGCATATGTTATAATTTTATTGGAACCATCCAGTGATACCTCTTCGACCGAATGATGATTTGCTGTTGCTGCGCCACCATATGGTTTTCCCATCGGCTTTTTAACATATGGTGGGTCATATTTCAGTCGTGTTGTCTTCCTTCTTCATATTTTAATTTTTTTTTTTTTTTTTTATTTTATATTTTTTTATTTTATAAATAAAATATTTTTTATTTACAGAATTTTGTTATGAATAATATTTTGTTTTAATGTTTTATAATTTGCATATTGTATATATTTTTTGAAATTTTTAAATTATTTATTTATATATAATTATATTTTTGTTTTTATTAATTTATTTTTATATATTGTGATTTCCAACCAAATTAAATTCATATGCGAGGAAGAAAAGAAGAAGAAATAAACCAATTTCAGAATTTGTTTTTATTTAAAATTATTATTATTATTTTTTAGGTATTATGTTTCATATATATTATTTTTTTATTTTATTTTATATATATTGTATATATATACACTTATTTATACACATATATATATATATATATATATATATATATATATATATATATATATATATATATATATATATATATATATATATATATATATATATATATATATATATATATATATATATATATATATATATATATATGCATATATTTATTTTATTTTTATTAATTTGAAAATAAAAAATAAAATTATTATATATTATAATATAGAATTAATATAATATATATTTATAAATATATATACATATATATAAATATTATGTTTTGTTGTGACTTTTAAGAGACTATATTGTTGCGCAATAAAAATAAGAAGTTTTATTAAATTGTCCGATATATCGAGTATGTCCTTATTTAATATAACTTGTATTTTTAATTAAAAATAATAAATATATTACAAACAACATTTATTGTTTTTTTTTTTACAATATTTTTAAGAAGAAATATAGGTATTATTTACGTATATATAAATATGTATATACATATATGCAATTCAATAATTAAAAAAATTATAGTATACATTTACAACATCAAATGCAAAATAAATTAAAATGAATAATTAAAAAATAAATTAATTTATGGAAAATAAAGTTTCCGGCATCAAATGGAGAATCAAAAAATAATAATTAGCATTTCGTGGTCATGCTTTTGATATGGACTATTTTTGTATAAGAGCATGTAAGCGAATATTTATTTGGACATGTCCAAATGATGCTACGAAACATAAATACTTGGTTATAATACAAATTTTAGGTAGACCATTTTCCATTTTTCAAAAAATATATTTTATTTAAATTGTATAGATATATTTTTGGGATTATCTTTAAGCATTGACCATATTATTCGAAATTAAAATAATAATAAATAATAAATTTGACGATAATTTTTTATTTTTTTTTGAAAATATTAATTTTATACACTTCATTAATTATTTATTTTATAAACAAAATAAAAATTTCAAGTTATATTTTTTTAAGTTTTGTTATTTTAGTTCATTATATAATTAAAGCAAACACAATTATTTATTCTTTTATCTATATTTACTATTCTATTTAACCAATTTTTTCTACTAAATATCTCTGCAAAATATTTATAACGATTCCGGATAAACTGTAAACTTTCTAGTTTTAGAGGAAATGGGGAAGTTATTAAAAATATTACACAAAGTGTACAATTATTAACTACTCCAAGACATTTAAATTTTAGTTATCGAATGTCGTGGCCTGATTAATCTAACGAAACTAAATTTTTAATTTAACCTGATTGATATTTTTCTATATTTATACCTTAGCTAAATTTTTCACTCAATTATTTACAGACGACTATTATTTTCAGTAATTATAATAAAAATTGGTATACCATTGCGCGCGCACATTATTTTACTTAATAATTGCTGTTATGGTCTATTTGAAATAAAAAAAAAAATCACTAATTGATCAAAAAGCATTAAATTTAATTGAAAATTTATATATGTAAATATGTACATTTATATTTGCAAATATTAATTAATTTACATAACCTTTTCACGATTTTTAATAATTAATACAAATTGAGTTTCATTTTTAATTGTAATTAAATCCAACAATTAAATTTTCGCTTGTTATTCGTGTATAGATAAAGAAAATTATCATTTCCATTTAATGTGGTTTTTAAGCACAAAACTTTTTGCCTTAATTAATTAAATATTATTATATGTATGTTTTAATTCAATTATTTTTATTGTAATGTTACTATTTTCATTTTAATTTTATTTCCTTTTAATTAATTATATGCGAAAAATGTATTGTATTTTTTTTTTTTTTTTTTTTTTTTTGGGGGTATAGTACATTAACATTTTAATTTTTCTACGTACTGTTTGTTCATTATTATTAATTTGTTGTCTACAAACAAAGACAGCTTTAAAAATAATTTATTTAATTAATATATTTTTAAACCTAATTAGAATATTTGTTTTTATTTAATTAATATATTTTTAAACCTAATTAGAATATTTCTTTTTGTACACATGAAATTTATAAATGTTATATAAAATAAATAATAGTTTTTATATAGAGCTCCTTTAATAAAAAATTGCATTGCAAACAAATAATAACAATTTATATAAAAAATAATATACAAAACTTTTTAATTATTAATTCCTATAAATAACAAACAAAAAATTATTATTTTTAAAATTATAAAAACCTAAACATTGATCGTGTGGATGTGTATAAATAAATATAAATTTTAGTTTGGAAAACATTTATTTTTATTTTTGTTTAACATTAAATCAACAATTTTCAATTTAGTAGAGTGGTTTCGAACAGAAATTGTTGAATTCACAATTCCTAATTTTGCTTGTTAGCAAACAACAATAAAAACCAAAAGTTTTAAAATTTATTTTGCATGATAATAAATTTCAGTTTTTGTAAGATGAGCTTTTTTTACGATGTATGTACAATAAATTTAGGCTCATTTTTTATTTGTCAATTTTAAATCGTCTACCGTTAAACTTATGTAAAATAATGTAATTTTGATACGTAGATAAGACAAACCGAACGAACAAATTATAAACTTGTTCTTTACAAATAATCTTTAGCAACACAATAAAATACAATATATTTATGTGCAGGGTGGTTCGTATGGTCAATAACAAAAAAAAAAAAAATTAAGAATGGTTCATTAAATTCAAGAAAATCCTATTGCTTCTGTCACCTCATCAACATTAAAAATTGTTGAACTTGTTTGTAAAGAATGGCATAATTGTCGCTTGTAGGTCGGCTTTTCTTCTCATGTTTATTGCACAGTTTGTTGGAGAAATTGTAAGAAGTTTGATCACTAAGACAATCGTCCGATCTTACGAAACACGCTGTATATAAATAAAATGTTGATAGGATTTTCTTCTTCAATAACGTTAAAATAAAATATATTTTTCTACTTTAAAAAAGTACTTTGAAGTGTATTTTTAATAATAAACGAAGCGTAACAGTTTTTTTTTTATTTTTGCAAGAGCCAAAAATGGACAATCTTATTTCTACCGTAAATAAGTAACAAAAATAAAGAGTACTTCTTGTGAATTCAATCTTAAAAATTAGAGAATTTAATTTAATTAAAATTTAATTCGACGAATGTCGTTTTCATTTCGTTGGATGTTTTCTATTTTTTTTTATTTTTTATAGTATTATTTCTTGTACACTACACTGTTTTTACTTAATTTAGTAGTTTTAATTTTTTTTATTTTTATTATTAATAAAGAAATTAAAAATGATGAATAAATGAATGGTCTAATTAATAATATGTCTCTTATTACATTTTATGTATTTCAAAAGGCATACCACCTATCACAATTTTATGAGAGATTTTACTATTTAATATTTATTTATATTTATTACAATTTAAATAAATTATATTTATATGAAAATAAAAACTTTATTGCAAAACGATACATACTAAAAACAAGCTTTCAATAAAATACTAAATTAATAAATAATCAACATGCAATTAATATATGTATGTACTTATATACATAAAATCCACAATAACACAAAAAGCACATTAAACGTATATAAAAATATATTATATATTATTGCTCAAGAAAAATAGTTTTATTTAAATTTATTTTTTTTTAATTTAATTCATTTGTTTTTTGATTTAATTTTATTCTTTCATTAAAAATAATTTAGTACAAGTGTGTTAACAAAAATTATTGCCATGCAAATTTTTCGTTTTTTTTGTCTGTTTTTCAAATATTCGCTAAAACTACTTTACTCAGAGTGAACATGCAAAGAATCGAACGAATTTATTGGAAATTTATTAACTTTGTTGTTATAATTGATAATTTTAGATAAAAATTAATTTCAATTTTTTTTATTTGCTTAATTTATATAATATACATATTATACGAAATATATTTAATTTCAGGATCTTGGCATATACTATATATACCATGATTTTTATATATATATATATATATATATATATATATATATATATATATATATATATATATATATATTATATGCCATGATCATGAAAATTGAGTAAAAACTAAATAAATAATTTAAAGCTGTACAATTACAAGAGTGTAATATAAAATAATTAATTTGGTTTGTAAGGCATTTACTTAATTCTTAATTTATTTCTGTTGTTTTTTTTTTTCAATTGTCAGATTTGTTAATTTCTCTTGTAAAAGTTAAAATATATCAAAACAAAATGTAAATAAATTAAATTAAAAAAGTTAAAGGAATTTTCAAAATTAAAACTAATTTTTCTTTTGATTTTTTCTTTTTTTTGTTAAATTTAATTCTTAAATGTAAAGTTTTTTTTATTATATCAATTAAGTTTTTTTATTTTCAAATTTATTTATTATATCTGTAAAATAAATGAAAAACTACCTTTAACAAAGTTGTAAATTTAAATAAACTAACCTCAGACACAGGGAGAAGTTTCTATGTACTACAACTGACCTGTAGCACAAAGCCATTAGAGTGAATGTAACAAAAACAAAACCAACTACTGATACAAGTACACCGACTAAAAATACTGTATTTGAACCATGATAATTTTCTATTTTTGTTTAGTTAAATATTTTTTTTTTATATAATATATAGTTATTATTGCATTAAATTTTTTTTTATTTTATATATAGTTACGTGGTTGGTTTGAAGACACAGAGTAGATTGGTGTTTTATATTCATATTGGTTTTCATGAGGAAAATAAAAAGAAATTTAGAAAAAAAGAGAAAAATATGAAAATAAAATTAAATATTATATTTTCGAAATATAAAAAGATTTTTTATTTTTAATTTGTTTTTATTTTATTTTATTTTTTTTTTTTTTGGTCGATGACAATGGTAATCGAAATTCGATTTTATCCATAATATTAATTATTGCGTTTTTATTTAAAATAAATAAAGTAAATTAATCTTACCTTATAAATAAATATTTATATTTATGTATTTTTTGTTTAAAAAAAAGAAGAAGTGGTTTTAATAATTAAAATAAAATGTATGTTTATATGATATGAAATTTAATGAGATGTAATAATGTGTGTTTTGATTATGCACAAAATCCAAAGAAAATAGTGAGTCTCTTGGGGTGCGAATACAATGAATCGAATATAAATTTTAATCTCATTTAAATCTATAATCTTTATAAACAAATAAATAATAATTTTTCAAAAAAAAAAAAAAAAAAATAAAAAAAAAATAAATATGGGGTTCCGATCATTAGGAAAATATTTATTCGTTTGAATAAAATAAATAAAAATGCTCACTTTTCACAATATTACTAGTTACGTTTTTCTTAACAATGTACAAAATTTGAATATTCCGCAATTAAAGGTAATATTTGTTTATCTGTGCGTGAAATCCAACTATCAACTACTAAAAAAAAACTTTGTAAATAAAGACCTTTTTCTAATTTTGTTATGAAAAGTAACACTTCTCAAAACCGTAGTTAATTGCGAAATGGCCACGAAGGCTTTGGTGGTGACGAAGTATTTATTTCCACACCAGTTTCGGCCTATTTGATTTACAACCAAATTGAAATTAATTCGAAATTTCATCTATTTAACCTCATTTTTTTTAAGAATATATATAACAAATTACTGTTTTTTTATCAAAATTAGAATATATCTTATAGGAACCCCGTTCGGAAATGCAATTTTTTGTTTCTTGTGATTTTGGGCAATACCTTCGTACGTTCCCCAAATATCCCACTCGTTACACAAAATGAGGCATTTCCTAACTGGTTGCAAAAATTGTTATGTAACTAAACTTCTCAGTAAAGTCTTTTCTATTTGACTCGATGTGATTTCCATTGGTACTATGTATACAAATGTTGTGCATATACAATTATTTTTGTTTTTCGGTATGAGCATATTTTTAATTGAATAATAATAATTTTGTTTTTTGGGCCTACAAAATATAAAAAGGTAATCTAATTTATTTGTTTGCGGGTTCATATTTAAAATGGTACCTGTACGAGTAAATTAATGTGTTTATTATGGTTTGTTGATTGAAGTACGAATATTAAATTTGGGTTTCTACATTTGTGGTATGTAAAAGGAAGCAGAGTGGAAGATATTTGATTTAATATTGCTTGGCTATTTTAAGCTCCACAAAAAATAAAATTAATCTAAATATTATAATAAAGAATATAGCTAGCATGTATGAAAACAAAATAAAAAATATTTTATAAATGGTAAATAAAAATAAGAGAAATGTTGTTCTAATGAAATGTGAAATCTGACAAGAAAGTATATAACATAAAAAAAAAATATCCTCAAAATAGGATTTCTTGAATTATTATTGTTTTTATTATTATTTTCTTTTATTTTACTTTTTAAGCTATTAAGGAAATAATAATATACGAACAGTTATATTACATATATACATATATCTATATCTATATACATATATGTATATACATACAAATATGTATAATATATATATTTGTATATACTCGTACATTTATGAGAGAAAAACGCATATCACATAAAATTTAGAGGCTTATATTATACAGAAAACAATCACACAAATCTACATACGATACATTTAATTTATTTTTATTTTATTTTATTTTATTTCTGTTTGCTTGGTAAAAATTTAAAGACACAAAATTTCCTCGTTGTCTCTGTAAATAGCATTTTAGTTTACAAGTAAAGAAATAAAATTTATAACGAGGCGGCAGACATATTAGACAATTTATGTTGTATATTATAATAAAAAAATAAAATAAAATAGTATCTTCATTCCAATATATGTATGTATGTAATTATTTCACCTTTCGAATAATTAAGCAAGCATTTTAATAATTCGTATATATGTATATTTAAATAAAATAAAATAATCATATATGTGTTGTAATGTTCTAGTTAAGTAGTCGCGTCTTAATGCTCTCTTATACACAAAATATGTAGCACTTTTTATTTTTTTAAGTCAGAACTGTTCATAGGTTAAAGTATATCTTTAAACAAATGTAATTTAAAAAAAAATTATGATTTATTTATAAATTAAGTCACTATTGATTTCACACACAATTTCATAAACATCTTCCACCCAATTATATTTACTCCTATAAAGTAATAAATAAATAAAAGAAAACTCATCCTTATTAGATGCATTAATATTATGAATAATAACATAATCCTGTAAAGGATTACATACATACATACATACATACATAATATAAATGGTATATGTTTTTGGAGAATCTCATCAATATGTATGAATTACATTGTGAATGGCCTATAATAAATGTTTCTA
The DNA here is from genome assembly GCA_958295665.1 of Tipula vernalis. Classification (NCBI taxonomy): domain Eukaryota; kingdom Metazoa; phylum Arthropoda; class Insecta; order Diptera; family Tipulidae; genus Tipula; species Tipula vernalis. The sequence continues at coordinate 368,224,406 of OY282560.1, forward strand.
ATAATTTATTTTGATTTTATAACTTATATGTTTTATATTTTATTTGTATACATTACGAAATTGAATTCGATCGATCAATATGATTATTTATGGTGTGTTGTTGAATTTCTAGTAGCTATATTGGATATTCATTTTAATTTTCAGTCAGTATCGATTATGATCATTTTTTGATATTTAATCGAATTCCGAAGGGTTTATTAGGATTTATTAAAATTTTACGAATTTTAATATTTCCCATGTTTAAGTCGCGTTCTTCAGTTTATACCGGATTATTTGACCGAAACAGTTAATATCTTTAAGGGATTGAGTTTTTGATAAAAATTTATTATATAATGATATTTTTTTAGCCTTGCGATTGACCCTGAGAGAAGCCTTATCAAGATCATTGGAATCGTATAGCTGAAGTAAAGGCCTTTTCAGACATATTTTTTTTCTAAATTCGTTCAAAACTTTTCGGTAAATTTTACAAAAAAATTGAATTAAAAGAACATCACTTATATGATTTTCGCTTCTACTGATAGTTCTATCACAAATGTTTCAAGTTGTGGTGCTGTTGGCTTAATTCGTTGGATTAGTATGGTATCAACGAATTTATTGGAGCGAATTGCGGATTTGTGTTAAATTGGATAAAGCTTCGTCAATTTGCAGCCATAGATCAAGGGTCGCTCGTATCGCTTCTTCTGATAGATGTACCACAAATGTTTCAAGTGAGTGACTATGGTCTAATAATGCCAATAAAATTGAATTTTTTTTTATTTATTTTAAACAAAAATATTTATTTTTCTTTTCTGGTAATTTCTAAATTTTTGTTTCGGATCTTCTTTTTTGTATTTTAACTTTCCAATTATCCTGGATTTTAAAGTTTCTGGATTTTTGTTCAGGCAATTGTAGTGAGCCCTTAAAACTCGCCTGATTTTTAACCTAACCCAAGTCGATAAATCATGAACTTGCTTATTTCATAACCGATGTTGATGAAACTCGACATGTGAAATAAAAATGGGATTCTAAAATGATATTTAGGCGAATCTCTGGAATAAAGTCAATGAGGAAGGAACTCGGTTAGTTCTCAACCAATTATGGTAAAATTCGACCTAAATTGATGATAAAGTCTGGAATATGCGTTTTAATTTTTGAGCTAAGTTTTTCGAGTAGGTGTTTAATCTGTATTCGGCTGAATAGGTACTTTGTATCTTTTGTGTTTTAAAATTGCGACAACTATGTTTCTCCAAAAGCAGAATGATCGATTCTCGTTACATCTCTACAATTCTGGATTATTATAGCTTGATTTAAAAAAAAAAAATTAAGTAATCTTAACGAAAATAGTATAATAAAATAAAATAAATTTAAATTAAAAACTATGGTTTACATACTTAATTTCATTTTATTAGAAAAAAAATCAAATTCATTATAGTGCAGGTGGAAAGTAAACATTTAGGCAGCTTGATTGCAATAAATACATGTGGTCTTAGGAATACTGCTTTACTAGGCTCTTGATTGCTAGTTGGGGCTTCAGTAATTGTCAAAAAAAGCTTTCGTCCAAGTACTCTATCGCTTAACGAACAAAATAATTCTTCTAAAATGTTTCTTGTACCTATGAACAAGTAAAGCTTTTGTTTTAACACAAACATTTAATTTACGTCATTTTTTAATTGAAAACTTATTTCTTTCCATCCATGTTTGCATTAATTAAAATTAAGTAAGTAAAATCAAAAGAAATCCCACACGTGCCTGGACTTTCTTGAATAATTTCGAATAACCTGGGAAAGCGAAGAAATATCGAAATTTTGACATATTCTGGAAAAATCTACTAAATATCGCGATTCAGATTTATATATGTAGGTAACTCTGAAAGTTCCCAGAATTCAAACCTAAGCGCCGAACATTGCCTTACAAAATTCGAAAACCTCTAAATATCTCGAATAATTCTAAAAATGTCGCAAACTTGAGAAATCTAGAATAAACCGCAGAATAATCTAGATTATCAAAAAAAAAAAAAAAAAAATTCTCGAAAAATACCGAGAAATTTGGACATTAATAAATAATTTTGGAAAGCCTGTAACAAAAATCTAGAAAACTCAGGGAAATTTAGAAAAAAATCCGAAAACCGTAGGAATATCGAATTATTTGTCAAGTAACTTAATGTTATTAGTACTACTAAGCAAAATGTTACTAATCAAACTAAGTCTAAGCTCAACAAAACGATATGCAAACCTCTTATAAGTTTGGAACCATCAAATAGCATCGAGTAATTTCGTAAAAATCGAACAATCATATTCTTCGAAGGCTCTATGATACTCGAGTAACATCGAACAATTGAATACACTCGACAATCTCAAATATACTCGAATCATCTCGAAAATCTAGAATAACCGCATTGTTTCGAAACACTAATTAAGTATCGAACATCACGCATCTCACCTCCATGCTAAATTCCAATAATCTTAATAATTTGGAATTTGCATTTTGTGATGGTTTGGGTCAAGTATCTGTTGATTCCTTTCCTAAAGACAAAGGCGCTTTTAATAACGAAAACAAACTCTCTTTGAACAGTCAGTCGCGGTTAGGTATTTTTTTAGGAAGGAAGTTTCACCAATTTCATCTTGATTTTTATGAAAAAACAATGATACCTTGCAAGCTGCTTAGCAGCATTGCGGATTATTATTAGTTCCCTTTTACAAATCAGATTAATCCTTTTTCGGTGCCTGATTATAAATATAAAATTTTCGCTCCAAACCAAACAGAGAATACAAAAACAGAGTAAATTTAGGTGTACAGAATGCTAAGAGCTTTCTTTTTGGTGTAATCAATATACATTAGCCGGAAACATTTACAAAAATGTTTTGTCTTTCTTTTCATTTCTCTTCAGTAAAATATTTTAAAAATTAAACCTGCATTTTCCAGAATTTAAGATTTTATTCATAGTTTTTTGGGCCTTCCAAACTTTCGTATCGCGGCGGTCAAAAGGAAAAGTTGATATTTTGTTTTCGACTAGTTTCGGAATCGGTTAAACGTTCCCGGCTTTTTAGGGAAATTTACCACTACTTTCTTGTTGTGAAAAAGTACGCAGAAAATATTTTGATATTCAATACGCGTTTACATTGCAGTGCAAACAATTTTTAAACAATTTTGTTTTCTTGCTCCATTTCATGCAAAATTGAACGAATTTACAAGTCATAAAAACAACATTTTATAAAATCTAGAAACCATTTAATATGTTGTAACATTCTAATTTATTGATTTGAAATATGAATATTGTTTCGTAAAATACATCACATACATTCTTTATCAAAATTATTTGTACCCATAAATTTGTTCTCCTAATTATACTTGTGCAATATGGAAAAATTCAAAATAAAAGATTAAATCACTTAAATTTAAAATTATTTTTAGCTAATTAAACGGTGAATCACTTTAGTTTTGTATTCCCATAGTCAGATTTTATTACGTCTCTGTAACATTTCGCAAGTGGTCCAACAAATTTTTAAAAAATCACCTGAATCTTAAGACATACGTATTTATTAGCATCCTACTATATATTTTTGACTTTGCTAGATCGTGAATATACAATTTTAATTTAAACCTTCTCAATTTTAAATACAAATCTTGCTCTGGCCTAGACAATTATTTTAATTCAAGATTTTTGTAAAATTTCGTAGCAATGATTCTTCTTGTGTATGGGAGCATTATTGAATTGAAGAGCAAATTGAGGGCCATTTTACTAATTTATCGTCAACTAAGAAGGAACTAAAGTTGTCAACGTTCGTCATATGCGAACTAAATTACTACATCAGGACTCTATTTTCCCAAAGCTTTTATCTGACTAAAATCAGACCCGCTCAAAATATGACCCCAAGTCATTTTTAGGAGTTAACCTAGTCAGATAAAAAAGAAATAATATCTACTAAATGAGAAGAAGATTGAGATATTAGCCAAAATAACTGAATTTTTATTGCTAAAACCAAAATGTGTCACCTGCTGCAGGGTATCACTTTTACTGGGTTTCAACAGTAATGGATTAGTTATATAGGGACGAAAATGAAACGAACTGAATTTATTACGACCTTTGACTATATAACAATGGACCGCTAACGAGCTCGTAACTCAATCCCTCAACCAACTCGTAGTATAAGAATTATAGACTTATCGTAAAGACGTCATATTGTCCTAGCGCTGCAAAACATTTCATCTGGAGCCATTTAAAATTATAAAATTACACTTATTGAATTTATTAGATTTTCCAATCACTACAATTTTAACATAAAGGGTCTTTCAATAAGGACGCTTGATTTTTAAATTTAAATAAAACAAGTTGTGTGTGAGATATCCACTCAATTTTTTTTATTTGAAAAAAAATTGTATGGCATTAAGTATATATAATGTCGTTCAAATGTCCGCCACGGCTTTTTTATGGCGTTTGCTATTTGGGGACATTAATTGTTTGCGATTTATTCCCATAGACTTGCGATTTAAGATAATCCCAAAGGAAGAAGTCTCAATCGCTCGTCCACAGCATGCGCTGTGTGGTACGTAGTGCCGTCCCGTTGAAACTACATGTCGTCGGTATCCATATATTCCAGTTTAGGCGACAAGAAGTTGTTTATCATCGATCTGTAGCGCTCGCTGTTGACGGTTATATCAATGCCAGACCAAAATCCGCACGAAACAGTGACTTTCTCGGAATGGGTTTGATGCCGGTGTATATCGTGTGGTTAGTATCGCCCCAAATCCGACAATTTTTACTGTTCAGCGAAAGTTCAAACAAAGTTCTAAGATGATTTTTTTTACGGGGAACGTTTCTCGAACGGAGCACTGATTTTAAAAATACAATTTGATGATTTGCACACGTTTTTCAACGCTATAACCTTCCATGGTGATTTGCCACACACTACTGAACAATTCATAATAAATTTGATAGATGTTGCTTTAATAACGTTGCTGTTATAACCTAAAAATTTCGAGCGTCCCTATTGAAAAAACCTTCATAAAAGTTAAAATTAATTAAGCACTCCATTTAACTTCATATAACAAATTGTTGTTGTAAGCCCAATTGAAAACCCAAAATAAAAAAAATACTTCTTGATTTTTTTTTTAGCATTAAATATTTTTGAAATTGTATTTGCTTTTGGGAATAATGAATGATATCTGTTGCCAGTTGTTTTACAACCATTTTTGAACCGCCAGCAGTTCTCGTGGCTCTGGATTTTAGGTACAAGAATTTTATGCGTTAACGGTCCATTGTTATATACTCAAAGGAAACGACTGAATTCAATACATAGAACTCAAAACCTATAAATGGGACAGTAATCAAAACCTACTAGACGAATTTATACATAAAAATAAACGAAATGAAAATTGACGGTGGAATTGTTTCAATACGCTTTCCTTTCGTTTTGTCTTAGCGGTATGTTTATTTTTTATGAAATGTCACAACACAACAAACAAGAATTATTAATGAAATTTGAGGAAAACTAATTATGGGTTATTTCGGAGACTGCAAATTTCTTTTATTTTTAAATAACTTTTCATTTACACCGTATGATAGACAATGGGTACTCGACTACTCGTACATATATGTATGTTTTTGGTACCGAAAGCATTTATTACCAACAATATTATCAAAGAATTTGATTACAAAATTAAAATAAAAAAAATAATTTGAAATTAAATTAAATTTTTGTTTAAAAATCAATTCAATAAAATTATAAAATTAAAAATTATTTTTTTTTTGTTTTCAATTACATTAAAAGTATTAATATAATTGCAAAATATAATAATCATATGGACTTTTATTTTATTTTATTTTAATAATTATTGTTTAATAACGAAATTATAATATGAATATGTAGATATTTTTGGTGTAAAGCGAAACAAAAAAAAAAAAAAAAAATTATTGCATTTTATTTTATTTTTATATATTATAATAAATAAAACAGACTACAAAAAATTGTAATTTAAATATATAGCATATTTATAAATTTTATTCGGTTGTATTGCAATTTAAACAAAATGTTGTTTAAAATCAATTGAATAATTATTGGAAATAAATTGATTAAATGGCATTATTTAATTTAAATAAAGTTTATAGACTTTGATTATGTACCGATAACTTTAATGATGTATGTGTATTTTATTTTATTAAACATTTTTTTTACGATTTATTCATAAACATAATTGGGAATAATTTTCTCCCTATAACAGCACACATATTCACACGCATCCATTCATCCACCAATAATAATTTATGAAATAAAATTAAATTAAATATGTGCCGCGAGTTAATAAATATTTTAATATAGTTTATATATCAACGAAACTATAAAAAGTTAAATTATTAAATAAATCATAATTTTATTAAAAATAATATATGTTTTTATATCCCTATTGGATGACATACATTTTAGTTGATTTATTGTGATTAGTGTACATTTCGAAATCATTTAAATATATGTCATAAAATTGGGAAAATTGATTTATTAGCCATAGTCCAGAATTAATAACTTTTATTTCATTAAATAAAGTCAACAAATAAATAATTCAATTTGATGTGAATATTTTATGTCGGTATTTTTACATTTTTATAAAATTATTTATAGAGAGTTATTATTTTATATGTAAATTAATTAAGTGTTCTTAAATTTCTCGAAAAATATGTACTAATTAAAATGAATAAAACAATTGTGTGCATCAATCGATACAATACTTGGGCTTTAAAAATTGATTAAAAATGAAAAATGTTAAACAAAAAAGAAAAATTGTTCATGAAAATAATATATATATATATATATATATATATATATATATATATATATATATATATATATATATATATATATATATATATATATGTGCATATATTATTAATGTACAAACATATGAATGTTAAACATATAAAAAATGTAATTTTTAAAAATGTTTTCGGTTTGTTGCATATTTGCTAAATAAGCAATAGATTTATATGCAATACGCTATTTAGGGTTTGGAACTTTGAGATGGAATGTTTTTTTTTTGGTAATTAGTATACCAAAATTAATTCTTACTATGTATTTGGAAACATTTTCGGTGCGTGTTTTATAACAAATATTCCAACAATAGTTTTTCCATTAATTTTCTTACAAAATGATATGTAAATAAAAAGAGTAAATTAAATATTAAAAAAAATAATTCGTCAGACTGTGTGTTGAATTATAAAATAATAGTAATAATAAGTAATAAAATATATACGAGTACATTTATAAACATTTATAATATACATGTATAAATAAATAAATGAAACGACAATCATTAACAGAATATATAATTTAGTACCACACACAATATAAATACGATATATGTATATTTGTTTATCAACAAAAAATAAATATGCATCCATTTTTAACCAATCCAATAATTTATTAGTATGTACAAATATAAACATTTTTTTTTGGCTCGTGAAATTAACTACCATACTGTATTTGGTTATTTTTAATGATTGCAAAGGTTATTATTGAATTTTGTTTGACGTTAAAGATTAAATATAGTTTTGTTTTCGCGAGCATTAAATATAATATCATTATAAACAATTTAATTTTAAGCGTCAAACAAAATTATAAACAAAACAAATTATCCAATAAATTTAATAATAAAAATACTAAAATATACATAGATAATTTTTTTGGTTTGGTTTTGGATCCAATAAAATTTGGTTTTATAATAAAAATAAAAATTAAAAATAATGTATATTCATTTGTCATACATGATTTTTATGTAGATAAATATTGTTGTAGGAATATTATCTTGTGTAAGGTTTTTTTTTCGTTTTTTTTTTTTTGATTAAAATTACTCTACCTGTAACAAACTGCCATTAATGCAAAACTAATGAAGACACATTTGACTATTACCACTAAAATGATGACCATTGTTAGTGTGCTGATTTTTTCTTGAACACCATCGCCTGGAAATTTATTTGTAGAAAAAAAATTTTGGATTTTTTTTTGTTTAATGTGTAACAAAAGCCCCCAAAAAGTTTTAATTTTGTATAAAATGTGTATGTATTTGTTTACATAAGTATTTCAAATTTCAAACATTACAATAAACAAAACTTTTGTTACACATTTTTAAAATTTGAAAATAATACCAATGAAGTTTTTTTTTATAAATTTTAAAAATCATATTATAGTCATCAAAATTATTGGATTATTTTTAAATAAATATTTTCACTACAATTCAGACCATTTCGTACCAGAAAAAACAAATTAAAATTAATTAAATAACTCGTTATTGTTTACTAAATTAGTACAGATCCACTAGCGATTTCATGCATTCAATTTTGGTTTCGACAATTTCATGCAATTAAGGCGTCGTTCCGGTCATACTTAGGCATCCTAGTGCAGTGCTTCTCAAACCGTTTAACAAAGAGACCGTAAACTTTCAAAATACAAGAGATAGTTCTTGCTTTATTAGCCTAGGTTTATTTTAAATTGACCGCACACTATGAAACTTACCTACCTACCTTTTTTTTTTTTTTAAATTTTGTGTGATCGTTCAAGACAGCTGCATTTCAGGCTCTTTTTATTAATTGTCCTAGAAATTTGTAATAAACCGTTTCAAAATTACTGTGTACAGTTTAGATATTCCCTAGACAAAAGGAGTTATTTTCTTAATTTCCCAACTTTCAAAATTTATGCATTTTAAAGAAACATAGAAGTACTAATAACTTCAAAATTACAGACGATAGACAAACGCATGCTTACATTATATTTTGTTATGTATATATATATAAATTAATATTTTTTCCAATGGCCACTACTCTTAAAGAAGCACTGTCCTAGAGCAATAAGCTTTTTAAAGAAGAAGTATACGAAATCGTGCAAATCAAAAAAATGTGTTTATGTCTGTTAAAAGTTATTTGATAAAGTGTATAAATATTAAATTTATAATAACAGAAAAAAAAAACCATTAGTAAATTGCTAGTGGCTCCGCACACTCAACTCAAAAATTGAACAAAAATAAAAGATAAATAAAAATTTGAAAGCTTCGAAAAACAAAACAAAAAATTTATCATCACTCGCATTTTACTTAAATATATAAATATGAATCATGTTAATTATTCATACGCTCATAACATAAGAATAATAATTAATCAAAAATCAAAATTTTTAGGTTATATTAATTTAGATAATATTTATAGAGAATGAATCTTCTACAGAAAATGATGAGGAAATAAATAATTAAAAATAAGAATTAAATGTAATAAATAATATTTTTTTCTTTTTAAATTGTTTTTAGTTAGTTATGAATTCTTTTTCATTTTGAGATTACCATTGTCATTTTGTAGATTATATATTAAAAATAATTATAATTCAAAAAAAAAAAAATTATTTAATATTTAAATAAATTTTGTTTGTTTTTTTTTTTTTAAATTCCAATAATTTCTGTTATTTAAATAAAAAATAATTGTATTTAATATGACTTACCATATTTAATTTCTATACGTTTCATAGCCGGATCGTTAGTTGGTGTGGGTCCTGCTGATGCTGCTGATGTAGTGGTTGGAGGCACGGTTGTTGTCACAGCTATTTGTAATGAGCAATCTGGCCCACCCCATCCGTAATCACAAAAACATTTATTTTGATTTGTGCAGACCTAAAAATATTTTTAAGTTATGTACAATATGTAAAAATATTATATTACATATAAAAATTGAAAAAAATATGTTTATAAAATTACATTTTAATTGGTTATTTGTTTTTAGAATATTTATGAGAATACATCTATAAAAAAATGTATATTATGTAAATGTTTGATATTTGTTTTTTTGTTGATTTTGATGAACTATAATTTTTTCAATAAATAAAAATTAATAATCATGGGAAACAACATTTAATTAGCCTATGAAAATTAGTTGAACTAAATAATTATGTGACCTATAAAATTCGTGTTGAATAAAGCTCAACGGATTCGAAATTTTTTAAAGATTTATTAGACGTTAGGTTACTTCCAGTTTAAGAGGCAAGTTAGAAAGAACACCTTTTCGACTCCAATACTCGTAGAATACGATAATGACGGAATAATAAAAAAAAACTATAAAAGACATATTTTGCTAATATAAAATTATTGTCCAAATATTTAATTAGATTATAAAAATCTATATTAAAATGAATAATAAACTGTTCTGTTGAGACTAATAAAATCAACCTGCTATATACTAAAAGATTTATGAATGTTAGGAAAAAGGTGATCAATTTGCAAAAATAAAATCAATTTCAATAAATTTCAATAAAACGTTCGATATATGTGTAATTTGCGTTGAAAGGATCATTTATCAAAATTAATACTATAGATTCCATTATATACAAAATATGTAATTTCTAATAAGAAAATAAAAATAAACAATAATAAATTAAATGAAGCGAAAAATCAAATCAAATATATTAAATTTGTTCATAGAATATAAATAGAAAATTGTATTTATACAATACATAATACTTCGGACTCATTTATTTATGTATGTATGTACTTATGTTCTCCTTTTTATGTACAGTTCTGTTTATTTATTAACTTGTTTATTAAATAATAGAAGGTAAACAAAATAGGCAAAGAAAAACTATACAAAATTCACAGAGGATGAAGACGATGACGACGACAACGTCGATGAATATCATTTATATAATTTTTCTGTTCTGTTTATTTTTATCGGTACAAATGGTTTTCACTTTTTCATATTTTTCCGGCTACAATGAAAAGCACACACACACGGCTTTTATATCAAAAAAAAAAAAAAAATATCACAAAAAAAAAAAAACAAACAAAAAAAAATGTGATGAAAGGACAAAATAATTTTATAATACATAAATATATAAAGGATATGATTACTTACCCCATGACCAGAACATTCCATATTATTGTGATTTGAAGCACATTTAGTTGGATCTATATGTGGATATATACTGACACACGTTTGATTCACACAAACTAGATTATCACCACACGGGGTGCCATCTAATACAAGACCGTGGGCTGGAAAATCGGACTGAGGTATCGTACCACTTGTTGCCCTATAATTAGACCAGCACACAAGAAAAAAAAAATTAAAAATTATTAATTAAATTATTGACATAAATAAAGACACTTTGTGTCAACAGTCACGAATACTCAAACTCACTTGCATTCATATTCTACGCCTTGAATTGAAATAATTGTTCTAGAGTAATTTTGAGCCAAACCATCGATTGTTGGCTGTCGATCACCTTCTTTACATTGTAATGCACCGCATTGTACATTTCTGAGCATACAAAAAAAAAAAAAATCGCAAATTAAGTATTTTTAAAAAATAATTTTTGTTTTTCTTCTTACTCTGAATCACATTTAATATAATTTTTATCTAATACACCGCAATGGCCATTAATTGATCCTTTCGAATTAAATTGTTCGTAACATTTACGATCAGCCGATGTCCCACCATAGCCCCAAATACGCTCACATTGGCTTGCTAGTGTAGGACACATACCATTAAAGCAATAACCTTGATTCTGCGGACCACAATTTAAACCATTTTTTTTATGAACATCTGGCGGACATTGCCCACTATCCCCTGTACATACTTCGGGTAAATCGCATTCGTTTAATGAATCACGACATATAAACCCTGATGATCTTAGCTATAAAAACAGAAAAAAATAAAAATAATATAAAATGTAAATCTATTTATAAATTAAATAACGTACAGCACAATTGTCGCAACAAGCACCACTAGCACATTGTGCTTCCTTAATTAATTTACATGTGATTGGATCACAGCACGGATCTGTTTTTGAACATTCATCTATTGTACCACAATCACATTCTTCACCTTCTTCCACAATACCATTACCACAATTTCGTCTTACTTCCAACTGTTCATATTATATAGACATGGTATGAAGATGATGATGGAATGATTTTGATTTTCCGGTGTCATGATGATTACGTTGGAAAATAATAAAGAAAAAGAAAAAAAATTAATTAAATACATATATTTATGTATACATATATAATATACAACTCGTAGATGTATTTTGTATATACATACATATATAATATAGAAAGATAAAGCCCTTAGAACTTATATATATATATATATATATATATATATATATATATATATATATATATATATATATATATATATATATATATATATATATATATATATATATATATATACATTGTGTTGTTGAAATGAAGAGAATGATGTATAAGAACTTAATGTTAATTTGATTGGATAATTAATTTAGGAAGTAATACAAGTTGTTTGAGTGTTTTTTTGTGTATAGATTTGGATACAAAATATTTGAGTATTGCCTAAATATCGACGTTTAAATGTTCCCTGTATTGATTTTATTTGTACGCTGTTACACCCATTTGTAATACGGCAAGAATTATTCAATGTTAAATAATTCTAAAGAGTTCAAAACTGGAACTTTTATTTCAAAGTTTTCCAAACATTAGAACCCGAAAAATATTAAGTTCAATCTCACAAATTCTCATTTTTTTTATATGCTGACCAAATTCTCAAAGTATTCCAAATCAAATTTAAATTTAAATATTTTAAGTTGGGTCAGACTTTTTGGGACAGCTTCTTAAAAATAATGCCGATTGAAAGGTAAAGGCCTCTTGACAAATAAATTTTTATTTGAAATTAATACAAACATATTGTTAGTTTTGTTGGAGTTGTTAATGTTTTGACGTATGTATACGTCTATGCATGCATGCATGTTAAGTAGTTGAAAAGTGGTAGGATATGAATCTCGAATTTTGCTATGAAACGAAAAAAAGTTGTAGTGATAATAACCGTTACGACTTTTACAATAATGGAATTACAATAATGAGAATATAATTCAAAGCTAAAAATGATCTATGGACCAAAGCAATTTTATTGCTAATTTTTGTTATTAATAAGTGACAATACAACACTGTTGTATTGTCACTACCAACATACGTTGATATAGCAATAGCCTGCTTATTTTATTTGTCGAGTTTTATTAATACATAAAACTCATATGAGTAACCAAAATAAAACAAAGCATTACCATACATGTAACAAACAAAATTTTTTCTTCTCTTTCAAATCAATTCATGCAATATTATATTCTTTAAACATAATCCCTAAATATAAATCGATAATTATTTTCAAATGTCATTCATGTAGATCCCAATCTTTGGAAAATACAGTTTGTGCTTCGCACTCGCTACATTTCCATCGTTGGGTTTCACATTCGTAATATTTGAAAAAATTATCGATAATAAGCTAGTTATATATATTACTTATGTTAATATAATATTTTCATAGAGCAGGTCCCTTCACGATACCTCATCGCGCATGCCATATTAAAATGATGTCATTCTTCTGCATTCCGACCGTAATTTTAGGTTAATAACTTAGGGTTTGAGGTGCCGATCTTTCGAGGTCGATGAAGTCGATTTTTTTAATGTGAAAACAAAGTGCCTCGGGGTAAGGGGAAATTACAAATTTTAAAAGGATATGTAAAAATTTGTGAACTTTTCCACTATATAAGAAAAAGATTTATTTAAGTGGCATTTGAATTATTCGGCATACTATACCTTCTGAACTCGGTCAAATAGTATAGTCGTCGAAGCGTTCGCCCAAATATGTATACATGAGCGACCAAGCGTCCCTATATTGAACGGAATGAGTGCTTCCGTAATATTTAAATCATAAAAATAAATCATTAAAACTATAGATATTTGCTTTTCAGCTACTTGCGCTTTATATTCAAATAAGCACATGACAATGTAATTGACAGATTGATCTACAAAAATGTATTCCCAGTTTCATATTAAATTAAATATTACTGTCGCTGGTCACATAGAAAAAATAGTGATATTAGATCATTCACTTACAGGTTTGTATGAATTTCCGACAAAACGAACGAAAATGTTTCGTTATGTTCGAAATCCATACAAACCTGTAAGTCAAAAGTAAAAAGTTTTTTCTTTGGGAATGCTCTGTCATTATTTTCCATTTTGGTTTGTTCTTCCAATAGGAATTGCGTAAATGAGACAGTCTGTACAGTTTAAGGTTGATTTATATTATCCGCTCCTTTCAGTTCCTACGCGTATATTTGTCTATGTCGGTACGTCTAGGAACTGAAAGGAACGGAAAATATAAATCAACCTTTCTTCGGTCAATAGTTTTGATAAAACATTTTGGTTTTTCTTTTGGTTGTTTGATTTGTTTAAATCTGTAGTTCCTTATGAAATGAATGATTTAATTTAGAATATTGACATACATATGTAATTTAATGAAAATAACTTATTTAAAGGAAATAGTTATGCACATCTTTCAAAGAAAATGTAATGCATATGATACCAATTAGCAATTTGTAAGGTGATGTGCTTCCGTTTCTGAAAATGTCACGCTTCGTCGCATTAGATATATGCATTTTGCCTAGATCCATAAAAGGTGAGCGTTTTTGCATTATTTCCCCCTCTATGTAGTTTTTTTTTAATCAAGTTAAATCAACCCGATATATTTTTGCATATGATAATTCGATTAAAAAAACCTATTTTTGACATATTTATGGTATGAAAGCAAGTGTTTTCGTGATCTATCCATTTATATTCGATAATTTATATTTATAAGTTTTATAGATTTTCAGTAGTTCCGATAAAATAAAACAAAAATTTGCTTCTCTACGCTGCCTTATTTACTTGATCGGCCCAAGAAATCTTATTAGTTACAGTTAAACTTAACCTAAGCATGCCGACTGATTCTGAATTACTCAAACCTGGCTCCACCAATCTTGACAGATGGTGCTTATTTATCGATTCTATCGGGTAAATGATTGACATTTATTTGAGTTCAATTCAATCCTGTTTGCCTCCCCCATTTGAGTGGGAGCTCTCATACAGCAACTCTCTCTGCGAGAATGTTGTTTCGTGATGAAGAAGAAGAGGGGAAATTAAAGACGAAGAAAGCGAGCTGTCATCAATTGAAAAATAATTTCAGAGAACTGCAACCAATTCCCCCTGTCCAAAAATCAATTATAAGTGCATGCTTTATGGGGTTATCTTCAGTTGCAAAACAATACAAAATATTATTTTAATTTATAATCAAACATTTTAAAAAACTATTTCCGTTTAAAGTATATTTGATCTGATCCTGATCAAATTATTCCATTCAAGTTAGTTTCGCCGGCCTTCCTGATTTCGGAAGATTGTTTGGTTTTTATTTTGTTTTGTTTTAGTTATATTTTAATAAAAACGACGATTCGAATTCGCTCTATGGGCTACCAATGTTCAATCACGTTGAATCGCTCACTTATACCTCACTGTTATCGTCACTTTATACCATTTTTCGTAACCAAAATAATGCGATTGAAAACATGGCTTTCTTACTATAAATATGTCAAAAATAGGTTGAAATTATCATAATTAAGTATAATTGAATTATCATATGCAAAGATGTATCGGTCGATCTAACTTGATTATAAAAAAACTTCATACAGGGTGAAAAATAATGCAAACACGCTCACCTTTTATTTATATAGGCAAAATATAACCCTGAAAATTTATGTAGTGTGTATATACATAATAAAAGCATATATGTACCGGTACTTAAGAACTCGATAAGTATGATGGAAATTGGGGCCGTATTTAGCACAAAAGGCGAAATGCGAGTTTTTGTCTCTTTTACTGAATATGAGCACTACTTAGTTTTAATAAACATCAATTTTTTTAATGCGATCTCAATTAGCATGCATTCGCCTGTGTCACTCACTCATCACTCATGCATGGTCATAATAGAGAAAATAAACGAGCGAAAGAGAGTAAACGTTTTTTCAGAAAAAAATCATAAACTCGCTTCTCGACTTTTGTGCCATATACGGCTTCTGTGCGATGGAAATGGGATTCTAAAATTATTTTTAGATGAAGTTCTGATCTATTTGTCAACTGATTTTGATGAAATTCAACAAGTGTCATGAAAATGTAATTATAAAATGATTTTTAGGTGAAGTTCTGGAATGTGACCAATTAAAACGGAACTTGGCTTTTTGTAATCGATTATGATGAAATACGACATTTTGATGGAAATGGGTTTCTAAAATTATTTTTAGATAAAGTTCTGGAAAATAGGTTCAATTTGTATGGAACTTGCCTTTTTTAAACGATTTTGGTGAAATTCAACAAGTTTGATGGAGATGGCATTCTAAAATTATTTTTAGGTGATTTTCTGGAATTTAGCAATCAACAAGAAATTTGGCTACTTTTTAACCGATCCTATAAAGATTTTTAGATGAGGTTCATGAATTAATTTACGAAAAAGCAATAAACTTAATGAGTTACAATTAATTTGTTGATTAATCGCAGAAGCAATTTTTTATGTTTAAACTATCATTCTTTGAAGTCTGTGATTTTACCAACATTAATATTTTCCCGGTAAATATCGGGTAACCTTGCGGTCGAACTTTTATTTTCAGTTATCAACAAATTCAGAATCAGTCAATATTAGCACAAATTTCCCTAAACAAGTGTTCGGCATTAACTCAAAAATTAGTAAAGCGATCTAAAGAAAAGTATCAAGGTCCCAGGACCTTACCATTCCTTTGATATATCTCGATATTTCGAACGGTTCTTAATACTAGGACTACCAACCCGTTAAAATGACAGATTGAACATTTATTGAATTTTTTTTTCCATATTATTGTTAGTATAATTTTGGAAAATTATGATGAGTTTTAATATTGTTGTCATATTAAATAAATTGATTTAGAAAAGTCATAATATTACCATAAAATATCAAATGAAATTTAAAGAGAAATTCTTGTCAACAATTAATGCAACCGGTCATTTTGACCGGTCGGTACTTCTAGTGTTAAATTACAGCTCAATTTTGATAATAAAACCGGCCGACATTTTTTTACATTTTTTTAGGAACGGAGATGATACCAGGTGATTCTGAAAATCAAATCTACGCTCCTCCATCACCTCTTACTTTCAGATGCCCTAATTTTTATGCTCCATCTTAACTTCCTTCTTAAAAAGAGGCATTCACAGCTCCAAAATTGTCCAGATACAAGCATAAATGCGAACAATGCCTAAATATTGTATTAACTGATCGTATAGTCATCAGATTTTGTGTTCCCACACGAAGCATTGAACAACATACTTAAAGGACGTCCATTCCAGAATTTTAGTCTGTGGTGGGAAAGTTCCACGTGATCGGTAAATTCTATTTATAGAATAGTAATCGTAAATCCACATATTATTTTCGAAAAAGCATCGCTCAGTGTCTAATGCGATTAATAAAAAATACCAACTTGAAATACATTAAATTTGAATTTGATTTGTGATCTTTTGAAGTTCTACAATATCGTCCATTTGAATTACAAAACCTATAATATTTATTTTTATGTTTTAACATTTATTTTATTGATACACACACAATATTTTTTAAAATAATAAATTTCCTTATTGACATATTTGTGCACATACCTCATTTGGTTTATTTAATAAACATATCCCATGTCCAAGCCTTAGTGCATCGATATAATCTGAACGACTACATTCAGAAAATTTATACGGTTGAACATTTTCCAATCCAACAATCGTTTGTGCCATAATACATCCGTGCCAATCTCGGCAAAAACATTCTTCTCCTATATAGAATAAAACAAAAATATTTTTAATGTTTTATGATATGTTTACATAAAAGTTTCGAAATGTTTTATTTTTTGTGGTGTTAAAACACTACATAAATAAAGTATTCAAATGGAAAAAGAACGAAGTCTAATGGAATTTAACTCGTTGTTTGGTTTATCATCACATACTTAAGTATTTTGTGAGCATGTAACTCTTGAAGAAATAAGTTTTTATTTTATTTTATTGAAAATTCATATTTTGGTATTCCGTGTAATTTTCTTTTAAGTCATAACAACTGCCACCATCGAAAAATATTTTTTTTTTTTGTGTGGATTTGTGTGTGTATTTGTGTGTGCCTGCAAGTTGTGAGGAGAAAGCTTTATATCTTTTATTTCCTTTATATTTTGTTTTTGTTCTAAAGTTCAAGATATGTTGTGATTTTTTCTTGAATAAATTCAATTTTTTTTTTTTTATAATTTTATTTAGTGAAAAGGAGATTGAAAGTTTTGTGTTTGCTATTATATTATATAAGGAAAATACACAAAATGAACGTTAAATATAAAGAAAAAAAAATAAACAGCTCGTTCTTGAAATAAGAAACTCTTAAACTCTGTCAAATTTATTCTAGTCGAGTTAACAAATTTTATATTTACTGGAATAATGTGAATTTCATACTTTCTTGGTTTAAATGTTTTGATTATAATTTAGTTGTGTATAGTACCATACAGATTATCACAGAAAGAGTCAAGTTCATTGTATTATAAAAATATTAAGTTGAGGATGCGATATGGTTGTTGTTGATGTGTTATGATATGAATTACGGAAATTGAATATGAATGAACCATTTTCAACTAAATAGTTATTAGTATTAAGACATTCTAAGGAACATATTCTCGTTTAGATAAATCTGAAAAAAATATTGATTGATTATGCGAACTAAAACAATGAAATTTTAAATTTAATAAATCTAACGCGACATTAAGTTTTATTTGTTTTTCCAGAAGAACTTGATTTTAATATATATTTATATATATATTCATAAAAGAAAAACAGGAAGAAATATTTTTGATGTACACATACAAAGCATTACGTTATGATTTATTTATTTTTAAAATTTTAGCTTTTTGATTTATTTGGAAAATATATAAATAAAACAATCAGTTGTGTATTTAAGTAAAAAAAAAAAATATTTGAAATAAACAGAAAATACAAATATACACTTACGCCCATCATCATGCCCCATCCCGATGTTATGACCAATCATGTGAGCCATTGTACCAGCTAATAAATGTGGTTCGTACACATTTATATCGACACTGATCCCAACAGCTTTCTGAGTACATACAGTTTCGGGTACTGCCATTCCCGCTTCACCACCCGAAAATGTTTCACCACTAGAAGATATAGCAAAATATGAAGATGATGCGAAAAATATAAAAAAAAATAATATTTATTTAGGCAAGATGTTGTTATTGTTTGCTTGTTAAGTGAATACAAATTGATGAAAAAATTAGAAAATGTATTTGAAGCTTTCATAATAATTTTATTTTTGGTAAACAGAATGATTTTTTATTTTAAGATAAATATCTAAGCTAACAGAAAATAAAAAACAGAGTGTACTTACGTAAGTAATTGTGTTGTATCCTTATCAATTTTAAATAATTTCCTAGCTGTATAATCGTTAAAATTTGATATCGCCTTACTAATATCTTTCCCACCATCAATTTGCACTTGATTTGCACCCTGCCACGTTTCGATGTATACGACGGATACTCTTGTATTTAATGTACGAAAATACAAATCAGCTATATTAGCTACTTGAATAGCATCATGCACTACCTCAGCTCGCGTACTCCCATTTCGTTTATCAAACATTGCCTTATCGATAATTAAAGCAGTTTCTATATATTTTGTAGCTTCGCGTACATCCCTACGATATCGCCCAGCACCATTACGATCTTGTTCTTCTATAATCCCTGATATTGTTTTTTGGCGCCGCGTCATTCGCCATTCTAAATTACCCGAATTTGCACATCCTTTATTCGCTTTGGTGCGGGCTTCAAATATAATATGCGGATGTTTCTGCTGAAACAAACGTAAAACTGTGCTAGTTATTCATTACATTACATAATAAAATATTATAAAATCAATCATTGAATCTTTTTTATAATCAGTATTCAAGCAAACAAAAATTCTTCACATCGATAAGCATCTAGTGTACATATTAAATTCGTTTTATGTGTTATAATACATACATAAAAATAGACAGAACGAATAAGAAATTTTTTATGCAAATTTTTAATGATTGAATTAAATAGACGTAGTAGAAAACCAAGAAAAATTAAAAGCAAATTGGAAAATATTATTCTGAGTAATTCTGTGAAATAAAAATTTAAAGCTAGATTATATTGATTGGATTTTTATCCAAAAAATATGAACTCTCTAATCGTCTCTGGATTACCATCAATACTACAGAAAAAGGAGAAAATAAATTAAATTTTATTTTTGTAAGTGTACGGTTGTTGTTTTAGTACTACAATATATGTATTACATAATAAATTGGATCGATGTCTTATTTAAAATTATTTTAGTTTTGATTAGAGTTTCGACCTTAAACACGAATTCAGAACTTTAACCTGATAAACAATGGATAACGACAAAATTACCAAAAAAATAAAATATAAATTGAAACATTTATATCAGAAAAATCCTCAAGTTTTAGAAACTTTATTTAAATTAAATGTTTATTGTTTTAGGTAATTTTAATATTATCTGGTTTTATATTAAAAAAGATTTGTCAGCAACCCAAATATTATAAACCATTGTCTAGACTAAACCGACAATTTTTTTTTTTACATTTGTGTTTGTTTAGTTTAAAGTGGATTATATTAGGTATTTAAATATTAAACAATTCATATCTAAAATCAATGCTTAACACTGCTTATAGTTTTTGATAATAAAGATTTACTATAGTTTTTGGGCAAGGTGAAATTGACCTCCGTTTCTCAAATTAAAGGTGTTGTATTTTCAATCAGTCTAAATTTAGTAAAATACTTTATAAGAATATCTAATTTTCTCACTAAAAATGTATTTTTCTTAAAAATAATTTTAATTGTTGATGATTGATGAACACATTATGTACATGTTTCTAAAATATACATATATCGTTTATTTAGTTGTTTTAGGAATCGAATGCGGGCTTATATTAAACTACAAAATAACTTTTACACTAAAAATACAAATATTATAACATAGAAAAAATGAGAATATTTTTGGTACATGCGGATGAGTGAAAATGTAGGAGAAACAATATTTATAAGTTTTGTAAAAATTTTATCGTAATTAATTATTTCCTGCATGATACTGTTTTCTGTGCACCTTTTATAGATATTGTATAATTATTATAAGTAAGCAGATGAATTTTTAAATTTTCGTTTTGCTTCAAAAGTTTCTGTATCTGAACTACATACATAACGTATTGATATATTCTTCGAATTGAAATTAAACAAGAATTCAATTTTTTATTTTTTACGTGTTGATGATGGAAAAATGTTAAATTCTGTACTCGTATAAGTTTATATGGTATGTTGACGTTTCAAGGTAAATAATAAACAGGTACAAAATAATTTCTACGTAAACAGTTGCTAAGGAACTGAGGAAATTTGTTGCGCTTTTGAAAATATAATAACGTAAATTAAAACATGTGAAATTTGCATACTAAATATGTAACTGTCTAATTTTAAATTTGAATATAAGTGAAATGTTTGTTTTCCTTTTTAAAATAACCCTGCTTAAGCTTGTATCTTATTATTCCGTTCGAAATATCCTAAATTAATACTTTCCCAAGGACGCGGGTAAATGCTTTTTTTAAATTCTGTAGTAATTTTTGGAAGTTGTTTGATATTGGATTTATTCATTGATGTATCGTAAAGTAATCAAAATATAATAGCGAACATTTGGAACAGAAACTAAAGTAAAATATTGTTAAAAATTGCTTACATATTAATATAGCTATTGTGAATGTGAGGAAGCAAAATTGTAAGGCAATTTTGGCTGTAACAGTACAATTCATCAAAATATTAGAAGCAAAATTTCAATTTAATTTTAGGTAACAATGCTGCACTTGACGTCTTGCTGCAAATTATTCCTCTCGATGCTGTTGAAGGATCAAATTGTTTCTCTGCATCTGGCATTAGTGATCAGTGAAAGGTACATCTTATGACTAGTATGTCCTATAGCAGTTTTAAAAATATATTTATTTTGCTCTTGTAGATTCGAAATTATTGTATGGACTAGTATGCCGGGATGAAACCTACTATGCTAGAAGATGTTTTTCGCTATCAATGTTAACCGGTTGAATATAAGTACTGGGTCCAATATGAGAAATGATTAGTGTATTCTACATTTTTATCAAAATTTTTAGTTTTTAGACTGAATCTACTAAAACCAAAATTTGCGTAGGTGGTTCATACCAAAATGAGCAGGTTTTCGTAGTGTTTTCGAAGATCTAGATGACTCTGAACGAGTTTTTTCTAAAGTTTCGATTTTTTTAAATAAAATTTGCAGGACTGAGTTTAGATAAAGAGTTAAATTAATAGTATACACGTAGGTGGATCTAGAGGAATTTTAATTTTTTTTTACCATATTTCGCACAGGAAAAATGTATATAAGTTCATTTAAAAAAAAAGGATTTTGGCACCATCTTTTACTTATCAGCAGGTTTTAATAGTATTTTCAGAGAAATCGGGCTCCTGGAACTAGGTATCCCCGATTTTTTTTTTCTAAAATAATTTTGACGGGAATGTGTTTAGATAAATGGTTAAATGAAATTAATCGTATACTCGAATCCGAGAGGTTGGTCTCCTGGATCTAAGGGAGTGACGAGTAAAATATGTTTGACCTCCTTTTGAAGTGTACATTGGAAAAATGATCTAGGTTTATTTTTGAAAAAAGTGAGATTTTGGTACCATCTTTGGAGCAGGTTTTCGAAGGGGTCAGGCTCTTGGATCTAAGTGCCGTGGAATTTTTTTATTCTAAAATTTCGATTTTAAAAATAAAAATTCACGGGAATGAGTTCAGATAATGGTTGAATGAAATTAATTGTACATTTGAGCCGGTAGCCTGGATCTAAGGTAGTTTAAATTTTTTCATATATCATCTATAGTAATAAAATTGAAAATCTGTACGTCTTTATGTAAGCTATATACACATTTCCATACCGTTCTTCCAATCAGATTCAAACTTTGTGTAGGCTTCGATTTTTTAAAAACTATACGGGACTGAGTTTAGATAAACTGCTAAATTAAATTATTTGTTTACAGGGGCTCGAGCGGTTGGTCATAGGTGGACTAGGGGAATATTTTTTTTTTTACTACATTTTGAAGGGTATTTCGCACATTTACTAAATTTTGAAAGTTATTTATCTATATGTGGTATATATTAACAAATATATTGCAAGCTTTGATCAAATCATCACCATGAAATATATTAGCGTGGACTACAATATATCTCTTAATATTTTCTTCAAACCAATAAATCGTCCAGATAAATTTTTGTTTCTGCACGAATGATAAATTATTTGTTCTTTGAAAAAGTTCATCTCTTTCAGATTTCCGAAAGATATTCGAGTAAATCATAATTTTTTAGCTGTCCAAAATACTTAATTTTGAAGTGAGAAAACTGTTTTTCGGTGATGATGATGATATTTTAGATTAGAAAAAGCAACTTGAATAAGTGCATTGTTGGGAATATTCCATTATAATTTTATGAAAAAAAGATAAAAAACGGGGCAATTGGATGAAAAATTGATTACAATAATAATAATTTTCAAAATTATTTACATACGGGAAGGAGTTAATTTGCTACTCTTTTCAATGATAGTCAAGGATACATTGACTAAAAAAAAAAACGTCTTAGTGCTACTCTAAGAATTCTCGCTAGTGGCCGATATAACAATTGTTTATGATATTCAGTTGGAATCGTAGATCAAACAAGATGATATCTCAATTAAACTTATATTTTTGAAATACCGGATAGACTAACACTTTCACGTATTTTATTTGTTAATTGTTTCAAATATCGGTCTCGTTTTATCGTTAAGTGTGAATTGTACTCCCAAATATGGTATACATATCTGATAGGATCTATCGACCCCATATTCTTCATACTATACAAACCAAAAGTTTTATCTGTAGATTTTCGAAAATCAAACCGAACAAATCAATTTATAGCGTTGACTTCTGATGCAATTTTTTAGGCAAAATTCTGAAATATTTTTTGAATAATAAAATTCTGAATGGGTTGATTTTAACAATCTTTTCACTATAACTATAGCAATTATTCTCCCAATATACAGCGTGTTATTAGCTACATATATATGTACATATACATACAGTATTATAATAAATTTATAAATATACATATGTATACGAGTATATAGAACATAAATGTAATAAAAAAAATATAATTTAATAACTGCGCGAGATAAAATAGAAAACAACCAGAAAATGTAATTAAAATTTGAAAAACGTGATTTTCAAATAAAATGAAAATAATAATTGGAAAACTCACATAAAAAAAATCAATATTTTTTTGTCGATTTCAAACTCAAACCTTCATCGGTTCAGGTTAAAAAATTAAATTTTTTGAGTTTAAAGTCTGATGTAAAATATAACCAAGTTTTTGATTTCGTACAACAAGCCAAATCCAATAATAAATAAAACGACAGAAATTAGTTGCTTCATAAGGATTCATTAGCTATTGGCTATACAACGTTTAAAGTATTTGAGCAGGTGTCTTGCTTTGTCATATGAGGATCCCGACTTTACTATCCTAATGTTAAGAAGTTGTTCTCATTCGGAGTTTCTAGTTATTGCTAATTATTGGTTTTCTTTTTTAAAAGAAAGAGTTTACCCTATTAAGAGGTGATTCTTGGGAGGGGGGGGGGGTGCATAGTTCCACTTTTAATAATAACTTTGTTTCCCACGATTTGTGTTTGATTATATTCGGTAATAGACGAAATAAATTACCACACTTCAAACGATGTTAAAAATTTACTGTTTTTCCAACAGCAGATTTTCACCACAAAAATTCAAAATATGTATATCGTTACTTTAATTTTAAATTTAAACAAAAAAAAAAATTGCCAATAATCTTAAAATTTCCAATCGAGCTAAACCGCTATTGCGGGTAATATAAAACACAATAATATTTTGAAAAAAAAAAAAAAAAATTTATTGCATGTACTTGTATTCGTTTTACAATTCACAATGCCAATTTTAATTCCATATGTTCTGTACAACTACACTATTGTAATCTTTATATTTGTAGCTCTATAGATTTTTTCGGTTTTTATATTACATAACCATAATACACGGTTGAATGCAATTTTAAGTGATTATTGATTTTTATTATGTGTTTAGTACGGTTGTGTGTTATTATATGAGTTTGACTTTTTCAAATTACATATACATATGTACAACTATAGGAGCTTGGTGTAAATGATTGATTTTGGTATATAGCTATATTAAAACTCCTATATATTGAAGTGAACAAAATATATATAAATCTTTGTATTAAAAATTGATTGATCGTCAAGAATTTCGTTTCGATTCGTTCGATACAAAATTTAATATCTATTTTGGAATTGATTGATTAAAAATCTTTACTGAAGTGTTAAAATCCCTCGCCTTTACTATACGTACTATACATACTATAATTATACTACCACCCGCAATTCATATACATGGATTCAATTAGCGTTAAAATGTATACATACACTTTCTCAAAAGTGGTTTTAGATTTAGTGATGGATATATTCCTCGTATTTATATATCAAATAATGATTATTGCACGATTAAAATATCGTAATGGAGGTTTACCATCGTTCTCGCCCCCATATCTACAAAAATAAAAATAAAATAAAAGAAATTAAATTAAATCTATGTTTATAGGAGAATTTTTCAAACCGAAAATGGATAAAAAAAATAAATATTCACGAAATATGTCTTTGAATAAATAAACGATTCAATATTGAATTCAATTTTATATTCATTTCTCGATAAATTTTGATTTTTGTTTATTAACGTGTCTTTGGCCAAAAACGAGAAATATCAAGCATCAAAACCGTCTTCCATTTTCTGAACATACACATACATAAATAGTTTTAAAACTTATTAAAAAGCCTAAGTACAAAGATATCAAAAATAACAACAAATTGAAACGGATTAAAGGTATAGTTAGTAAATAGTTTATTGAAATATATATTGATTTTTAATTGAGTGTAAAAAAATATCCTTAAGCTATTAGTTAGGATTCCGATGTATTAGTTTCTAAATTGTTTAACTTTTATATCGAAATAAAGTTATAAATTTATATTTTTTACAAACAGATTAGAGAAGTTATATGAAATAAAATATAGGGATTTTCGTTCTTTTCTAATTTTATTTTTATGATGATATTTGTACCCAAAAATTTATAAATCAACTAAAATAATCCTAGTCTACTGGCGAAGTCATTAAGGTAAGCTTTAATAAAATTGTTTGTATCATCACTACAATAGAACAAATTCGAAATAGCTAATTTCGTTTAGTGATTTCCGATTTTTTTTATTTTTTATTATTTTATTTACAAATCCATTATATGGCCATAAAAACAACTTTGATAAATCACTCTAAATTGCTTAGAAACTAAAAAAATTACAAAGCATTAAACAAAATAAAGATTTTATGCTTATTCAGGCATATAATGCAATTTGTTGGATTATATTATGTTTATTTTATTTACGTTACGTAATAAATAAAATCTAGCTCTATTTTATAGAATTTTTGTTGCAATTATTATTATTTCATATTATATATTTTTATAATTATCAGTACTATTATTATTATAATTATTATTTATTATAATACATATATGTTATATTCATTTAATGCAGATAGTTGAATAAAAAAAAAAAAAAAATGCAATTTGGGTAACGTATTATCACTCTGCGCTAAATTAATAGTACAAACAATTGTTTGAATATACAAAGCTTTTAATTTTTAAATTAATAAATTTATAAAAATATATAAAATTGTGGTTTTTGTACGAGAGTTATTATAGTTGAGCAGGGCAATTTGATAAGTAAAACAAATATATAGAGCTTTTGGGTGTACTCATTTATAAAAACTGTACTATTATGTACATTCGATTTTAGTAATACTAATAAAAACGATATTATACTAATAACGGTATATAAAAGTACCAAATAAAATAGAAATTAATTTTCCAGACCAGATGAATTTGTATATTGCTTATACCAAAGCAAGCCTATTTATTTTACTGAATTAATTTAACCGGCCTCTCACATTAATTTTTATGATTTGCACATTTATATAATAATATAATTTGATAGATGCTTAAAAATTGGAAAATCTTTATTGTTTGTTCATGCTCAGTATACTACTCATATATATTATATAAAACAAATTATTTTCTAAAACCACCAGAAAAAAGCGTACATGAAAGAAACGCACACGAAATTTGCGTACCGAAAAAAACCTTACAAACATAAATGCCCAAAAGAAAAAAACGCACAGGAAAAAACTTCCAATCAAAAATATTTGAATTCGTTTTAATTTTTTGTTGTCCACATTTTTTTTTTTTTTTTTGCGAAATAATTTTAACATTTTGTTGTCGAACTATCATAAGAAGAAGCGATAAGGAAGGTTAAATCATCAAATAAATTATTTTGATGTTAGGTTTATGCGATTGTGTAAAATGGCCTTCTTATCTAAGGTAAAATGTTTGGTAGAAATAAAAGATTTTAAATCTCTTGTTTGGGCGGTTCAGATTGATCGTGCATGTGTTGGGATAGTGCTAAAACCTAAAATAAAAAAATGGAGGTGTGGCCAACACACGACTTTCTTTTACGAACAGAGAATTTTGCGAAATTTTATTTTTTTTTTTTAATTTTTAATTTTTTATTTTTATATGTTTTTAATTTTTGGAAACATTTTGTATTAAGTAGTTTTGTGTAAATCTTATACTTTTTAAGATATTTGCAAAATAAATTTTCTGGCCCATGGGAGTGACCACTTCCGGTTAGCCGATTTGGAGTAAAATTCACTGGGACCTCCCAATTTATCAAAAAAGCATAAATCTGAAGTTTCAGTTCGATTGGTTAAACCATCTGGGCTGTAGAGAGGACACAGACTGACAGACAGACACCATTTCGAAACCTACTTTTTCGGACTCAGGGGACCTCAAAACAGATAATTCTCTAAAAATCTCAATGTCCAAAATTTTCATGTTACTATACTTTATTTTACTACACAATATCGAATTTTAGAATATCGGTGACAAATTTCTCGAATTTTTTTATCTCGAAATACAAAAAATTAAAATTAAAATCTTTTGTTGAATTTAAGTACAAAATATATTTTTGGGATCACTACATTTGCCCAAAAAAAAAAAAATCCACGACATTTTAAAATTCAGAATAATTGAAAAGTAAAAATCCAGAAAAAGTTAGGAATTACCAGAAAACCAATCCAGAAAAAAATCCAGAAAAAATATTTTGTTTAAAATAAATGAGAAAATTCGTACAAGCAGTTTTAGACCTTTTTCACAACTTGAAACATTTGTGGTACATTTATCAGTAGAAGCGATAAGAGCGATACAATTCCTTTGATCGGTGCCTGCAAGGTTGACGAAGCATTATTCAATTTATCACGAATCCGCAATTCGCTCCAATACATTCGTTGATACCATACTAACCCAACGAATTAAGCCAACCACAAAATTAATCGGGATTCGAGATAATTCACGATTTTGATTTGGAGATTTTACAATTTCTATATTTCGCAACTCGGGATTTTGAACGTTTGTCGAGATAAAACTCTTTGAAATTATTTTCACTTAAACCGGGCATTAATAGATGATTTCATAGAACATTTTTAGAGCTTACTCCTCATGTTCGCGTCGTTCTCCATAAATCCTGAAATTTTTATAAATACTGGAAAGCGGCGATTCGGTGGCAGCAGTCCTATTCTCTAAGGTGTTATTATTAATAATTTTTTATTTCTATAAAAAAAAAAATAGAACGCGACTTCAAATATTACTTTCTTTTACTCTAGTAAAATAAAGTATAGTAATCATGAAAATTTTGGACCTTGAGATTTTTAGATATTTATTTGTTTTGAGGTCCCCTGAGTCCGAAAAAGTGGGTTTCGAAATGGTGTCTGTCTGTCTGTCTGTCAGTCTGTCAGTCTGTCTGTGTCCTCTCTACAGCCTATATGGTTTAATCAATCGAACTGAAACTTTAGATTTAAGCTTTTTTGATAAATTGGAAGATCCCAGTGAATTTTACTCCAAATCGGCTAACCGGAAGTGGCCACTCCCTTGGTCCAGAAAATTTGTTTTGCAAATATCTTAAAAAGTATAAGGTTTACAAAACACTACTTAATACAAATTGTTTCCAAAATTTAAAAACAAATAAAAATAAAAAATTAAAAATTAAAAAATAAATTTAAAAATTTAAAAATTAAAAAAAAAAATTAAGAAAAAAATAAAATTTCTAAAAATTCTCTGTTCGTAAAAGAAAGTCGTGTGTTGGCCACACCTCAATTTTAACTAGGAAATTAAGGGACCTATTCCATGTGCTAGCGAAATCTTTATCATCATTGTTGAGTGCGATTTCCAAAAAAATAATTTCGTAGAACTTTTATTAAACGAACGATCCGTATGGATTAGGGTTTTCTAACTAGGTAATTGAGCAACCTATTCCATTTGCTAGCCAAACCTTTGTCATCATTGTTGGCAATGGCCGATATTGGCTCTTGGGAGTTGGGTGCAATTTCCAAAAAATAATTTTGCAGAACTTTTATTAAACGAACGATTCGTATGGATTAGGGTTTTCTAACTAGGTAATTAAGGGACCTATTCCATGTGCTAGCGGAACTTTTGTCATCATTATTGAGTGCGATTTCCAAAAAATAATTTCGTAGAACTTTTATTAAACGAACGATCCGTATGGATTAGGGTTTCTAACTAGGTATTTGAGGGACCTATTCTATGTGCTAGCCAAACCTTTGTCATCATTGTTGGCAATCGCCGATATTGGCCATTGGGAGTTGAGTGCGATTTCCAAAAAATAATTTTGCAGAACTTTTACTAAACGAACGATCCGTATGGATTAGGGTTTTCTAACTAGGTAATTAAGGGACCTATTCGATGTGCTAGCAAAACCTTTGTCATCATTGTTGGCAATGGCCGATATTGGCCCTTGGGAGTTGAGTGCGATTTCCAAAATATAATTTTGCAGAACTTTTACTAAACGAACGATTCGTATGGATTAGGGTTTTCTAACTAGGTAATTAAGGGACCTATTCCATGTGCTAGCGAAACCTTTGTCATCATTGTTGGCAATGGCCGATATTGGCCCTTGGGAGTTGGGTGCGATTTCCAAAAAATAATTTTGCAGAACTTTTACTAAACGAACGATTCGTATGGATTAGGGTTTTTTACTTTATTTTACTCTAGTAAAATAAAGTATAGTAATCATGAAAATTTTGAACCTTGTGATTTTTAGAAATTTATTTGTTTTTAGGTCCCCTGAGTCCGAAAAAGTGGGTTTCGAAATGGTGTCTGTCTGTCTGTCTGTCAGTCGGTCAGTCTGTTAGTCTGTTAGTCTGTCAGTCTGTCTGTGTCCTCTCTACAGCCCAGAGGGTTTAATCAATCGAACTGAAATTTCAAATTTAAGCTTTTTTGATAAATTGGGAGGTCCCAGTGAATTTTACTCCAAATCGGTTAACCGGAATTGGCCACTCCCTTGGTTCAGAAAATTTGTTTTGCAAATATCTTAAAAAGTATAAGGTTTACAAAAAACTACTTAATACAAAATGTTCCCAAAAATGAAAAACAAATAAAAAAAAAAAAAACAAAAAATTAAAAAAAAAAATTAAGAAAAAAAAAAAATTTCTCAAAATTCTCTGTTCGTAAAAGAAAGTCGTGTGTTGGCCACACCTCAATTTTTTTTGTTTGTTTTGATTTTTTATTTCTTGTGCGTAATTTTCCATGTGACCATTTTTCTGTGTAGCCATATTCTATGTGCGCTTTTTCTTGTAACCATTTATTAATCTTCTGTGGGGCCATATTCTATGTGCGCTTTTTCTTGTAACCATTTATGAATTGTTCACGGCTGTAGCCTTATTTTATAGAGACATAAAACAGGCTGTAGCCTTATTTTATAGAGACATAAAACAATCTTATTTGAAACTATTTTATATCAGCAAACATGTTAAAGAATTATAAAATAAAGTTTACTTTGTTTACAAATAAAATTATATTGTGCCGCTCTATTCGAAAACGATTTTAATTGTGTTCAAAGATTTTAAGATTAAATATTGCAGTGGTTGATTTGATATACCCATTCCATCCATTATGCTTTAATCTATAAATTTTTAAAAACAAATCGGGTTATGATTTTCAGTTATAAATTTGTTTTCTTTTTTCCCTCCACAAATGTACTTTAATTTTAATCTATTTTCCCCTAAATTTACGCTAAGCCATTATTATATAAGAAAAGAAAATATGGAAAAGTTGAAGGACATTGAGATGAATTAAAATGAAGAAGAATGAAAAAACATAAGCAGGAAAACATTGAATTGAAAATGTTATCATTTTCTTCAAGACAAAGAAAGTTTTAGTGTTTTCCGTCATAATGTTATGTAATATGTATAAACAGAAGTATACTGTAAAGTGGTTGGGCGACAGTTTTTTTTATTGTATTATGTAGTATACTGTGAGCAAAATACATTTTACATATTATGTAATGACAAGAATTTTTTCTTTTACAATAATATGTAGTTTAAGGTAAATTAAAATTATCTTAAACATAAATCCTTCAATGTGTTAATGATCTTATTAATTTTATGTATTCACTGTTCATGTGTGTTCATTGTGATATATTGGTACTGTTCATGTGTGTTCATTGTGATTCTTGCAAAAAATATACACATAAACACACACACACACACACATCTCATCTTATGAAACAAATTATTTAATGTGGCGAACGAACAAAAAAGTCGATATAACAAATGAAAAAACAAAATGAAAATTAGAAAGATAATTTTTCATTTTCGCTTTTTTTTTATAAACAAACACACATATACATACATATAATATACTTTACTCTAAGAAACAACAACAAAAATTAATGAAAGGTGGACATATAATTAATGAATTTGCTTTTTCCCAATGGTTAGTTAAAGTATACGTTTTCATTTTCAGAATTAATAGAATTTTTTTCTTCTGTTGATTATTATTGTTTGTTTTTTTTTTGTTTTGTTATTATATTTATTGTAAATTGACAAAGAACTTTCCCTAAATGATAATAAAATATTAAGATTCGTTATATTTTCCCGAATTATAAAAACGGAGGGTGTATGACCAGTGCAAATAATTCTAATGTACGTACGTAATAAACATATTCCAATTAGTAAACCAATTTCGATTTATTATTACCTAAACATGATTTTATTATACATTCTAAATTTATTCAGATATTAATAATTTTTAATTAAATTTTTTTGCAACAAAGCTTTTAAATAAAAGCTTTGTCTTTTGGCATACATGTGTATATTTTATTTACATAAATAACTAAGACAAATTTATTTTACGTATTATGCTATATGCTATAAACTAAAACTCTAAAATTAAAATATTAAATAAATAATAATTTTGTAATTACAAAATTTATAAATAGATACTTGTTCATCGATGTACATAATGTATGTACGACTATAAACAGAGGATATAATTTATATGCATAATTTAATAAAATATTGGAATTGAATGTTAATTAAAAATTTTGGTTTTTAATTTATTAAAAATATTAATTTATGTGAAATACTACTGAAATGCAAATTCATTAACAAATTAATAGAATTTAATAATTAATGGGAATTGAATAAATAAAAAATAAACTATTTCCCAAGTGTTGACTTTTGTTTAATATTGAATATAGTATGTAATTGAATAATAATTAGTGGGCACATTAGACAACTTATTTGTTGCAGGATTTACTACTTAAACCTAATTCCTCACTTAACAACATAAATATAATTTTTCCTATTTTGTGATGTTCATAATTTCTAATTTGAATATTTATGTTTTCTTAAAAAAAAAAAAAAATCGTTCCTTTGTTGTAAATTTCGATTGTTTTTGGTTTTAATTAAAATGAAAAATTAAGCAAAAGATAATAGAAATAAATTTTAATTGTTGAATTAAAAAATATAATACTCTTGGAATAATTTAACGGTGACTTAATTATTACAATAATAATTAAATAAATATGTCTTCTCACCATTTTTTCCGTTTCTATTCGACAATTTGCATAAATATTAATCCGCCTAACAAAACAATGAAATAACTTTGTTTCCATTTGAATTATATTAATATTGTATTTTAATGAATCTTCTTTTAAATTTAAAAACATTATTTATTTATTTATTTCAGATACGTACATTTATTTGGAATTTAATCAATAATTTGAGGTATGTAACTTATTGTTGATAAATACGGAATTTTCCGGATTTTTTTTATTTTTATTTTAACCTTTTTTTCTGCCATCACATTATTCAATGAACCATAGTTTTTCTGTTCGATTATAAAATTGACAAAAAAACGAACGCAATTGTTGTATATAAATGAAAATCGAAGGAAATTATTAAGACTTTATATAACAATTACTTTCGATGTAGCACAAAGAAAAATAATGGAGAGATACTACACTACCTTAACAAATATTTTGAAAAAATGAAATGAACTGAAAACCTTAATTTGATTTTTATATCCTTTGCAATCGACTAAGAAATAGTTGTGAAAAAAGAAAACTAATTGTTACATTAAAAAAAAAAAAAATTAAGTAATAAAAAAGCACAAAAATTAATCAAGCAGAATAAGAAGTTGGACGTGTTTTTTAGACTTCTTCGTTTATATTTGCTTTTAAAGCTTTATTTTAATATAATTTTGCGGGGTTAGTTATACAGAAAATTGAATATGTTTGTAAATACATTGTATAAGTTAAAAGAGATTATATATATGTACACTGAAAATAGGTCAAGGACATTTTGAACAACGAGATAATAGCAGAAAATTTCTAGCTACCATTATTAATACATTTGCATAATATTTAATACTAAAAGCTTTCCTCGCCCTTTTATAAATTGTATTTATGCTAAAAGAATTTTGGTTTTATATACATACTTAATACATATATCAATTAATATCTTTATATATTATATACCAGGATATATACTCAAAAAGGAGAAAATCCTTTTCATGGTAATATACAAAAAATAAAATATAAAAACCACAAAATGTTTCAGCACAAAAATATTTTTTTTTTTTTTTTGAATAATTAAATTGACAAAATTCTTAATAAAAAATTTGTATTTCGAACGCAAATATTTATTCTTAAATATGATTGATCACGTTCAGATGTGCTTTTATATGAAAATTATAGATTTTTCTGCTTGTTCAGATGTTGGAATTTAAAATTTCTTCGTTTTGGTTCTATGAAATGTATTATTTTTAAAAGATTAAAAGAGTAGAGAATTTACATGAAAAATACGAGGGCTTTTATTTATTTTCAAACAGGAGTGTTATGTAAATGTTTTTTTTTTGCTTTTATATCTTTCTAGTTGTATTGTTGTGTTTATAAATCTTTATGAATAAAATATCGATACCTTTCGTTTCCAGAAGAATGTGGACAAATTTGGGAAGGTGTCCGTATTTTCAGTTTACAATTAATTAAAACAATTGATTAAAATAGCATAATTACACAAAGTACTATACGAATTTTATGTAATGAACTATCAATCAAAAAATTATTTTTATTTAATTTGACAGTTCAGAAACAATTTATTATATTAAAAACTGTTCATTTTTATCCCATCGATCACATTAAACTTTCATGAAAACAGACTTAAATACACACACACATTTTATTTTATGTCAGGTACACAGAGAGAGGTAAACATACAATCACAAACCATAAGAGATTTTATCTATAATAATTTAAATTAAATAATAATAATATTTTCCAATTCAATACAGTAAAATTCCTATAGAACAAAACCAATCAATCAATTTCCGACGAGAAAATCGAAAGTTTTTTCTTTAATTTATTATCATAAAATTAGATATGATTTAAATTTCTCCCACAATGATCATTTCCATCAGCGTCATCAATATAATCATTATACATACAAAGAATAATCAGTATATCAATTATGTAATTGGAATGAAAAAGCAAATTAATGCGTATATAACCATAAAAGTTAAGTAATTATTAATTCTGATACATCCAATCAAAGTTGTTTTTAGATAAATTAATAAAGTTTTTTATCATGAGTGATGCTAGTTTAAGATTATTAATGATATATAGGTGAGTGCGTGTATGTTTTCAGTTAAAATATATCTGCCATTTAGTTTGATTTTTGTACATAATTGTATTTTATATTTTTTTTTTTTTTTTTCAAATTTATTTGATTGGAAATCCCTTGGGAGGGCATCTTCTTGGGAGATATATAAAGCGTGAGAGTTGTAATACCTTAATACCATAGTCTAAAATATTCGATTTTTTCGAATTCCTCTTGAATTTTTCTTTCCAAATAGCACTGCAATTATGGAATTCTAAGTGTGCATGCTGAAAAATCGGTGTTAGTTTTTAATACATGTACATCTGAATAGATCGAAACGTAAGTCTAGCGCGTTATAACAAAACTAAACGGTTAAAGTTAAATGCTAAGTTCTTGATATTTTCAAAATTTTATTTATTGATAGAAATCGTGTTCATATAATTTCAGGATAACAATTAAAGTCATAAAAAAAAAAAAATAAGCATACAAATATTTAAAAATTACAGAATTTGCTAGTACAGAATGTGATAATTACTCTAAGAATTATTTTTGAAATCAATTAATCATTTAATATTATGAACACGAAAAGATCTGCCTTTCAGAAATGGGTTTATGTTCCACATAATTTGTTCGATGATGCTCGCTAGTTGTAAGAAACTGTGTTACCTTATATTCCGACTATGGTCGTGTAATTAGAATTTCCAGAATATACGTAGATTCAGTTTTACCAAGTAGAACGTTGCCATTTTTGCCAATTCGTCACCTCAGTATTTAAGTGTTACAAACGTATTCTGTTCATTTTGAAGGTAGGTCTGCCATTATGTAATTTGACGGCCCTAACTGTAAATTGACTAAAATTCATTTGTGTTATTTAAATACTGGACTGACGAAGTGGTATAGTAACTAAATTACAAAAATACGTTTGTATCATTTAAATACTGAGATGACGAAGTGTTGCTCCGAGTTTTTTTCGTCTATTTCCTGTGGCTGATGGAAACAAAAGCTTCATTGAAGCTGTATATGCTGTTCTATTTATTGATGTTTTTCGATGGCTTGAACACATACTACTGGTAAATTTAATTAAATTTACTGCAGTAGGTTTAACAGGCAGAAACCCATGTCGACTGCTTGACAGCTGGCGAAGAAATATATTTTGAAGCTGTTGCACACAGAATATATTTTGAATAACCTTAGAATTATTGAGGTGGTTGGAACCTCTTTAGAACGAAATATCGAACGGATCGTTCCACAGATATATGGCTTAAGTTGATACAGAGTTGTTCCAATTGCTTCGCATTTGTTCTTTGAAGTGCTAACCGCCGCCCAGTTTGAC
This sequence comes from Tipula vernalis, assembly GCA_958295665.1. Lineage (NCBI taxonomy): Eukaryota > Metazoa > Arthropoda > Insecta > Diptera > Tipulidae > Tipula > Tipula vernalis. The sequence continues at coordinate 368,260,766 of OY282560.1, forward strand.
AAGTGATTAAAAAATGTATAAACACATATTGACAATCTTAGATTGATTTCGTTCACCTAAATGCATTAATGCAGAGAACCTTTAATTTCGGACTTGGTACACCAAGGAACTTCTAAATGTGTCGGGTTTGAACTTAGCTTGAATATTTTTGTTCTACTTATAGGCAGAGCTATGAAATCGGGCCAGTACCGACAACCGAAACCCCTAGAATAGCATCTTGTTGAGGAACAGAAGCCGAACCGAAACCTGTCATTAAAATAAATGCAAAAACCGCTAAGAACCAATAACCGGTTCTTTCAATGACTGTTCCGGTTTTTCCATAGACGGTCCCCTTTGATAAACTTAATTAGGCAATTCTTGTGTTATGTTGTCCAATTTATTTATTTATAATAAGTTTTATTATCTGAGATTTCCAGTATTTTCTAAGGGACATTATTTTCTCTGGACGGAATTAATTCTGCCGAAAATTGTATGTGACGAAATCACTTCGCGGAAAGGAAAGAGGTATTTCAACAGTTAAATGATGAAATTAGTTTAAAAGGAGTTACATAACTTTTGTACTTTACATTATGGTATTAGTGCAGCTATTGTCAATATATTTCCGAATAGATCTATAGTACACGTATCAAAGACTAGGCGCGTGGTCCGCATGAGATAATCAGCAAGTATATATTTCTCCAGGACCTGGATTAGATACTGGGATTAAAAATAAAACTCCGATAGTAACAAAGAAGCATTTCAGTGAATGGTCTAAATTCTTAAAGCTCAATATACTTGGTAGCGAATACATACTAATTTCGAGGGGTCATATTGGAATTGAAATTGACTTATTTGTGTAAAAGAGGTTTTGAATTATTAGAAAATATTTGTCTGGAATTCACTAGATATGAAAATCATTTTCGTAGCTGGAAACTATAGTGATTAATCCAGAAATTAAGTTTTTATGATTCAAAATTTTGTAGCAATTATTTAAAACCATTCTGTTATGGTTAACTTATGAACAACCATATTAAATTGTTAAAGTACTAATTATATAGTTAATTGTTCTCAAATTTCAAATACACAACAATCTAACCAATAAAATTATCAAAATATTCAAAAATATGATTAGAACGAATAAATTAATTTAATTGAAAATACTGTATTTGCATGTAGTTGTATGTTTCCTCTAACGATAATTACCAGTATACACATAAATAAATAATTCAATGCCGCATTTGATTAAATTGGATAAATAATATACAATATGTACACCCACACACACACACAGCCACCACACACATACACACACACACACACACACACACACACACACACACACACACACACACACACACACACACACACACACACACACACACACACACACACACACAAACACAAACACAAACACACACACACACACATATAATATTTGAATATAAATGATTTGATGGAAGTTTCAAAGAAAAATATTTTCCAAAAGCTCTTTTATCTCATATTAACTATATAAGTACATACTCGTATATAGCGAAAACATTTTTTAATTATAAAAATGAGTTTTAAATTGATTTTTTTTTTTTTTTTAATTAATTATAATTTATAAAAAAAATGGAAAATGAATTGACTTACCGATAAATCTCCGCCATAAAATGGATGTATTACAAATGTTTCGTTACCTACGTGTATAACGCCGCTAACACCATTACACGTATGAAAGGCAGCACTGGCACCTGGATAATCTTTCACTGTCCCGTGATAATAACAGTGTTCGATTTCCTGAAATTTCAAAAAATTTTAACAACACAAAATTTATTAAGATAATATTCTTTTAGCAAAAACCAAAAATTGTGTTTTGTATTTTCTTTTATCGGTTGTCAATTTGATAAATAGGTAATGTTGGAAATTTTATTTTCTTATTTTCTGGTTTTTACATGCAAAGACAAGAGCAAAATAATAAAAATCCGTGAAATTGTAAATATTTAAGAGGATATTCCTAAATTTCTACGTATCTATTAGTTGCTGTTAGATACAAAGGAGCAAACATTTACGTCTACGTTTTCTTATTTTTTATATGTATTCTCATCAAAATAAATTTACCATTTGCTTAACAACAAAAAACATCTTTTTCCCTATTTTTTAGAACCAAGAAAAAACAACAGCAATCAACAACGGTAGTAAGAACATAGGTAAATGACAACTAGAGGGTGAATAGTGAGCGAGAAAGCGATATACATACATATAGTTGCTACTTGTTACACTAAAATGAAAATTTGGAAAAGTTTTTAATTTTCATCAATTTCTTTTTCTTTTACAATTTGTATCATTTCATCGATGCCATTCCATCATGTGTGATTTTCTCATGGTAACTCCGAGTTAGTTTAATTACCTACCATATTTTGAATGTCAAACAGATTGGCAAAATAATGGAGTTTTAAAACCATACAGCTACTTATGGTGCTCCCTGTACGTAATAATATGATTTCAGAGGAGCTTTTTACAAAAAAAAAAAAAAATAAATAAACATAAAATGTCTAAATCAGTAATTGAATTTCTTTCATCATTTTCTATTTTCCATTTCCTTTTATTTATTTACTTTTTCAGTGAAAAATTTTCAGTTTATATTTTTTTGCTAGATATTACACATGCGACGAGTATACAGAGTAGAGTGTATATACAGGAAAATATAAATAAAAATAACCACTTCATTTTCATCATAGTTTATCTGTGTTGTGTATTTTACAAACACATTTACAAGAATACTTCGTTCAACGCTTTATTTATATATTCTGGCAAAGTATCGTCCGCAATCTTACTAAATTTTGCTCTACCTCTCAACAAATTTTTTAAAATCCTAAATGATTTTTTATATGTTTGGTTGCCCTCATTCATCCTTTATAAATGCAACTAGTTTGTTAATAAGTTAGGCAATATAAAATATCCAATCGTCCAAAAGCTTTTAATAGACATTTTGAAATGTGTTCGACATGAGCTTTAAGCGAAGTATATCTGTACACATAATAAAATATTTAGATGTGTGTTTTTCGGGGTTTTAATTTTTATTTTTATTATTTAAAATAAAATTCATATTAGAAGCTATACGTAGTAATCGAGAACATGGAACAGGGATAATATCTATTTTATTATAACAGATTTTCATCTAATTTACACAATTTTCTATTTATTATTTTTCTACCGTTTGTTATTACCGCCTGTTATAGGTTGAGATTTTTTTCCAAGGTGTTTTTTTATTTAATTCTATGGATTTTTAATTTTGGGAGTATTTTCTGTCACCTCAACTTTTCGAAAAGTAAACGGAAAGGAACAAAATGGGAATTTATTTGTGTTGTTTGTATGTGTGTATGTACTTGGGAGAGTATGTTGAAATAAAATGAAAAATGAATAATTGAATTTAAGTGACATTTTAATTTTAAAGTGAAAATTGCTTGTGTTGTATACTGATGATAACACAATGGCTGATTGTTGATTGTTGATGGCTGATTTTTGTTATGTGTATTTTTTATTTTTTTTTAATTTCGAGTTCAAAAAACAAGATTATGAGTATGTCCAAATGTAAGGAAGAATTACACTTGTTTTTTCTTTTGGGATTAAACATTTTGACGTTGCAAAAGCTGTAAAACCCATAATTTTTCAATTAAGCACAGTGTAATAGATAAATAATTAGACCCATTATCTTACATCTTAGCATATTGTTTGTTGTACAAATTTAATTGCATTATGTTGGGATTTAAATTTCCTAACCCAAAAAAAAAAAAACAAAGCTGTTGTTGTGTGCTGTGTATAAACAACAGAACAAGTAAAAAAATTAGAGAATTTTAATGAATATTAAATTTCGGAAGAAAGGATAAAAAGCTTAGTTTTTATATAATGTAAATAGAATTATATTTTGTAATTATCCAATTTTAAAGCACACAAAAAATTAAAACTAGAATGCACCAAATATCGCGTCGAATTCAAATTTAAATAGTTCCATTTAAAATATTTTAAAATTAAGTTTTATTTATACCAAATACGATAATTTTCTTACGTTTTGTGTTTCCTGAGGATATCCACTTGGTAAAACATATTTTTGCATAATATTTGGTGCTAAAAGTTGTCTGTAAAGAAAGAAAAAAAAATTATTAAACCTTAAAAAATATTATTTTATTGTTATTATTAACATTATCTGTTTTCAGTTTTTTAATTAATATTCATAAAAATCCTAAAGTTTTACTTTTTATATTTATAAACATAAAAAAAACACACATTTTTATTAAAATTTAATTAATTTAAATTACGTTAATGGTTGGATGGTTCGAGAAAGTAAAAAACACGTTTTTTAATTATTTAAGTAAAAATTCAATGAAACTCTGAAAGTTGAAACGACTTTGAAGCGTAAAATATCTAAATTATGTATTTTTAGTTTTTGCCAAACACAAAAAAAAAAAATAAAAAACAAGAAAATAAGGAATAATAATGACAGTTTTATCGAAGCTCACCTTAAAGCTTTTAACATAACATTTGATTTAATTATTGTCATTCTGGGCAAAATACTGATGTTATCATAAGGAAGGAAGTCAATATGTATAACATTTAGTACTTTTTTTTTAAGTAGAGATTTTCTTGTTATGTTAAATATTCAAAAAGCGCCCCATGCTAAATTTATATCACCAATGACATGAAAATCAAAACATGAACGCAGAAGAAAAAAAAATAAATGTTATAAAATTTCCGAATTCAATGAACTGGCGGTAATTTTAATAAAGGTGTTCAATCAATTTGAAAATTGGGCAAAATTAAATTGATAATTCTATTAGATTTTGTTGTTGTTGTTGCTTCTTTATAAATACGAAAAAAGCTTCGGTATAAATATATACTAGAGCTATAAACTTGATACGTGAGAAAATCTATTGCAAAAATAATACTTTTTTTTTGTAATCGAAGACATTTTGATTGTAGATATACTTATAAGCAAACGAGTTCATAAATGAACTGATAATTTTTCTACGTATTATGGATATAACGTTTGTGTACAGAATAGCTACTTTAATTATTTAAACATTTGAATTTAAATGCAATTGAGTATATTATGTGATATTTCTGCATGACGTATTTTACAATTGATTAGAAAATAATTCGTTCGTTGAACTAAATCATTGTGTTGTGTTTTAAACTTTCTGTCTGATCACATATTCACATACAATTTCCATGGTTAAACTATAATAAGACTAAATTTGAATTTATTTTGGTTTGTTTAACAACAAATAGATATTATTTCTGTAAAAAGATGATGTCTAAACTGTTTGTGTTTTTTTTAATATGATCAATTAGCATAATTATCAAAAGCTAAATACGATGTGATATACCCTAAAACCCAACATTTAATTTATAATTAAAACTTAATACATTTAATTTAATAATATGAAAAATGTGCTAATCATGGAACATAACCAACTGGAAGCTTTTTCGTTTTTCCTTAATGAGTGTTGTGTTGCTGTATGTAGGGGTTATGACATATTCGTTTTCTTTGTAATTATTTTAAATAATAATGATAAATGTTTAAAATAAATTAATTTTAATTAAAATTAAACAATATACGTATATATACATAAATATTTAGAAATGTGTACAGGTAGCATATTTTTCTTTTACATTTGATAAAAAAGCACAAAAATGTTGAACAAAAAATACATAATTTATAATCAACATGATTATCTAACAGACAATCTATCAAGCGTTGTTCCCCTTTCCTCGTTCCAATGGCTTTAGATGTATTTACTGGTACGAGCATATAGGTACATGTAGAAATAAAATATTAAAATATATTTTATTACATTCATCTGCGTTGGTTGGGATTGGGTCGCGTTTGAATGGATTTTTCTTGGTTTTTCCGTTCGCTTTGTTTTATCTCAACATGTTCACCTTTCAGAAATACATTTATACATACAGGAACCGAATATAACAAGAACATAAATATATATGTATTTATACAATTTTTTTTTGTTGGATTTATCAAGATTCCATTAATTTTTATTTTTTCCAGTTTATTATTTTATTAACGAAGGGCATCCAGAAAAGCTCATTTATTATGATTTTACGTTATGTTACGGTAAATACATAAATTTTTATTTCATTATAGAAAAAATCGAATATGACTTGAGATTTATTTAATTTTAAGATCGTTCTGATAAAATGCTCATGTCCCAAAAGTTAAGATCTTTAATCAAGGTTATTGACGGGATTCTCAACTGGAGGGCTTTTTGAACAGAAACGCTATTGCGTGAGACAGATATTCGGTTGCAGGAAATTCTAGTTTGTTTAAATTTTAACGAAGATCATGGCTCATATGGGAAATATTAATTGGTGTTTAAGGTCAAAGCCTCCTTCAAATAAAGCCTCCATGTTCAAAACAAGTTTTTTAAGGTATCAAAATATGAAGGATTTTTCCGCGAAGTTTTCCAATTTATAGTAATAATTAAAATAAATTAAGATATTTTATTATCTAAAAAAGCAAATAAAAAATAGATATTTTTGGAAAATTTGAAGCAAACAATTGTCTTCATTTCTTTTTATTTACTTGATCATGTTTATTGTATTTGTTCAGTTTACGTGTTTTGACCTTGTGTTCCTATATCTTTTAACCTCATGAAAAAACCCTTAAAATCAGGCAGAAATGAACTTTTAAATAGATTCAACTGATTAAAGTATAAAATGCTCTCCATACAAAATGTACGAAATAAACATATTTTTTTGTTTTTTTGATACCTTTCACTACGCTATTAATGTTGTTCTGCCTTTTAAATCAGTTCTAGCTCGTGCTTTTACTATTGCAAAGTAAAAATGTTTCTTTTTGTTGGTAAAATTTAGCGCATAATTTATTTATTACAGACACAGTAAACCAAAAAGCTCATTTTTAAGCTTTTGGTGACATGCCTATAAAAGTCATTTTGTTGAACAAATCCCAAAATATCATCAAATTATAAGTGAATATAATAGTTTGAAATGGTTTCTCTTACAAAAAAAAAAAAAAAAAGTTTTACTTTGGCCAACAATATACTCCACCTCAAAACGAGGAAAATGTAACATAAAACCGGAAACCACATAAAACTTTTATGAATGTATAATTCAAATTAAATCAAATAAAAAACACAATATAAATCGACTAAAAAATAAAAAGTCATAAAAGTTTTATTCTTTTGAGAAAGCATAGAAACTAAAAGCACGTTTTCCTTATACGAATGTATGTGTATACTCGTCGAATTTTTTCTTCTTTTTGTACGAAAATGAAACTAACAAAATATAAACACAAGTTAAATACAATTTTTTTGTTATTCTATTTATTGTCTCAAGCTTTTTATATTACTTTTGTTTTAGTGCATAAAAAGATAATTCCATTTTCTTAACAATTTCGACAACAAAACGAGTTAAACAATCTGTCACTCACTCTCTCCAAATAGTTACAAAGAAAATAATGTAATAAATTGATATTAAGGTTGAATATAAAAAATAAAAAAAAAATGTTTGTAGATTTATATGATTTCATTTTTGATGTCATATAAAAATATGTATGTGTGAAAAAGTTTATAGTATCTGTAGTATAAACTTTTAATCCCTATTTTATGACGAGAAAATTTATGGATTTCTACATAAGGGAATTCAATTTGATTTGATTTGAATAAATCTGTATTCGGTTTTATTTGGTGGATCAGAGGAGAGACAAATTGTATCTTATTTATAATGTCTCTTCTCGGGCGGCGACAATTAGTTTATTGTACCTACATATATATTTTTTTTTTTTGAAAAAGCTAAAATATCTGGACCATACATGAAAAATAAAATTATCGTTTTCCCCGTAAAAGAGGAACATTTTAATTCCATTTTTAATAAAAACACAAAAATATAAAGGGTTTTAAAATTTCGTTTTTTTTTGTTGTAAACGTTTTGTGTTATCTCGAGTTTTTTTATTTTGGTAACAAAATTAAATTTTATCGATTAAAACAAAGGATAATTTGCGTGAAAAAGAAAATGGAAAAGGGAAGACAATAACAAAATAAAATAAAAAAAGAAAAGTTTTCTATCTTTGATTATTTTTATTATTGTTATTAGTAAAGTTCTTTTTGTTCTTCTTCCAATGATTAGATGAACGATGAACTTAGTGTGTATATAAAAGCAGAACCAAGCGACAAAAAGTAGGGATCAATAAGAGAAATATAGTGTATACAATATACAATCATCCAAAGACCTTTACTTATATGGTATATCTCAAGCTTTAACAAAATGGCTTTTGCTTTAAAGTTTAACAACAAATCTAAATTTTCAGTTTTTTAGATCAACGCTATAATGGTATTAAATAAAATTATTTATAAATCAGATACTAGAGCTAGATTTTTGTGATTGAATGTGGACAAAATATTATACAAAACTCTTGAATATTTATATAAATTCGATGAATTGTTAATTTTCCCATCAATATTCAAATTGGAAATTTTTGCACCACATGTTGCTCTTAAAAAAAATTGGAATGCAATAGGGAATTTTAATTATTTAAGAATTTTATTATTTGATACATTTTTTTTTGTTTTCTGTATACTCTTAATTTTATTATTAAAATGCAATTATTTATAGATGATACAGAGAAGAAAATCTTATAATTCGGTGAACTCTAAAATTGATCTGGAAAATTAAATGGGAGAAACTGAAAAAAAAGAACAATTATGGAAGATTTTTTTTTTTTTAATTTATGCTTAAACTGTAATCCTTTATTTATCTCCATTGTTTTCATTTGAAGGGAACAATCGGAAAAATACAATAAATAAGAAGTAAATAATCGATTTTACAATTTTCGATAGAGCAAGTTTTACTGTTATTGTTTTTTTTTGTATATAATCAATATGCTTTCTTCGTTTTTAATTTCCGGTCAAATATCAAATCGAAAATTGAAGATAGAGGGAAAAATATAGTATGTATACAATATAAAAAGTTTTCAATAATAATAATAACAATTACAACAGACAGATAGTTTTTGCTATAAATAAAACATAAAACATACAATATATAAACTTATTCTATTATTAAATTTAACTGCTCGCCCTCATACAAGTATATATTTTAACTGAACAATTAAAAAATAAATTAATTTACGAACGAGAAATGAATGTACCTGGGAAATTAAGAAAAATAAAAATAAATTATTTTTAATTAAGTTTATCTTGCATCCATTTAATTTCCGTACATTTTTTTTATTTTTTGATCTTTCGTGACAAATTATGTAAAATTTAATAGTAATTTAATGTTAATTGAAACCAAAATAAACATACAACATAATATGTAATTTAAAAAAAAAAATAACATTAAGAAGAATAGAAGTCAATCTTGGAACATTTTCATTTTATTATCGTATCCTTTGCTCAAGTTTTGTTGTGTAAACATAGAATTATTCACCTTCTTCCTTCATACAATATATATCTCGGTAAAATTTTATTTTTGTTAAATAATAGGCTTATTTTTTCATTTATAAAAAGATAATTAATTTTTTTTTTTGTCAAATTTGTTTCATTCATCTAAGATACAACATCCTTTTTTGTAATTTGATTTTTTTTATCGTGTTTTACACAGCTAAATATCATCAAAAATAAACGAAATGACCTTTTTTTTTACTCTGTGTGTTTGTGATGTGTCTTATTCTTCCTAACTCGTTCAGAATGTCCTTTTATATAAACCGTCTAATTCTGATATTTTTATGTTTACCCTGTTAAAAAATGTAAAAATTGAGCTTTTTAGAGTTTTGTTTTTTTGGTTGTTTTTCTTTGAAAGGAAGGAAGCATTAAAAAAATTGAGTTGATACGATATAATATTAGGTAAAGTTTGCTATTAACTTTAATTGAATTTTTTTAGAAAATTTTTATGTTTTCGAAATTCAGGAAGAATATTTCAATTTTCTCTTAATTACACATCAAAAAAAAAAAAAATTAAAATTAGCAAATAAAATTGTTTATCTCCCTAAATAGTCTATTTGATTTAATTTGTAATAAAATTTGGAATGCAAGTGAAGAATATTTATGTCGCTATAATTCAACAGGTAAAATTGATATTAGCTACGAACATTTTCATTAGTTCGTTTCAAGAAAAGCAACTTTAAAAAGTGTTAGGGCCGCAATTTTTGTTTATAGCAAATAGTTTAAACAAATTTGATTATCTTTTGTGGAAAACAGTGGACTTTAACCAACTTTTATTGGAAGGTACAACTAAATTTTTACTGTGAGATGAATTTTGGAGTAATGAGGAGTCGATATTGTCCATATTTACTGTTTTTTAAATGTCACAAATATTATACAGCAGTACTGATGAAGAAGAATTGCATTGAAATCTTAATAATTGACGTGCGGGCAAAGTGCTATGCTTTTGAAATTCAGTTGAAGCTGTTTACGAGAGCAAATTTGAAATAATTTTTATGCATTATTGTTAAGCATAGCTCTAAACATTTAAAATAAAAATGAATTCTAATTCTCTTATTGGTAACATGAAAAATTTGCGTCCCCATTTTTGTTTATTGGTTATAAAGTTAATAAAAATTAATTTTTAGTAATTTAGTTATTTTTATTTAATTCAGGTCTAAATTGTTTTATAAAAATTTAATATAAAACTGTTCGTCATACAAATTTTTGATTATTAGATATTTGTGATTTTAAAAATCCGAAAAATTTAAAAATACAATTAGTAAATCAATTAAATTTAAAATTATTTTTGACTAATTAAATAGTGGTTTAGTCACTTACATATGTATATTTTATAGTACCATACACAATTTTTATTACATTTCTTCGACATCTTCTCTTGGGATTTTACCCCTACTCCTCTTTCTCATTTAAACCGCCACAGGTTTAAAACGGGAGACTTTCCCGACAAAAACCAGTAATTTTATTGAATATTTTTTTATAATGTAGTCACAATAAAGCTAACAGTATATGAAATCATTATCCTTCTTTGGCTCTGGAAACTTACTCAAGGCATCTACTTTTTCCTTTCGACGACTTAACCTTACCATTGAAAATTTCGTAAATCAAATTTTTAGATTTCGGTAGAGAGATTGACATTTTTACCAATTCTTCTTTAGTTCATAAGCTCCGGCTAAACTTAAAACTTCATTCATTCGAGCTAAGTTATCTTCCTCGTGCTATCAGGAAATTACAAGATCAGCCATACGATTTTGCTTCATTGGTGGAAAAATCGAATTGATAAATCACTGAAATTCCGCAGGTGATGTATAAAGTCCGGATAGCACACGATTGATATCGTGGTATCTCCATTAGGGGTTATAAGACCTATATAGTTTTTGCTATCTTCTGTTACTTCTAGTTGAAAGAATCCATTTTCCTGATCAATTGTGGTAAAAAGATTGTCGAATATTTGATCAACATCGTCGATTAAAGCAGTGGATTATACCTTCCTTTATCATTCGCCTCCATTAGATGCATAGACTAGTATCTTGGTCTGCTCATCCACATTACATCCATCGACCCAATCTCTGTCATCACAAAAAACTATTTTTGATACGACTTCTCTTTGTTCTTCTTTCCCAGTACATCTGAATTGGTGACCACTTAAAAATATTAACCAAATTTTTAACTTTTTCTACCCAAGTCTCAACGCAAAAATAGTTTCCGGAAACAAATGCACAAGATGAAGTGTTGTGAATCTGGCTAGCTTCATTGAATGTTAATGTCCGTCGTGATCACTTTCTGAAGTTCGAGCTATTTCACGTAAACTACGTCGAGTTACGTAAAAAATCGGCATGCAAAGTTACATTTGGTATTTTATGAGAGTTACTTCTTGCTCTTCTGTTGCCTTTCCCCAAATTGAATTTAAATAATTTAAAGGCCACAAAATCTAATATTCAGGTTCTTAATGAACCTGACAATACTGCCTCCCGGTACGTGATACATACTATCTGGGCTTATTGCTCTCCCTCCTAGATGTTTACTACAGCATGTAGTTCCGCTAGAAAAACGATAGCATTGGAGCCCAAGGACCTCGATAGGGTTGTCCCACTCCCGTATATTCCTACTCCTGCCCCGTATTCCGTTTGATTTTACTCTTACGAGTTGCTGAGAATTGCAAATCGCCTGTAGGTCACCCAGCTTTACTACAGGAAGGCTAAATAAAACTGGAGGGTGCCTGGTATTCAGAGTCCGCATATTTGGACTGATTAACCCATCAGCCATTCATCCATCGGTATAAGCTGTTCCACCTTAGATTAGGGTTTTTTGTCAAGGTTTTCAAAATTTCAATTCAAAATTTCCTGCATAAATTAGCTGCATAATTATCGATTTCAGCCACCCATTTAAAAATATTTAACGCTTTTATCTAGCTTTCATTTAGTTTTTTATTTAATTGAATAATTTTTTAAACAGTCAGAATTGAGAATCCTTTCTTTTTGTACGGCCTAGATTTTCCAGATAATTAAATTTTATTATTATTATTTATTTGATTTATTTATTCCGGAAAATATATTCAGTCTTGAATTTGATAAACTAATTCTTTTAACGTTTAAAAATTCAAAAGGCCGAGATTCATGCCACTGGCCACGACATAAAGGTGAATCATTACTGTAATCTGTAATTGAACGAATACATAACATAGATAACGAAATAACGACTCAAATTCATTGTCTTGTCTCAAATTCCTTGTTTCACAAAATCAAGCTACACTCTACTACAGTCTACACTCTCCATCTATACTACGGAGTCTACACAAATAAAACCGATACGTAAAAACGTAATACATAAAACGTAAATTCTCTCAGTAGAGTACTCTACAAGCTACAAGCTACAACTACAACCAAGGTAAACCTTGCGCTAAGGACGTGTTCGAAGTTTGTGATAATTTTGTTTTTGTAATAATTTTGACAGGAGTGAAATAATTTTCCAGAATATTACAGAAGTGTCAAATTTACAACACGCAGTGGCTGTAATAATTTGGTTGCATACAAAATAATGTCATAATTATTACAGCTGGAATAATTATCACAAACTTCGAACACGTCCTAAAAGTCTAAACTACAATACAATTACATTCTATTTCTATATATCCTCTGTTCCACTCTCTTTTTCGGCGGTTTAACGTAAAACATAATTACGAAACAAAGAACAAAACACGAGCAAAAAGACAATAACGTTGTAGATCGAGTGATAGTAAAAGTTTTGCTTTATAGTTTGTAGAGTGAAAATTTTATTCAACGCAGTACTTATGGAACCACCTGAGATCCTTTTTGTTTACAAAATCCATAATAATCAAATGTTTTGTTTTTTTTTTTTTTTTTTTTTGAAAGATTTTTTATTTCAGTTTTCCTCGAGTGCTTGTGTTGTGATTATTTTCAATTTGTCATTGAACTATTTCGCCGTGTTTAGTCTAAAAATGATCGGGAACTTGGAATATTTAGGTAATTTATCAACAATAATTTATTTTAAATATCTACAATAAAAACCAAAATTTAATTTAGGTTCATTAGGCGAGAGCTACCCTCAAGAATTCGACGGTACGCTTGATTGTATTTCATTAGCCGTTACATGTGCATTTAATAGGCATGGCACATTACTAGCGGTTGGCTGTAATGATGGTCGGATTGTAATTTATGATTTTGTAACACGTGGAATTGCTAAAATAATATTGGCACATGTTCATCCAGTGAGTAATTTATGTTGGAGCCGTGATGGTTATCAATTGATTTCGGCATCCGATAAAGATGTTTGCGTATGGGACGTTTTATCGAGTACCCGTAAATATAAATTATGTTTCCCCTCGGTAATACTCAAAGTTCAGTTTAATCCGCGAAATATGTCACGGATTCTGGCATGTCCGATGAAAATACTTCCGATTGTGGTTGAAATTGAAGGTAATACGCGAATGATTCTGGTGGGGGAATCATGCAAATTACAGTATATTGCGACCTACGATAGACGCGGTCAATTCATTTTCTCTGGTAATGTAAAAGGAAAAATTTTAATCATTAATGCGGAGACATTGATTATTGTTGCGAGTTTTCAAATTTCGGTTGTGGCACCAAATCCGGTCGGAGTCAAATCTATTGAATTTGCACGACGAGGAGAGTAAGTACCGGAATAGTTTAAATTTGTAAATTACCTAAATTATATATTTCACGTTTTTCTTTATCCAGATCCTTTCTTGTAATCGGATCAGATAAAACGATTCGTATATATGATGTGATTAAGGCAATGACTTGCGGGCTAAATGGTATGATTGAACCACAGCAGAAAATTCATGATATGGTTAGCCGATGTGCTTGGAAAAAGGGATGTTTTAGTGGTGACGGTGATTATGTGTGCGGCGGCAGTGGAAAAGAGCATGCACTTTATATATGGGAAAAACACACAAAAAACTTAATGAAAATACTTCAAGGTAATAAAGGAGAATTACTACAAGATATGGTATGGCATCCAATTCGTCCTGTAATTGCTAGCATAAGTTCGGGCATTGTATCGATTTGGACACCAACAAAAATTGATAATTGGTCTGCGTTCATTCCTGATTTTATAGAACTCGATGAGAATATATATTATGAGGAAAATGAGTCTGAATTCGATCATTTCGATGAGGATAAATCGATTGATTTATCGAATGAAGTTGGAAATTCTGAGGATGATGAAATTGATGTCATAACGGTTCAGCCAATAGCAGCTTTATGCAGTTCAGACGAAGAAGGTGTTGAAGACAACGCTTTACATATTTTAACGATCGTACCACAGGAATTTGAAACCTTTGACGAAAGCATTATTAACCCGGCTGGTTGAGAAAACATGCCGATATATTCTTTTTAAGCTTATTATTAAAGTTGCACTTGAAATAATTATTTTGTACATATTCTGAATTAAAGGTTTTTATTTTATACGTGTGTATTCGCTATGAACTTTGTTAGATGCTCTTTTATGTACGAGTACATAACTCCATAAAATATTTATTTTCATATAGAATTTCGAATTCGAATTAATTCAATGAACATATAATTATATGTAATAACAATTACATCTTGCTCATGTAAATGACAAATGATAATCACGATTCAAGATTTAACACATAAAATGTTTTTCAAAAAAACGAGAATTTGTTTTTTTTAAATTGATTGGATTTTATTTTTATTTTTCGCATTTTAATCAACTTGGCAAAATAAAATTTTATATTTTAACGTCTTTAAATTAAAAGAGAAAATAAAAAATATACATTCTGTGTGTAGAGAAAATGTGAAGAATTTTGGTTGCCACCCCATCATTACTATATGTTACATGTACGAATATTGTAAAAGGTTTCATATTGCAAAATAATTTCTTTTTATTTAGAATCTAATTTTAATTCTATAGAAATAAATTTCGAAAAAAATAATCGAGTTTTGAAATATCAATATAGCTGAGAGTAGGTGTATGGTATGGTATATCTGTAATTCTGAATCGCATTCGGTTTTCGGTTTGGAAAAATTTGAAATGTTAGATATCAGATTTAGAATGAAATATGAACAGTTTGATATATTTGATTTTAAAATTGTCGATTGAAATACCGGAACTGTACACAGTTATGTGTATTTTTTGCATTAACATTACTTCAGTGTTGATCTCTCTATCCAACGTATGTACATAATTTACATGCGTAAATATTTATGCCTATGCAAATTGAGGAAATAATTTAAAATATTTTTTAAATAAATAAATGGGTACAAATAAATCAGAGGCAAGAAAATTTAAAAGACATAAAACTATTTTTTTTCCTATCAACATTTTCCCTCTCAATTTTTCCCAATTTTATTTAACAGTCCTTGAGTGTGTACATTACATAAATACATGTAAATGCTACCATTTATATATGGAACCCTATCCTACCATATCCTTTATGGTATTTGAAAAGGCTTACAAACATACTTGAATTTTGAAAATTTTTGTTTTGGTTTCATCCGATCAAAATTGATATAATTTTTTAATGAAATTTATAATAATAATAAAATAAACTTGCAATCGTTTTTATAAAAGTGTAAATTATGAATAGAAAGTGTTAACGAAACCAAGTTATAGTGCAACGTGGTGCCGTTATTCTAGGTTGATTCGACTAGCACAATTTAACTAGACCCGTTTCGACTGGGTACGTTCAACTAGGGAACAATTTAACTTGCTCAGTTTAACTTCAGCAATTTAACACGCCCAATTTGTCTTGAGCAGTTTAAAGCGCTTTGAAAAACAAAAAAAAAAAAAAAATTGGACCGAAAAAATTATTTAGCACCGAAATAAAATTTAATTTTGAAAATAGAATTATGTTAGTACATTCGGTCAAAAACTAGAAAATTTTAACGAAAACAAAATTATAGGTTTGGAATTATATCGAAAAAACAATCCTATTTTTCTTTTCGTTGGTTAAAGCGCTCTGTTTGGACAACAAATTTGCATAACGTGATTTAAGGTATTATTAAGTCATTCGCTTTCATTATTTCGTTTTGTTTTCATTAAATCGTGGTTTTCAGAGAATATCATCAGGATGAAGTTAAATTTATATTTCGAAATATTTATCTTAAGGAACAAACACTAGAGATATTAAAGTAAATATCCGATAAACGTCTGTAAACAGATGTTTACAAATGAAAAAACAGCAAATTATTAAAAAATTAAAAATTTAAATTGTCCAGGTTAAATTAATCCCTTATACCACGGGGAATTGTCCCGGTCGAAATGTGCACAGTCAAATTGTGTTTAATCGATTACGAAGTCACTCGAAGTATTCTGGTTTCACAAGTTAATACGCTGACTTTGGTTTTGGCGATGGTTAAGTAACTTATTTTGGATTTTTGGGATATTTCTCGTGTTTAATATTGGTAATTCTGTAAAGTTTCTGTTGATTTTGTTAAACATCATAAATATGTATGTTATTGTATAAAGGAGAGAGATGTTTTAAAATTCCAAAATTCAAACTCTGTAAAAACTATAAATGGGTTTTCAACGTGGTCTATTTTATATTTTTATTTCTTATTAGCTAAAAACAATTGAAATTGGGTAAAAAAATCAGTAATTTTTTATTTATTTTTTTCTTGAGAAGTCTTAAATATTTATTATTTTCGGTTTTTGTGCTCTTTTTGATTTTTATTTTTCAGCTTCCCGCAGCATTACCTACAAGTCTTAAATTTTATTGTTTCAATTGTTTCAACAGGATTTTTTTTTATTACAATTGTCGAATAGATGCTGTGAAAAGTTTATTATTAGCTCACATACATAATTCATTTTAATTGGTTATTTCTGAAGAACATATAGTTTGTGTTAAAACAATGTAATTTTGCAAAAACCGATTTATTATAAATACGTTTGCGTCAATTTTATCTGTGTTCAAATAAAAAAAAAACAAAAATCGAAAATCCATCGCATGTTTATTACAAATTATTCAAAAGCTCATGTTAGTTATGCTATTGATTAATGAAATTTTGTAAGAATCTCGTACACAAATATTTATAACTCGATTAACGAGGTATGATTAGTGTGGTATTGTCAAATATTGTGTTTTTAGGGCTTATGTGTCTAATCTTATGTGCGGTTGATGAATTTATGTATGGATCCAATTAAACATTGAAAATTAATTTTTAGACAAGCACACATAAATTTTACAAGTTTTATAAATTATCCCAATTATGTTCAATTTGCGTGTGCTTTTTTCGTTGGTCTATGATTAATGGGATTGTTTTTTTTGTGAGGGTTATAATATACGAATAAGTTTAGTAAATTAGACAGCCTTATTTTATTGTATTGCCGTATCTAAATAATCTAAAACAAGAAATCACCTCGCTTTTGATGACAAAACGAAAACCACTTGCCAATCAAAATTTCCAAAATTACTTTTAATTTTCTTGAATTTCACAAAAAAAAAAAAAAAAAAAAACTTTTTGCTTCTTTTAATTTTGTTTTTTCCCCAATTACACACAAATACAAAACACACAAAAAAAATTAATTTCCTATAGAAAATGTCAAAGTTTTATGTTTCTGAAACGTTTTTATGTTTTTTATGTGACATAATTTACTTTTTTTTTGTTTTCTGATAAAATAACAAAAGAAAATTAATTAATTTTTTTTGCATTAAATTAGTCTGTTCTCTAAACAAGAAATGGAGAAAAAGATGAGAGCTTTTTATATTTTCAAGATCATCACATGAAAAACAGGAAAATTCTAAAATCAATTATGTTTTCTTTCATATTTTAATACACGATAATACAAAAATATAAATAAAAAATCGAATGATGAAATTCTGCATTTTCGCCTCTGTTCCTATTCAAAGTGTTTTGGGAACTTTATTTTTCTGCAAATCATCGAAAATTGATTTGAGCTTTTTTGGTCCACAGGTTAAAAGAAAATTTATTAGTTATTTCAAGACTTAAATCGATTTTACCATTTTTTATATGTTGTACATTGTACCCGATTAAATTACCATTCGCCACCCTTCCATATACAAGACAGATTATAATTTTTTTTTGCTTTATAATAAATATCTAAATATAGATTTACCCAGACAAATTTTTCGTTTCGTTACATAAATATATGATTCATAATTGACATATAACATCGGATTTTCTATGACTATTTATTAAGGTAAACGATAATTCTTCGGTGAGATACTCATCTAAACGGTTTTATAATCTTCAATAAAACCCGGAGAAAAAAAATGTTTAAATTGACCGCTTATCATTTTAATATTTGTGGACGTACGAACATATGGTATACACAAACGCCTAAAACAGTTAAATGTAGGTTAAATAATAAAATTTTATTTTTAAATTTCTAATTTTTTTAATATACATAAAAACTCCGACGGTTAGGGAGTGATGTCAAAGAATTTTGCTTTAGTATTGACAGGCTTTGTAGGAAGTAAGGCATACGCCGGTTGGAACCTTTAACCCAAACAACGTAAATATAATATTTAAAATTTTTATCATTATTATAATTACTTTAGATAACATTGCAATAATTTAACACTAAAATTCACATAAAAATAATTAAAAATGAAAAAAAAAAAATTATTTTTTAGTTTTAAAGATAATTATAAAACAAAATTGTTTTTAATTTCTATAAGACCAAATTACGTACCTACATATGATTATTATTACAACAATTTATTTTTATTTAATTAACAAAACATTAATGTTTACAAGTTTATTTCATTTTAAATGTTTTGTATTCTAATTTTTCTTAGATAATGTATAATAAAATTTATATAGTGAAATGAAAAATTATGAGAAATTTTCCATTTTTTTTAATTTACGCTGCTTTGTTTGTAATATTATTATTATTTTTTCTGTGCACATTCTGACTCAATGAACCATAAACACGTAACTTAATTTGTTTGTTTTTTTTATTTGTATAAATTTGTATATGTACATATATACAGAAGGCATTTTATTTTATAATGTTTTTAGTATATAAGAATTTATATTCTCTTCTTATTTCCAAACTTTCTCATGTATAGAGTAGAATATATTACGATGGTTTAAGAAATTTATTATTTTGGGTTAGTTTAGTGTAACAATTAAAGTAAATACAAAAAATCACGGTTAATGATAATATTGTTTGTATAATATATTCTTTAAAGGTAATTACCATTGGAATTTTATGTTCATTTTGCACCTTTAGGATGAATTATAATTTGGCTCGCAGTGGTTAGAAATAATATTTATTTTCTAGCAACACGCATTAATATTTATGCTACCATTTAGTAATTGTATTTTTTTCGGTTTTAAGCGTTGTTATTTTTACGACAATTTTTGTACGGTTCGGTTCATATCGTAAAACGATTCTAGCTACCATAAGCTCCAAAAAATCCCAATTATTCGCATTTAAATAAATTTTTTCTTTTCATTCTAGTTTAATTTAAAAATAGATTACGTTCCATTTTATAAATAGCAGTATTGATTTTCGTCCTCAAAAAGAAAAGTTGTTTTAAGACAACTGATTCTAGATCGAAAAGAGTTTTCTTAGGAACCAATATATCTAAAAAAAAAATCATTCGAAAATACATTTATTTAAATTTATTTAAGTAATTTATTTATGTAACTCATTACATGTTTGGATAAAAACTTTATGCAGCCTTTGAAATTTAAAATTGGAAAATAAGTCCTAATAAATAAACTTAAAGTTAAAGCTCAAACAACTTTATATTTATATATAGTATATGTATTATTAACTACATAAAATTCATTGTAGACCTATTAAAAGGGAAATTTAAATCCTCGTACATAAAAATAAAACTTTAAATGTTAACCAAAGTTCAAATAATATATGTATGTGTAAGCTACTCAATGTCAAGTTAAAAATTGTAAAAAGAAAATCAATCCTATATGAATTGTCTTTTTATGACATTAATGGTAATATAATAAATGGGAATGCTATATATGTACATATAAATATGGAAAAATGGCTGTTAGATGGATTGGTTTGGTTATGACGAGTTTTTTATTTTATTCTCTCCATTCTACACAAAAATAAGCTACCTTTAAGAGAACATAAAACAACATGATGTTCTTCATTGTGTGCTGAAGAAAAAAGAAATACAGCATCACAAAAGACAAAAAAAAAAATAAATAAAAACAACACAAAAAAGCTTTCTCTTTTTTTGTTTAGTTTTTCCTTAAAACAAAAGATTATACAAAAGGAGAATTCAGCATTTCGTTTTGTAATTTTGTTTTATTTTAATTCTTTCGTACTTTTTTTGTGTTTATTTTTAGGAAGAGAATAAAAAATAAAATACAAAATATAATAATAGAGACAAAAAAAAAAAAAAAATCTTTTGTCTTTTGATAAAAGAAAAATGTTATATAAGAAAAGAAAACTATTATGTGTTGTTTAAGTTTTCTATGTCATGTGTGTTATATTTATAGACCTAAACAGAAGAGCAGCGTATAGAGCTGTAGAGAGGTTTTCATATTTGTTATTGAATTATGTTTTCATGTTGCAAGAATACTCAATAAAAGCTACCTTGAGATTTAATATAATCATCCAACAAGATAGACAAACTGGCTATTTAACGCTAATTTACAAATTATTTTTAATTGTAAGCAGTAGGACGAAGCTTCAGAAAAAAAGCTTACTTCATTGAGGCTTTTCTTCATTAATGTTAAAATTATTTTAATTTTAATAAGAGCTGCATTGCACTATTTATATTATATAATTTGCTAAATTTTAATGATAAAAATAAATAATTTCATAACTTCATTTTCATGAAAAACTATCTGTTAAAAATATATTTATATATTTTGCCTAAGGTAGTTGACAGATATTTTTAATCAATATTTTTTTTTTTATAAAATTTTATTAATACAATGAAAATTCAATTAAATTTTTCATTTTTAAAGTCTATAAATAGTACTTACGTATTTAATTCCAAATCTAAACGAAATTTATGATTAAATGCTTTTATTAAAAGTGATGTGCGATGAAAATGTTTTCCCGTCTGAAAATAAAAAAAAAAAAAAAAAATAAATTTTTTCAATTGCATTTTATAAATTTAAACCAAATAATTAAATTAAATTTAAGGTGTTTTCTTAAAAAATAAAATTTTTTGTGCCTTCATTTTTATGAATAAATTAAAAATGAAATTATAATTGAAAACATAGGCATTAATTCAATTTATTATACGTATATATTTTTTTATCCCTTAAAAAATAATTTACCATGGCAGATGGGAAACAAAATAATAATTTTCCAATCAAAACGAATAAACATAAATTGATGAATAACTATACAAAGTCAGTTTTTTGCCCTTACCTTACTTGTAAAAACATGGATTTTTAAAACATGAGATTGACGTCAGCGTTTTGAGAAATTCGACGTGAAAAGTTAATTAAATTAAGGTGTTGAAAATACAAAGAATTATTATTAACAAAGAAGGGGTGTTGAAATAAAAAAATAAAAAAAATCGAATACTGAATATTGTTCACAACCACATCTTAGATTTTACATTTTTGTTGCTACAATTTCGAAATATAATCAATCACAAAAGAATATGATATTTCGCAGCTGTTAATGTTCTCTATGCTATTATATACAGTATTTATAGACATAGTGTAGAATGTTGATTAAAATATATAGCAGCAGTATAAAAAAAAAAAACTGTGTATTACTTCTGTTTACAGTTTGTTCGGGGATAATCAAACAACAATTTAATGGCAAAATAACAATATCAGCATAAGACACAGCGGTAACAATTGAGACATGGAAAAATATCTGATATGTAGTAACAAGAATAATAAAAATATAATTCTTATGAAAAATTAAAAAGAATAGTAAGAAAGGAAATGTACGTAATGTCAAATTGAGAGATAACAAAATAATAGAACAAACATGATATCTGTATCTATATCTACATCTAGATATATTTTTATTTATCAACTTTGTTTTATTTCCCCCTTTTAGAGAAATTGATGCTGAATATGCTGCTATAGCGAGGACGTGTGTAACGTCAACGCGCATCTAAATTGAAGAATTATGTTCCAAAAAAACTTATTATTTCTTTTTAACTAAAAAAAATTAGAAATGTTTTCTCTCTTTACAATTAATAAATAATAATGAAAATTAGTTTTGTATGAAAAGTTTATTTAACTAATTATGAAAGAATAACTTTTGCCAATTTTTTACTCCTCTCACCATAGTGTATTTTAATACAGTATCAGGTGCCGTAATTGATGTAACTTTCTTTTTATATTTATTTTCTTGTGTTAAGCTAAAGTTTACTTTTCAAACTTTTGTTGTACTTGTGGCAGTTAAATTTGATTAAAAGAATTCGGAGTTACAAAACTAAAGAAAAATAGTTCGACATTTATACTAAAAAACTAGTTACATTTTAAAGCTACAGAAAATCCAAAATCTTCGGTCAATAATGGATAGCACAAACTCCACGATTTGAAAATTTAAATCTTAACAGTGATATGTTTGAGCAGCATCATTAAGAAAATTTTACATGTCTAATGTATATTCTACATTTTAACTAAGATAAGCTTGTAAACAAAAATAAAAAAAAAAATTCTTTGCAAAGTTATTAAAAATTTTGGGATAAATATTCTCCATTATCACTTTGACAGAAGGTGGTAACCTTATGTGCTTACGTACTGAAACTGCTTTCCAGGGTCGCGTTTTCTTTTAATAACACAAACAAATTTTATTTTTAAATATCATCTTGAGATATCCAGAAAAAAATTTTCATATAAAATCTTATTAACTTCCTTCTTGACTACAAACACCGAAAAGCAAAACTTTTTTTTGTCAATTTCCTTTAAACAAAAAAAAAAAAAAAAAAAATAAATATAAATTCCATGTAAATTTTTCTTATGGTTTTGATTATGTGAATTCAATTTTTTAATTTTCTATTTTTGTTTGTGCACAAAAAAGTTTACTTATAATTTTTCAAGAATTGGAAACGAATTTTTGAACTTTAATTTAAAACTTTAATTAGATTTAATTTTTTTTAGGTTATGTGCTTTTGTTTGTATATACATATTATACATATATATTCGAGAAAATTTTTAACGAAAGTTTAATTATATTTTTTACTTGAGCAATTTTCTTAATTATTTGTTACACAATGAATAAAATATCTTTTACACAAAAAAAGCGACGTTTTAAATTTTTTAATCTGACTTCATACTTAACTTTTTATATAATCATGATTGCCACCCATATCTAAATAGAGTACAGTAAGCGGTTTTTACCCCGTTTAAATAAAAGTGCAAAAAAAGGAAGTTTAATGTAATAAAAATTTTATCACCTGAATAATATTCTATAATGTTTATAATTTTATTGTTAAAATTTTGTTTTTGTGGTGTAAGATTAATTATTATGTACCCGTTCGAAGTGGAATGTGGTTCAAGAAAATTAAGCTCTTTAAAACAAAACAAAACTGTAATACTACATATAAACGAAAAATTATTTTTAATGTTTTTTAATTAAGTAAAATGAAATTATGTTTCTGGATTAACTGTAGTCTAATTATATACCGCACACCAGTTACAAAAGATATTAAAATTTGATTGTGCCAAATAACGCGCGGAATAAATATAAAATTAAAAATAGCTTACGATATATTTTAAGTACCTCCAAAATTTTGATAAATAGGGCTTAATTATAAAAGTTTATAAAAAAATTAATATGTACGCTTTACAAACAAACAAAAACAATTTTTCTTCTCAATAAGTTTCCATCAATAGAGCTTTTATACATGAGCGGAGCAGATATGAAAAACAAAATTTATAATAATAAAAATTGAAATTTAATTAATTTTTTTTCTTTCTCTATGTACAGCATAAATTATAATAAAAAGCAATTCATTAACCACAAATATGTTATTTCTCTGTTATGTATGTGTTATTACATAATACTGTATATATATTTTGTAAGTGAACAAAGAATTTAAAATATAATAAAAAGTGACTTCTTGTAATATAAATTGAAAGAGAGAATATTTTAATTTAATAAGTATATTTATTATTTTTTAGCAAGATACGATTTTTATCAAGAATATTTTTAATTAGATTTTTATGCAAAAAATAAATAAAATGTTTCTTGTAATTTTCTATATTTTTGAAGGACAACATTTGTATATAATCAATATAGGGAGGGTTACACACGACAATAACAAACTTGGTCCTTTTTAAATCTCAGTAATAATATCAACAAATCTTTTTCAACAACACATATTCCACAATATTCGAGATAATTCATCCCTAAACCAACATTTTATTTTTAAATATTTTATTTTATTTGAAATTTTATTTTGTTTATACCATTAGACCAACGAAATAAAAAAGTTGAAATAAAAGTTTAAGCTGTGTAAATAACATCTCTGTAGTATACACTTATAGTATACAAAAAATAAAAACTGGAAGCACGATTATAATTTTTTATATTGTTAATCTAAAAATAAGAACGTTCTACTGAAAATGAAAAAATGCTATTTTTCATCGATCCTTTTAAATAGTCGTTTTTATTTCTACCCACTTTAAATGCCAAACCAAGAATTAATATTTACGTATACAGATATTATTCAACGATAGAATTTATAATTGATTAGACATTTACCCAAATTATATACTCGAATCGCTAAAAGCAAAGACCGTGTTAATTAATAATATTAGTCTAACCGTGAACTAAAATTATTACAAACAGTTTTAACAAGATTTTTGTGTGAAAATTCAATCATCTACATAAAATCAGCTTGTGCAAATTAATTTTCAAAATTTCTTAACGGCTCGTCTAAATTAATTTAAATAAACTTTATTAATAGGACAAATTATTTTATCATGCAATCTTTTTCTTGATTCTGATCTAAAACTTAAGAAGTTCTTATATAAAAGAAAATATGAGCCTCAGTTCGGAGGTTCGAACTCTGATCGTTTTTGTTAATTTCGATTATTTTATAAATTAAATATTAGAATTATTCCAAATAAATTGTTCATGATTGTTTACTTGAGATTCAGTCATATCGCAATGCTGTCTCGCAAGGATATACATAAATACTCTGTCTAATCAAGCAATAAGATTATCCCAACAAAGATCACATCGAAAAAGATAACATAATCCAATTTAGAACATTTTTGGAATCACCTTTTGAAAACCAAAATGTCGTTGTTTTATACAAATGTGGCCAAAATCGTATATGGAACCTATCCAAAAATCTTATGAGACATGTACACATATATGTATGTGGAATGTACGCACAAACTTCCTACCCATTTGAAACTAACGGTAATAATATTAAATTTACATAAAAAAAATTTAAAATATCATCTGAACCATGGTACAACAAAAAGCACAAAAAAAAAACGGGATTTAATTTTATCCTATTGTAGTATTTCTATGTATAGAGGATATGAACTTTAGAAGGATAAAAATAAAAAGGTATATACCATATGTACATAGTTAATACATACATGAAAAGAAAACGCAAGTTGGAACATTTTTCGATTGAAATGAAAATCTACTCGTCTTCTCCAAAAATATCTCATGTGTACACACAACAATATTCAACGCATGAAATTTGATAGAACATAAAATAAATAAAAGAAGCAGCAAAAAATTAACATAATTTCAAATTGGGAAAATGGGAATTACATAAAATATTATGTTACTGGATTTTTATATGCGTATGTGTATGTAAATATATTTGTAAAATGTTCAATAATAGTTTTATAAATATGTAATACCAACCATTTTATGTATGGATGGCACCTTATTCTTGAATTACGAATTTTATGTTCTATGTACAAGCTTTTGACAAGACTATTCGCGAAGAAAGGGGTTGGAACAGCACAATTGATTTATTTAAGACGGTTTTATCTAAAAAAAGAATAAAATAAAATAAAATATGTTTTATGTACATACATATATGTATATAGTACAAATATTTTTTAATGGTATGAGAAGGGTTAAATAATATAGTTATGGGTATTTTACCGCATACAAAACATTTTATTTTATCTTACGAGTTTGATTAATTAGTATTTTTGGATAATTTAAATTTCATCCTATTTCAAAGTGCTAATTAAACAATTTTTGTTTTAAACTATGTATAAACTAGATTTATATTGAATGATGAATTTTGTACAAGACGGCGGAAAATTTGTTATGTCTGTTTTGATTATTAAATTTTCAATTCGCCACACATTAAATATAAATTTGTGTAAATTTGGCTGTCTTGTTCAGAATTTAAATGAATATTTACGAATTTCTACATTTTATCTCTTTCTGGAATAAAATAATCCTCCCAAATTTTTTTTTTTTTGTAAAGGGGATTAAAGTTGTGCTTAGGATTTTTATGTTTCCTTTGTGATGCGCAACCTCAGACATACATCACTATTTATTATTATTAGAAAAGAAGAGGAGAAGGAAATTTTATGAGGCTTGGGTCTTCATAACACAAACACACACACACACACACACACACACACACACACACACACACACACACACACACACACACACACACACACACACACACACACACACACACACACACACACACACACACACACACACACACACACACACACACACACACACACACACACACACACACACACACACACACACACACATACAACACAACACCCCAATCGTGACATTTGTTCTCTCCACCCGTAATCGAATCCAGGGCCCACCACCACACAACCTAAATTTTAAAAAAGGCTATTTAGTAATGCTCCTAAAAACGTGTCAATAAAAATGGTGTATGCAATAGAACTGGAATGGTGGTGAAAGATTTCGGTGTAAAGTGTTTTAGGGCAGAGATCACCAGCGGGGCGCATTGTGGAACAATCTATTCGTTTTTCTTATGCTATGACAATCAATAAATCTCATCTCTTCCACATAGCCTTGCTTTACTCATAGTCAGTTGTACACTGCATTTTCTGGAGCTACAGAATTCAACGCACTGAAAGTAAACATTTTTGAAATCTAGATTTTTGCATCTAGAAATCTTTTAGTGCATAATGTGGTATACAGTGAGGATTTTCAGTAATCAATTTCTCCATATCACTTGTTATACAAATTGAATTTTGCATTTGGATCCATTGGTTTCTTATAAATTCATAAAATAGCGAATATTGGGGCAAAGACGTGAAAACCTAGAAAATCGGAATTCGCAATAATCGATCAATTTTACCGAATTTTCGTTTCGAATTATTTTTTTTTTTCTAAATTTTGTTTATTTTTTGCTCATGTTATAGTTCTTAACAATTTTTTGAGTCCTCAAATAAAATAAGTGAGCCAATACAATATACAATGAATACTAACGATAAAAATGGTTGGCAACTATTTTGTTTTTGTCCATTTGAAAATTATTTGCCCTTAATCGATTGATTACCACAGTCAACAATCGGTTAGTAAATTAAATTGTTCATCTCTTTACATTTTTTCGTTCCAGATAAATTGCTTTGTAGAAACATAATACCTCTTTAGGCTCTTCCTTAACCGTTTACGGTAAAATTAGAGTTGTATCAGAAACCTCTAGAGTATAGAATGATATACGTCAAAATTTTTTAGAAATTTTTTTTAGTATTTTCACTAAAAATGATGTTTTTTAGCTGCAAATTTTTCAATGGAAAAAACACAAATCATTAAAATTTTTTTGTGACAGTTTAATATAAGAAGACTATATTGGTATTAAATAAATATTAAAAGTAAATTATGCCTAAAATATATTGCTCGAACTTTCATTTTTACTCGTTTCTAATTCCTTTATAAAAACATCGTGTGTTACACTATGGCTTTGTAAAATCAAGGTTGCTTTGGTTGTGTGTTACATTATAGCTTTGTAAAATCAAGGTAGCTTTGGTTGTAAATAGTTCCTGAATACTAGAATTATTCTGGACGGAATAGTTAACCTTTTTGTTCGAATATTTTTAACTGAAATTTAATTTCCAACTGCAAAAACTTTGAAATGTATGGACAACTACATACGGCATTTTTCAGAGTGACTGATTTCAATGCGTGCCGAGTTAAAGTATGGATTTAGTAACGAAAAATAGTTTTTATCAACAATCTTAAACGTAAAATTATCAGTAAGCTTAGTTTAAAATTGAAGAATTAGGATTTTCGGGCAAAATTACAAATATCTGAATCATAAGTTACTTTAAATTTTTTAATACAGTCTGCCAACTTTATAAATCGTCAAATTCTAAAATTAACAAACAGCAAATTTCGATCCAGAAATCTTAAGCGAAATTTGTAGATTTATCATAATATATGTACATAGCTAGTAAACCTTATTTAAACATAATTGAGTTATGTGCTGCTTTAACAAAAAAAAAAAAAAAAAAATAAAGCAATATACTAATTCATGTAAAATAAGTAAAGGAAATGATGACTAAAATAAATGATTATTTCGTAAATAAGACATGATCTGGTATTTGGATTAATTTTGTTTTTCCAACGTACGGTAGAATTGTTATACATTTTCCTATTTTCACTCCGATATATACAAAATGTTATATGTTTGTCTATATGAAGAGAGCTTTTTCGATTATACATTTGATTGATAAATTGTGGAAACGAAATAAGAAAATGTATATTAAAATGAAGACAGTAATAATAGTAGTAATACGTATTATATAAGATTAATAGGAGTTGGTGTAGCTATATGGGAAATAGGTGAAATGAATTAAATGAATATCTTGTTGTTTAGTCCATGGCTGGCATACATAAACTTGAAGTTATATATAGGAATTTAATTAAAAAAAAAAAATCGTTATAAAAACAGGATGCTTGCATACATAATATAATTAGTAAATTTACAACATTTTCTCTTATATGTAAAAACTATCTAAAAGCAAATCTTTGATGTAATTATAATGTTAAAAGATCAACAAGACATAAAAGAATTTAAGAAACTTATTTTAAATTAAATTATTTTCTTTTAAAAATTTTCTTGTATAACAATTTGCATTATAGAACATTATGTATTTATAATAAATATTTTTAAAACTACAGCAACATATGTTTTATCAGAGATACTCCCTTATATGTATATAAATTATAGACAGAGTGACATAAAGCGTTGTCATTGAAAAGAACAATACTGTTAGTTTTGCAGAAGCTTGTCGCACAATAAAGAAGCGGTACTGATATAAAATAAACAATTTCAACTTGTTCTTATCTATTTAACACCCATTCTACTGTAAAACTTTTTTTTTCCATTTAATTTTATTACTTTCTTTTTTTTACTTTTCTTTTTGATTATTGTTACTTCTTGAAAGTATGATAAGATAATAAAAATCCATGACAACAATCATAATAATCATAATCATAATCAACAATCATATGGAAGATAAATAAAATTATTATATTTTCGTGAATATTGAGATTAAATTGAAAATTTGTTCTGCAAGTGGTAGGATGGAGTGAAAAAAGGGCAAATTCTTTATATTTTGCTTATCTATACTATATACATACTCGCGTATACTTACTTTAGAGTTCGAAAAATTATTACAAAAAAAAAAAAAAAAAAAATGAAAGTTTTTTTCCATTCTGCGTTCTCTAAAGTACTTGAGTGTGTAAGCTCTTTATCAAATTTAAAACGTATACTATATACACAGACGAATGAGTATCAAGATTTATAGTTCGTTACGAGTATAAATGATAAAGAAAATTTTCTGCTTTCTTATCGACAATAATTATATTATTGAATCATTATAGAATCTTATTACAAGGTTTCGTTTTTTTTTTTTTTTTTTTTTTTTTTTTGGGGGTGAAATCGATAACTGAACCCTCATTTTCTTTTTTCATTTTTTAACATATAGCAACAAGAAAACCTAATTAGTTAATGTTTTCATTTGAATTTGAATACTATATGAATTTAATGAAAATTTGGGATAAGTATTTAGGTGAAATAGGTTTTGTTATGTGCCTTATGGTAAAATTTGGAGCTTTAAGAGAACGAGAATTCACGTTTTGCACATTTAAAATTATTTATATGCATCGTACGCCCGGGAATTATATGTTCCTTTGTTTATTTTGGTGCCTTTTGTGGGAATTTTTATAACACTTTAAATGATTCATAACCTAACATGGATTTTATAAACTGTTATATACAAAAAATGTCTTCAGAGACCAGATTACAGGGGTGGTGTATGGAATAATAATTTACTCAACACACACCCAATCGGAATAAGGATCATTAAAATACTCTTTAAAGAATATGACAAATTACAATCATTAGAATAAATTGTACCAACTCCATATTATATATAAATACAATCCGGTAATCATATTCCTGTACATTATTAAATGTTGAAATTCAGAAAAGCAGAAAACAAAAATTATTATTTCCACAACACATTGATTCAATTACGTGACATTTTAAATAACTTTCAATATCATCATCACATCATACACGTTCTTTAGATTCTTTTTGCTGTATGTATGTGTATATGTGTATTACCTACGTACAACATAAATCCACCCTTCGTTGCTGTTGTGCTTTCGTTATTATTTTTATATTTATATATTTATTTTTAACAAAAAAGCACAAAGTAACAAAAACTTTTCACATTAATTTAGTATATCTTCCACCAAAATAATTTATATAATTTTTTGCCTCAGTTTTTTTTTTTTTTGAAATTTATGTGATCATGAAATTGAAAACTTTAAGTCAAGTGAGTAACATTCCTGATGATAATAAAATATTTCGTTTGATGATATCTTTTTTATACATAATAAACAAATATTTTAGTACACTAAACTAAAACACGGATATTCACTAGATTTGATTTGATGACTAATTTCCAAAAATATTCTTTTTTTTTTATTTTTTCAAATTACGATAAATCATAATTTTTTCCTTTCTATGTTAAAAATAAAGAATTAAAACTTTTAAATTCGGTGAATTGGAAAAAAGATTTTTTTACTTAATTTTTTTTGCTAGTTATTTTTTGAATTTTTGAACTGTTACAATAAAAATTGATTTGTAAACTTTTTTTTTTTTTTTTTGGTAAACTTAAAAATTCGTATCTTATGAAAATTTATTTATTTTCAATGACTTTTCGAAAATTAACTTTACTAATGAAAAGCAAAAATAAAATTTTTATTAGTTTTCTAAGATGATTTTCATGAAAATTTTAATAATAATAATAATTTTAATGGCTCTTGTATTTCGGATAGTTTTATACGAGGTAACTATGTTCGTCACTAAATATAATTAAAATACTCAAAGGTTATACATCTTTGTAAGAGTCCATAATGTTTTTTTTTAAGATCCAACATTTAATATTGCAAAGCTATAGCGTTATCATTAAAATGGTTAAGCGCAGTAAAGTGGTTTCCATTTCCAGATACATACCCTATAAATGATAACTTATATATTAACCGTTTTAAATTACAATATCCTAATTCTCACAATTTTATTACTTGTGAAAGATTCTGCAATTTTAGATATGTTCCAAAAATTGAAAAATCTCCATAAAATGGAAAATTTCCAAAATTTGATATCTAAATATTTACCAGCTTCACAAAGATCATTGAAATATAATGGAATAATTGAATAATAATTAAATACCTTTCCTCCATTATCATATCAAATTAAATTTTAGAGCCTATTTCCATTATCGAAATAATCGTTTAGAGTAGTTTGTTTTACCAGTATAAGAGCTAATAATTGGTTTTGTTTGAAATTAATAAGATTAATTTGATAAACAAGTCTGTTACGTCAAAACTAAGTTCCAAAATTTAGATTTATTTAAAAAAATTTTTTTTTTGTTTATTTTAGCGTATAATTGGTATGAACTTGGTTTTCTCTTAATTTATCAGATATAAGAGGCTTATATTAAATTTTGTATACATTTCTAGGCCTCTTTTACTTGACTGACAATAAATTAATCGAGAAAAAGTCTAAACCAAAACATTTATCTAACTATTAAAATTGTTCACATAAAAATATTTGTTAGAATTGTGAATGTACCAAAGAAATCTTGATGAGAACTTAATATAAAACAACCTGTCACAACGCATTGTGTTGTTAATTTCCAAGGAAATGTTCATCAATCTACGCACATAATCAAACCGGTGTAATTAGGGTCCATTAATCTTATTAAAACAATAAATGTATTTTTTTTTTAGTTCATAAGCGTGATAACAAATTCAAATTAACGTTTTTCCTAATTTCTCGTCTAAAAAACATTACAACAACAAAAAAGTTCAAACAGCGCGAACAGTGCTAAATTGATAATTAATGTACATTACGTGCTGCGTTCCAAATATATAAATACACCACAGAACACATTAAATACCAATTTATTTGTATGGTTTCGTAAATTCAAAGCTCTATAAGTCTATTATACATAACAACAATTTGTGAATTATTTTGACTGACAATCATAATACTAATTACGGATATACATATGTATTTCCTGTGGATGCTTATTCGTAATACAACCAATGAATAAAATAACGCGAAATTCTATATCATTTATAAACAAGAAAAAAAAAAAGCTGTAAGCATAAAAAAAAGGAAGAAGCCGAAACCTTACCCTAGCGAGTAAACAAAAATTATTTTGTTAACTGAAATTTATTTCAATTATTTTTCATGAGAGGAGGAAAAATAGAAAAATTCACACATCATGAAAGATGAAAAGTTTTATTTTCCGTAAAAAATTTATTATTATTTTTTTTTACATTCATGTACGAGTGTATTTATGTTACTTGGTTGAACACCTTAATGAAAATTATATAGATAAAATTTTAATGATTATTCTATTTTTATTTCATTAATATGACAACAACAAAATGTTCTTCTATATGTATATAAACATATAAACAATTTAAGTATGATGTAATATAATACTAAGAAAGTTTATAATCTGATTAATTGTAAAATGTATCGAGTTACTATTCTGAGAGTGAGAGTTGGCTAAACTATTTTGATATCTATAAAGTTAAGATAATTTTAAACTGATTTAAACTATTACGTATACTATCGATCCCACTTATGGACTTTTACAATTGTTTCAACAATTTTAAATTAAATTGAACTACTAGTTTATAAATCTCTTCACATATAAATAACAATAAATATAAATTCAATTGCGGAAAAATAAAAAAATACAACAAACAAGGAAATTCTTGTGAAAATATAGTAGAGTAGAGTTTTTCCCGTTCATTTTAAATTGAATCCTAACTATTTTTTGAGTATGTACATATGTAGTAAAATTTATTATTTTTACTATTATTGTTTGTTTAAAGTTTGATGGATTTAGTTTGATTTAAAATAAAACACTACGATAAATTTGTAAGCTTTTGCGTGATATAATTGGGGTCGAATAATGCAATAATAGTTGCAGCGATAGATACACCAAATAGCATGTCGGACGAAATTCATCTTGGTTTCGATTTGATTTGTTTCATTATATTTACTATTATCTAGTAATACGGCCGCTGCCATTGTTTACATCTTGATAAAATATTTAATGGTTTTTCTGTTTCGATTTTTCTGTTTAGGGTTGAAATCAATTAAGGCTTTTACCTATTTTACCGTAAATTATAACCAAAACGATTATTAGCTTAACATTTAAATTTGTGTTTGTTTTTATAAAATTTTAAATTTTCAAATTATGAAGCCATTTACTAAAGAAACTTAGATGTAGTTTCTTTGCTTTTGAAAGTATTATGTCTGCCAGATTTGTATGGTTTAAGATCCATAACCAACAACCGTTTACAAAAAAAAATAAAAAAAAAACAATAAATCCGTCCCATAATTATTACCTAATAACTGTTATTAAAATATATTTGTCTTCATAAAATAATAATTTTCTGTTATTTCTTAATTTTGACGAAGAAAGTTTTTTTTAAATTATCGTGATCTATGTGTTGGGTGTATTCAAATCATCAACAACATCGTTGTAATCAGCATAATTTTTTTTACTGTGTGCTTCCTTTCATCACTTATGTGTGAATAACAAAAAAAAACATTGTTTAGAGACGCGGAAGAAGGCAAAAATTTCAAAAAAAAAAAAAAAGAACTTTATAATGATTACTTTTCTAAATTATTTTTCATGAATTTTGCATTTCTTTGAACACTGAGGTATACGTATATAATAGTATTTTATGTGTATGTTATATATACAACATAACTAAAAATAGGAAAATTTAAATGAAAATTTATGGAAATTTATTTCTTACTTTAGTTTTGTTTTGTAATTCTTTTTTTGGACCGTTTTTTACTTATGCATAAATAAAAATACACAACAACGACGATAACAAAATATGATAATAATTTTTGATATTTATTTTGTGTAAGTTGTATAAATTAAATAAGTTTTGTTTTATACATATACGAGTAAGACGAACTTAAATATAAAAGAATTTTCATCAACGTGTTTATAATAATAATTTTAAAAATTTTTAATTATAAAAAATACTTTATTATTAATTTATGTCAACTTTCATAGATACATTTTTTTTATCAATTCAAAATAAAATTAATTTAAATTTAGTTTTTTTTCAATGTATTGTGTTTATTTATTGTTGTTAAATAAATGTTCTTATAAATAATAACAAAAATTTTTTTAAAAATAAAAATCATTTCTATATTCCAACTAAATACGAATTATTATTTGTGAAACAAAATCACATTATTACATAAGCTTTTCTTAAGTTAAATTTACTGCAAAAATTATTTTTTGCCTAAAACACGGAAACGATAAGACAATATTTATGTTTGGCCTACGCCTTTAGTTGTTAATTTATATCGTTTGGCAATTGAGGAAGAAACTCTATTTAAAAAACCTTTCTAGGTGCCCTACATTCGACAATCAGTTAATGACCATTGGAACACAAAATACATCATGTTTTTAGTGGGCCCTCACTTTTATAAGTTAGAATTCATTCCCTGAAGGTCGTGCAAACATTTTGTTTCGTACAAAATACCTAAACTTTTTCTATCGCGGTTTAGGGTCAGTTTTGTAATATCGAAAACTATTTTCTAATGGTGATTAGTGCCCCGAAAAACCATTTTTGGTCTGAAATTTTGAAAACAGATACCTATCTCTTTCCAAACTCAAGAATAATGTCGAATAATCTTCATGATCTTCATCTCAAATCATTAATTATCACCAAAAACTCTCAAAAATCTCTAAAACCCCAAATAATGGGGAATAATATCGAAAGCCTTGAAAAATTTGAAACAAATTTAACCACAAAAACTCGACAAAAGTGTTGAATAATCAAAGGAATGCACATCTCGATAATCCTCAAATTTCATTAAAATACTCAAATCTCTCGAAAATCATAATCTCATATAATCTCGGAATTTTAAAAAATTTTGAACTACCTGCAAAATTTGTAATATAAGTTAATGTCATTGAAATGTTGAATAAGCTTGAAATAATCTTTTGCAGTCGTGAATGATCTCAAAGATAACCTCGAGCAATAGGAATAATGTAATGATAAGCAACTCAACAGCAAAACTCGTAAATCTCGAATAATCTATAGAATCCAAGCAAATCAAAGCCTTGCAAATCAACACCAAACAAATCTCGAAAATCTCTAAAGCATCAGATAATTTCCAATAATTATGATAATTTCGAATGATCTCGATACTTCTTGACAAAAAAAACTAAACATATCATTCAAAAACATTTCTTTCAAAAACAGGAAGGGGTTTTGGTCAAAAATAAAGGGGTAACTCAGTCAAAATAGTTTTAGACTGAAATGCCTTTTCAGAAGGCAATTCAATCAAACAACTAAAAAGGCATGCAAGTTAAAACTTTTTTGACTAGGATTTTTTTTGGGTTTTTGACTGAAATTCGTTTTGAAACAAAATACGAAAATATTTCATACAAGAGAGTATGTTTGCGAATCGAATAAATGCGCTGTGTAATAACTAACGCATATATTTATGTCTATGTGAAGATTTGGAGCTTTTGGTCATAATCATAAACATAACAATTTTATCAATATCACGTTATCATTTTTTTCCCAGGAATGTTTTTGACCAAAATTTAAAAGTTCATGGGCTTTTCTGGGTTGGTGGCGATGTCCTTCCAAAAAAAAACCCAAAAAAAAGAATTACAAAATGTCAAGTTTTTAAATAAAACAAATTTTTGAAATAGTATTTTAATTCGTTTTATACCTTAGAAGAAATGAGCTACATCCACACCACCGCTTTGACGATTTATTGAAATTCTAACATTTATAGAAATTAGAATATTTTTCAAAAATTTGTGTTTTTTAATAATTATTGACATATTAAAATACAGAATTCCTCAAAGCCGCTTAACATTGGACCCTTTGCGCAGTGATGGCAAATTATGTGGCAGCCTTGCCTTCAAATTGTACTTAAAAAAAATTCAATAAGGTTCCTTTTTAATGCGACACTTTACTTTGTATTTTTTGCCGTTTTTTAATGTTTTTTAAAAATAAATTTTAATGTGACTGAAAATGCGAGACAGACTTTTTGTTACTTGATTAACGTTTCTTTATTTTCTTTGCTTTTACAATTTTTAAATTTTAAATTTTCTTTAAGTGTAATTTTTTCATCCTAATTGTAACAGTTTGAACGTTACCCCTATGAATATAACCAAAAGATTGAAATATAAGGATTTCTTGAAAAAAACTGAAATTAGAATAATTTTATTTTGATTTAATAATAAAATTGTCTATAAGAAGCTGACATAAATTAATAATTAATGACATACAAATAAACTTTCGAAAAAAAAAATATATTTTTCAGACATCAAGCAATTTTGATGCAACAAAAAATAAAACATAACTTAAATGTTTTAAAGTTTTTAATAAATATACAAGATCAATTTCGATGTCTAAAAGCACCATCATCAGTTGATTGTACACATGCACAACATAAAGTAATTCTATAATTAATTAAAACACACATTTTTTATTTGTGCTCAAAAGCAAATTACTAAATTATAATTTTTTTATTCCAAAACAGAACTTTTGCCACACAATGATTATTTTAATTTTGTGTTCATCTCTTCTCTATCTCCTGATAAACTAACTGCTACTACATATAGTAGTCGTAGTAGTCTTTATATGAATAAATAAGAGAAAATAGTTTGTACTTATATGCAAACCATTAAATTTTAAATTTATTATTTCATTAGCAAAAACCAACTCGACTATTTTGCTCTACTCGACTAACAAACTATAACTTGTTCAAACCGACTATCCAAACCACCCAACTAAATATACAAACATTTTTTTTGTAGTAGTTTTGTTCCACTTGGTAATTAATAATAAATGTTGATTATCATCTTCATGTTGATGATGACCAAGATTTTTTTTTTGAGATGGCTAGTCTTAAAAAAAAATTATGAAAATAGAACACAAAAAACTATCCAGTCATGTGGAAGTATTTTTTTTTTGTTGTGTACAATTTACTCATATGTATTCAAAATATATAACAGAGATCTATCTAAAATCTTCAACAACATAAACTACTTATCTACTATGTATAAAACGAATACAAATAGAAAAAAATA
The DNA here is from genome assembly GCA_958295665.1 of Tipula vernalis. NCBI lineage: Eukaryota > Metazoa > Arthropoda > Insecta > Diptera > Tipulidae > Tipula > Tipula vernalis. Next base: position 368,298,747 of record OY282560.1, read on the forward strand.
AAATTTTCTAATTTATATTATTATAATTAATGATGTCTTATGATTTTATTCTTTAGAAATTTACTTAACTATTTTACTTACTTTTTCATGTAGCTAAATATTTTTCAATTAATTCATTCTCATTGCTGAAGTCAAGTTTGTTCGAAAAATCATCCCGAACAAACTTTTTTTTTTCAATTTATGGTGGGTTTCCCTAATTATCGACTTACAATTTGGGAAAGGTAATTTTGTGCGACATGAACCAATCTTTGTAATATTTTTCAAATTGGGAAAACAATTTTGGCGAAAATCGGCGAAAATGATTTTTTGATGTGGTTCTTTCTGGCCATGGCCAATTAGAATGGGTCTTGGTTATTTCTTAATTGATTATGATGAAAATAAAAATATTTGTGTTGTAAGTTCTATAGTGTGGCTAACTCTTTGAAAAAGGGATTTTAAAATGATTTTTTTAATAATGTTCTGGAATATTGCCAACCAGACCGAAATTACTCAGAACTTAACCATTTATGATGAAACCGAATTTGGCTATGTGGCAATGGAAATAGGATTGTAGAATTATTTTTTGAAAAAGTTCTGGAATATGGCTATTAACCAGGCAGTTTTTAACCTACTATGTTGAGAATCGGAATGTTTCCTAAAAATGGAATTCTATCATTCTCTTCTCGTAGCTCAACTTGTTTACAAACTTAGGGTGCGTCCGAAATGTGAATTTAAATTCACATTTTTTTAAAATGCGCATTTTTGGATTAAATAAAATTTCATCAAAATTCTTAAATTAATTAAAATTTGACAAAACCAAATTAATAAATCGATAAATATGGTTAATTAAAATATAAATTGACATAAAACAGTTTTATAAAGTGAGTTTTAGTTTTTTAAATGTGTCTTCGCTAAATGCACAATTTCCATTTCGGATGCACCGTCAGTTGTGTGGGTTTTGAACTAGTTGAAATTTTATGTAGCATAGAAGATAACTTTATAATTTTTTTCTTTTTATATGGCAAATCTTGAACGGGGCCGGTGGTATTTCTTAATTTTAACTGAGGGTGATGAACTTCGTTAACATGTTCGCTGGAAATTGGATTCTAAAATAATTTTTCGATATAAGTTGAACCAAATCAAATTTTCAGGTTTGATGCCGATCTTTTCCTTTTAGGCATTGAAAAAAAAATCCTATCCGTGTTCTCGGTGACTTGTAGCACACGTGCAGCACCAATAAATAAAAAAAAAATTTTTTGGTTTGTTTTGCTAGTTTAGAGTTTGCTGGTTATACTCATTCTGTCACAAAAGTATCGGGAATTGTTAATTTAAAATGCCCACGCTGAAGGAATTTAAAATTTGTTTTCTTAGATCAGTAGGACTGTCTTTCATTATGATGCCAACTTTGAGCGCGATCTGTCAACAGTTTGTTTACAGCAGTTGGTTAAGTCAGTCGACCTCATTAGTGCATGGCGATTTTTACGATGAACGAAATTATTGAAAAACAGTTGGCCGTAAATTCGAATATAGTGACCGAAATTATGGCGAAAAAACTCGTGGGGTTTACACAACGATAACGCGCCATCACACCAAGCTACGATTGTGAACGAATATAAGGCCAACAACTCAATAAATACCATCGATCAACCACCACATTCACCTGATTTAGCACCAGGTGACTTTTTCCTATTTTCCAGGCTCAAATTGCTACTCTGTGGAACCCGTTTTGATTTCAAGGCCCTCCAGGAAATTGTCTATAAAAAATGTTTCGATGATTGGAAAAACGCTGGCACATGTGTGTGTATCCTCGAATGGGGAATACTTTAAGAGCGAGAAAATAAATTTTTATGATCGACCTTAAAATTTGTGTTATATTTAACAATTCCCGGTACTTTTTTGACAGAATGTAGTAACCTGGTAAGACTTAAAGAATTATTTTATTCTGACATGAATAATTAACCTTCCACATTCGCTAAAATACTAATGGTTTTTAACATTAAAAATAGCATTGCTTGTAATATATTCAAGCAAGTTCAGTTTTAACAGTTAAACAAACTATACTAAGAAAAAATACACCGTTTCAAGAGGTATTAGGTCGATATTTAAAGGAACCACATTACAGAAATATTGTACAGTAAACCCTATAAATATTTTTCGAGTACACTTTTGTATTAACTATATTTATAAAAGCTCTCTGTCTAACATACTTATCGTCTGTTTTATACAATAATAATAACACAAAAATTCTTAAGTATAATAATATAATATAATTAATGATGTCAAGAATGTTCTAATCCGATGCTTCACTACACATATTACAACTACTACAAGCTACTATATAGTAATATTCTCTCATCTTAATTTTATAGAACATAAAACATATTTAATTAAAAAAAAAAAACTGATATTATTATTACTGGAATAATAAAGATTTTTGTTGTTTAAAAAGATTATTATTAAATATATATTTTTCAAGTAATACCCAAACTAAAGATAGTTTTTTAAGGTTTTAAACCGTTTTACGTTACATCGATATATATTGGGAATGGGAACCCAATTTTATCATATATGAAAGTTCAACTATGGGTAGGTGTGAATTCGAGATCCCTCGGTTTGGATAGTTAAAAAAAAAAATACCCCTAGAATTTTATCTACCACAAAGTTAATTGAATCTGTCGAAATATACATTTTATTTTTTTGAATTAATGATACACGATTTTTACAAATCCACATTATTACATGTTATATATCTTGGTTAAATTGTCATAAATTTTTATGTTAAAGATTCCCGTTCTATACATCTTACGACTTAAAAACAGAGACGAGAAAAAAACACAACAAAAAGATAATTTAACCAAAACGTTCTATTAAATAAATTACCACTTGTATTATTAAAACTAGCATATCTTTGTAGTTATATATATATATATATATATATATATATATATATATATATATATATATATATATATATATATATATATATATATATATATATATACATACGTACTCTTATAATATATACGAGTATATAATATAATTTTAAGTAATATGACATTTTTATATTTTATATTTTCTTTGTCTTGTCAAAAATTTTTATTTTTATTTTTTTAAAATAAATATATTTTATATTAGAAATAAAACTCTACAAGATTGTCTCAAGAATTTCTATATATATATACACTCGTATATACTTACATAAATGGCAAATGTATATTAGTTGTATATATGTATATACAAATACATACATATATAAATATGTATATATGCACATTGATGTCTGCAAAATGGATTACACTTTACTTTTCCTTTATATTTTTTGTTTTGTGAAAATTATATTTTTCACACAGTTTACAAATACAATATATTTATAGTTGGCGTAATTTCCTTAAGTCAAAAAATAGTGAAATTCTTGAATATGGATTCTTTAAGGAAAATAGTTCGTTTTATAACAAAAAATAATTGTTTTCTATTCGCTTTTAAATTTGCCGGATGTGTTAGAGTACTAACAAGAAACGGATAAACCCCTGTACGAGTATAATACGTTTATCTATACTATACGTTTGCTATTTTTCCATTCGTTTGGAAAATTGTGTACAAAGATTTTTTTTTTTTGCTTTCATTTTTCAAGATGACAGACCTTTAGTTTTTCGTCTTATATAATAATGGAAGGTAAAAAGTGTATAGCCTTTGTTAAATCATATAAAGAATTTTATTATACATTTGTGAATATGTATGTTGTTTGATACATTACTGTGTAGAATAGAAAGATGAAAATCAGGAGGAAGTTATAAAATTAAGGAAATTTTAGCTTCTCGCTTTATTATTATAAACATTATTAAGGATGTTCAAAATTGATTCAGATTTTGTTCGCTAAAATTTTATTTTTCACTTCTTTATATGCCGAGCTTATCTTTTTATAAGATCTTATTGATATTTATCGTACAATTGAATTTCGAAAACCAATCAATCAGTACTGGCAACTTGGCTAAGGCGAATTTAATAATCTGAAGACAGAATTTAAGTTAAACGTTTTTAACTATATTATACACACAACCATGAGTTCCAAAAAGCGTTGGTAAGCAAATTATGCAAAATTTTTTGATGGTATACACATTTTCCTATTGAATCCGAAATATTATATTTTAACCTTCTCTCTGTGTATTGCGGTCAAATTAACCCCAGTCGAGTCGTTTTGCTATTATCAACTTTACACAACAATAACGGATTAGACGGTGAAAGGGGGAGGAGAGAGTAGACACCTTCGATAAACTAGTGAGAACCTTTACATGCAAAAAGAAGAAAACTTTACGATGCTCGCTGGTGTTACAGCCTACGTTTCATATAAAAGTGCCAACCCTCAATTCTATGAAACTCAGCGGAAAGCAACCTAAAGCAAATCGTTTCTAAAAGAATTGGTTATGCAACTTGTGCAGGCCAACGTGTTGGAACTGCTCTCCAACCCTCGAAAGTTAAAAAAATTATAAGGGCAGCAATCGACCTAATAGGTTATAAAGAGCCACCTATAAGACAGGAATCAACAGGCGAAAAACTGATCGCTAAGACCGTTAACAAACAACCAAGATGTCATTTTTGTAATTAGCAATCTTGTCAAAACCATATCAAAATCCTTTGCATAGAATGCATCAAAAAATAACAAATGGTTTCGACTGAAGATTAAGTGGTATCAGATGACACATCCGGTTAAAACATAAATTTGACTGATTAAAATGTGATTTTCTTCTAAATGTAATTATTTTTTCAATATAAATATAAATTTTTAACAAAAATAACAATTTTTATTTACTTTACTTATGAAATATATGAAGATATCCGTGGGGTCAGACTGACCCCTATACCCAGACAACGTGATAGAAAGCCTTACACAGAGTGAAGGTTAAAGACAATTTTGCTGCAAACTAATAATCAGCTTTTCAAATTCATTTTTAATTTCAGTATGCTCCTCAAAATTTTTAATTCAAAGCACAAAAGAAAACAAAAAGAATTTTAAAGGTAGTGCAGGAATTAATAAAGGCTAAGAGTTGGATCCCCCTCGTCGGCATAAACGTGGAGGGCCCCGTAATATGCAAAAACTATGAAATTTGAAATTCTAGATTTTGATTGATGCTGCAATCGATTTTAAATAATGTGACTTCACAAGAGCACAAGTAAATTTCAACTGCCAAAAAATGTCTTAAAAATTTCAATCTCTTCTTGTTAATTGACAGTTCCGGTAATTTTCCATAGTCTGCTACCTGTGTCACCACATAAATTAAATATTAAACAGGAATGTAACTATGTATTATTATGTTACTAAGCGAAATTTATCATCAAGCAAAGGATTATTTAATGCTAAAATCCATTATTCTCATGAAAATAATGTCTGATGCAATAAGGGAAGCATGTTTTTTTTTCCGATGATGGCTCTAGATAAGTAAGAAAAAAATCAGTCAAAATACTTAAATCTCTATAGAGTAAATACTTAGGAAGGAAGCATTTATTTACCTTAGTCTTCAATTTTCCATAAAGACTTAAGTAAGTTAGAACGATTTTTTCATCTGGTTTAAAAATAGAAATGGACAGTATGATGAGGTAAGGAGAATCCACGAGATATATACAAACAGAAACAGACAATGTTTGCCAACTTTATAAACCAATTCGTTCTCTCTACCACACATCGTTTGAAATTCTATGTATTCAAATATATACTTTCATTTCTAATGGTTTATTAGGCATCTCTAGTTCTTACATCAATTCGGCTCCCCTGCCCGTAGGCTGCCCTTAAGGGTTATATTCTTAAATAAATTCATTTTTGAATGTATTCAACATATCGAATTCTAAATTGTCATCAATTTCTTCAATATTATTTTGAAGAATATTTTATCAATCCCTTAGAAAAACAATGTGGTTGTGGCCAACACACGATTTTCTTTTACCAATAGGGAATTTTGAGAAACTCATTAAACAAATTTCTTACAAATTTTTATGTTTTTTATTTTTATTTTTGTTAGACCATTATGTACTTAAAGTTTTTCTGCAAATCTTATATTTTTTGAGATATTTACAAAATCAATTTTTTGGCCCACAGGTTAATCGATAATCACTATAATTCACTGACAGACAGACAGAGACATACCAACAGACACCACTTCGAAACCACGTTCTCTCAAGAAATAAAAGAAATGTCCGATTAAGAGCGGTGCCATGTAATAAAGTAAATGGAAATAAAGGTAATTTTCCTTATTTTTCTTTTAAATTGAAAAAAGTCATTGAAACTTTGGAAATGAGTCACCGGCGTTATTTCCAATTTAAAGTGAATCGTTCAGAATTTAAGTTTCAAATTAATTGTTGCCATTGACTGTGGCGCATTTTAAAACAAGCGAAAAATTCGGAAAGGAAGGTTTAATTTTAAAATTAGACTGAAAACGTTTATGACATTTAGGGTGATCATTCGCGGTACTGGTTAAATTTTATTTACTGGGTACGTCGCCGAAATCATTTTAGCTTAAGTCATGACATCACCAAAGTCATGTAACCATGCCTAAGATTATGAAAAAATCAACTCCCATGGTGACTGAACTGATTTTACCACAACTTACATTCTATATTTACATAATGTACTGGACGATTCACTTTAAATAGGAAATAAAGTTGATAATTAAGTGAACGACTCCATTTTCGTATTTTCGTTCTGCCATTTGTGGTATTAACAAGCAACGTGGTGTCATTTTATCCGCAACAACGTTTAAATGACGCTTTTAAAATAAATTACGCTTTCTCATGAAGCTCACTTTTGTCTCAACTGCAGTCAATAAGCAAAATGGTCGTTTCTAGGAAACCGAAAACCTCCGAATTATTCATGAGATAGTTCAATTTGACAAACAAAATGGCTGTGTGGTTTGCTCGGAACGAATCATTGAATCGCACTTTTTTGAAGACAAGGAGAGTAGGCCTATATTATTGAGAATTTTTGGCACAAGAAGTGGACACACTTTGTGTTGGAGGTCTTTACTTTCACACGAATAATAACCATTTTGCATTAAATATTTCGTGGACATGTCATATCGACATTCACCGATATCATATAATGCCTATCTAGAGCACACCATTTAACCCAACCAGATTTTTGTTTTGTAGGGCTATCTGAAATCCAAGGTGCATTTCAATTGTTTACAGTCTCTTGTCGATCTGAAACCAAACATTCGACAAGGAATTACCAACATTTCGTCGAAACACTGCACCACTTCATGAAAAGTGCTCAAAAACGAACCGAAGATTGGATCAATGCTAAAGGTGACCATTTACCGGACATAATTTTTCATAACTAAGCAAAACGAATTGTAATGATGCAAATACAACAATCAATTGTAATTTTGAAGAATTTTATTTAGGTACTGAATTATTTAACAAACAAATCGTCTTGTGAAAGCGGCTGTGAAATCGGGCTGCGAAATGTATGTGTAAGTAAAAGAAGACTAAAGAGAAGCTCCAAAATCTCGCACTTCTTAATAATAAATAATTGTGAGTGAGACCTTGAGGGCTACCTAACTCTTAATAACGGATAATTATAGTAAAATTTAACTAGTTGCTTTGGCGCTATGTAAAGAGATGCCTTTTCTGGGAAAATTTTGACCGAGGAGGCCTAGTTCTCTTAATAGTTATTTGGAGAAATATTTACTATTTAATAATTTATTCGTATAAATTATAAAGTTTATATTGTTAATCGTATTTTAATTCATATATTTGCAAACCTTTTGATGATATTGGAATAAAGCTATCGAAACGGTGGGATCAAAAATTAAAAATAGTCAGCTTTCACCAAAATAAAAAGGTTTAATTAAACAAAAAATGTTTTAAATTTTACATACTACAAAATATTTAATAAATTTTACATACGATGTTTACTATATTCAATTATTTAGATCCTCCTTTTAGTGCTGTATGCTTTTAAAAACAACTCTGCTCCTTAACATTAATTTCAGACGAATTTGGATGAAACCTCTAAATCCATTTAATTTGTAAAAGTTTATTAGGGATTGGTTTTTAAATATAAGAATAATTCGAAAGTAGAAGAAAACGGAAGCTTATAAGGCTTCGAACAAAAACTTGTTAATAAAACTTAATCAGCAAGTTCCATAATATATTTACGATATATGAGAAACAATACAACCGATTTGTCGCTCCGAATTTTTTTGTTATAATTAAATTCGCTAGAATAATTTTGATTATAATTAGTTACTCAAAACACATTGAATTTCCCGGATATTAAAATACAAAATAAACACAAAAATTTGATTCTTTTGAACATTATATTAGGTACAAAGTATACAATAATAATTTTTCTTGCTACTCAAAATAAAATTATGTAAAAGCTCAAAAGCGTTTGAATACGGAAACAGAAAAATATTTTCTTTCTAGGATTATAAATATGTATGTATGTACGTCGATGTTAAACGAAAATAATAGGTATTACAGTTTAGATAAGAAAAGTTTCGGTTTACTATGGGTCATATCATTTTGATCATATACGATTTACCAAAAAAAAGGTTGTTAGTTAAATTTTAAATAAATTCTTCTACAAGTAGTTTTCACATTATTTATTTTTCCGTTAAACACGTATAATGTTTACACGTACCACTCCCCGGTGGTACCTTACACACATAAAACAGTTTTTTCGATTTAAATTTATAAATTTTTAATTTTCGATTTTACGAATTAGAAAATAAGCATTTAATTTAATATTTTATATACATAAGTACATAAGTACCTAAGAATATTACCTATAGTACCGTAAATATTATTTTTAATAATTGGTTTATTTAGATTGTAAGTTTCATTACCATTTCCATTAAAATTTTGAAAATATTATCAAGGTATAATATTTACTTCCAAATATCCTGCAGCATTTTATTGCATATTTTATGTTGTTAATTTGCGATGTTTTATGTGGTTGGCTTAGTTTCATGCATTGGTTTTATATGTATCGTAGAAAAATAACAAAAGACAAAAACATTTTTTTTTTCGTATCAGACAAGATTATACTTCCAACAATTAAGATTTAAAAACAAATTGATTTCATGCAAATGGCCTTAGGTATTTATAAAATATATACAACGCTCTTATACATGTCACTTAAAGGTCTATATATGTATGTGCATAATGGAATATTTTTTGCTGCTTTGCTTAAAGATTAAAGTGCATTGACAATTTTTGCAGCCATATTTTTACCATGTACATGGTTTATAAACCATATTATATTTTCTTACATATTATACATAACCATTTTGTAATTTGGTTTTTTCACTTCAAAGCTGTGTGTTTTTACGTTTCCTATTTTGAAAATAATTTATGTGTTTTTTCTTGGTTATGTATGTATGTAGATGGAAAATATTTTCCCTCATCTCTTCATTTTGTGATGTGGTTTTTATGTTTTCTGTCGATTCAAATTTATCTGTATTCTGAATTTTTTTTTGTTGGTATTTCACGTTTAGAGAAAGAATGTTTGTGAAATTTAAAAACGATTTTTTTTTCTAACATTTTTATTTCTTGGATTACGTGGAAAATGAAATACATAATATATAGTATTCAAAAATCGACATTTACAAGACGATCGTGTCTCCGATTATATCTTGCCTGCGGTTAATTATCATAATGCGTTTTATATATAATTAGTAAGTTAATAATTATCATCATATATAATGACTATTGTATTCAATTACAATACAATTTATTATATTGTCGGGTATAATTTCTTCACCATTTTATGCCGAGACTACATAATTGATGGACTTAAATTATAAATAATTTAATAAGTTTTTATTTTTATAGCTTGGAAGCTTTTATTGTATGTCCTACGTACATCTTTTAAAACTTTTTATATAGACTTGATATATAAAATAAAAGTGTTACTTTCAGAGAAGGCGAACGTGGATGTAAAGCAAAGATAAAGTAATAAATTGTTGTGATGAAAAATTACACAAGTTAATTACATAAATATGGTACACATTGGCGGTGTATACTTATTTACCGAAAAACCGATTTCTATTTATTTTTTGCTACCTTACCAACAGCGCCGTATATAAAAGGTTATGACAAAAATTTACTCAATACTTTTCCATGATAAATTCCACTTTTGTTTAATGTAAAAATATGACAGCTTCCAAGAAATACAAACCCCCTCATTATACTTATCATTCTAACAAATTTCAATCTTAAAATATTTGATTCTTTTTAATATTTTTTCGTGCGCTTTCTCTCTACTCTCATTTTATTCATAAACTTCAAATAAGAAAATATGACAAATTCAAAGAAAGGCAAAATTGCTTTAACCCCAAAAATAAACGGAAGAAAAATATTGTGTTAAGGAACAGCAAAATCGACAGCAAACATAGAGTTTATAGACCGACATAATTTTCACGATATTTTCAAAACAAAAATTTCAATTTAATTGAATTTAATCAGCTACATAAAAAAAAAATGAAAAATAAAATCTCAATCTATTTATAAAGACGAACACCTTAATTTAATTTTCTTCTCTCTTATTAAATTCTATACAATTTTCTAATAAATTTTTCTATTTTCATAAGAAAAAATCTTCACACTCAGACAATCGTAATCGGAGTAACAAAAAAGAAAAAATTCAACATCACTAAATAGACTTTCGTGAAACACACGCCTTTAATAATGATCATTTATTTTTCTTTCATTATTTGTTTTCACTTTGGTTGCTTCAAAAAAAAAAAAAAAAAGACATTTTGATTTATTTTCCGCTTTTCCGACGTTATTTTATTGTATTTCAATTAAATTCAATATATATTTTCACACTTTTAGCTCGTTGCTGTAAAACGACATACAATTGAAAAATTGAAAATATCATTACTTTCCTATACAATATCATTGTAATATAATGTTGTGTGTAATGTGGAAAATCCCGGGATGATGATGATATTTTATTTTGGTACAGACAATTAAGTTTTATTTTAATTTATGTTAGGGTTTATTTGTTTTATATATTTAAATATAAAAAAGAAAAGATATACGATTTTATATATTGAGTTATAAGCTTATATTATTTGGTAATGGTGTTAAAATTGTTCAGTTTACAATACCGGAAAATTTAACGAGTAACACGCACGGAATTTGTTTGACCTTTTTTTAGTTTTTCGTTGTTGTGCCTCGAACCATTTTATTTTATTATTTGCTTTTTAAGCCCCACTGCAGTAGTCTTTAACTTTCCGCGGCCTTAGGAATTCGTTTAGGCGATGAGATTGTTCTAGGAATCGCAAATCTTGAAAATGCTTTAGAAAATAAAACAAATCACGAAACAAAATTTTGTTTTATTACCTTGAAGTATTGGTAAAATGCATTATGCGTATTTTAAAATAACAGAACTTAATGACTTAAGCCGCGGCCAGACGATTGCAAATACTAAACGAATATGACGTTTGCGATATTGGACAAAAATGAATTTGGCTGTCTACTACGATCGCCTGTATAGCGAATAGAGCACAAATATGTATATTTGTTTTCTGTTCACACGATTTGTCATTTCACAAATAGCATCATATTCGTGTATTATTTGCAATCGTCTGGCCGCGGCTTAAGCATAGGCTAAGCTTGTACCGATTTGCAAGTGCATCATGCTGCCTTTCGAAAAATCTCATGGATTACTCAACATCAACAACGAAATTTGTTGAATGGAAGTCTGTAATAAACTGGAAATCTAACATGTTTTAAATTATTATATGTTACTTATTATTTCTACGTCTCCTACAATTATCCCCTTCCATTTTCCTATTTTCCTAAATATGCCATGTCAGTTAGTTTTAATTAGTACATCCAATTTGTATTCAGCGATGACGTTAACCTCATCTGAGTGATGGTAATCCCGATCCTTTGGAGATCGATTGGTTAATAAATGTTTATAAGGTGCGTAAACCCCTTAAAGGTTTTTGCTCTAAATTTTATCAAATCATACCTAACCTAAGATCAAATTTATGAGTGAAATCAATTAACTTAATCAACGTCTGTTTAAATCCAATCACAAGGTCACCTCCTGATATAATCGAGAATATTGTAAAATTTAGAATTTTAGTGTTAGTGTTTGTGGTAACAATTTTGGATCACTGTTCACTTTAAATAATTATGTACAATTCATTTTTAATATATCAAGGGAATTGTTTAAAAAGAGATTTCATTTGAAAAAGAAAATTTCAACAAATTTATAATTCATCTAAAAGGCCAAAAGAGCTTTTTGTTTTTGTAATAAATTGTTTTTTTTTTATTTTAATAATGGGTATTTTTAGGAAACGCACATTATAAGATCTTACCTTAATTATTTCATCTTAATCGTTCAAATAAAAAGGATTTAATTTTAAAGACTAAAATCCTTTTTTAGAAAATTATAGAATATTTTTGTTGGTGGTTAAGAAAAGATTTTTTGTTAATTTTCTGATGAATAATGAAAAAGCAGGACTTTCAACGTTAATTGGTACTAGAAATTACCTTAAAAAATTCCTGACGAATGAACTTCAAATTCGATCGAAAATCATTTTGAGTTAATTTTAAATTAAACAAATCATTGTTGCGTGAAGATTGCAATCTTTTTGTATTTGCTTAGTCATAGTCGAAAACAACTATTTACATAACCAAACCAATTAAATGATGCTTTGTTTTGTTGATTATTTACAGATATCGCGGAAACTCTATAAATATAGAAAACTTGTATCTGGATCAGCAAAAAAGAAATAACTTTTCATCAATTTTTTGCGATTGAGTATTTATGTAGAATAAAAACCACATTCGATACGATAATGGCAACATATTAGGTATAATTCTTTATCCTATAGAAATACTGTGGCACGTATTATATTATGTAATACAATATATCAACTTATACGTTACACATCTTATCTTTTATTCTAAATTCTCATTAAAAAAATTTCTAATTTCTTATAGTACAAACACAAACACATAAAAAATTAGAAAACCAGCAAAATTCTTTTAATTTTTGTTTTTTATCAAACAAACTTTTGTCATTATATTGTGTGTGAGCCTTCTTAATCTTCTTTTAAAGAAGATATGGCTCATACGAGTATATGTATACATAAAACTTACATCAAAAAATCATAATTATCAAAATATATTATTCTTGGAAAATAATTTTGTTTGGGTGGTGTGTGGTTTTTCGGGTTTTACTTTCTAAGCAAAAAAACATTTACCAAAGATATATATACATATAGATAAATTATACATATATACATAAGACAGACGATAAGAAAGTACAGTAACATTTTTCTTTAGCATATTGCGGCAAATCAATCACTTACCATTTTATCAAATTTTCTCTATATTTGTATCAGATAGTGATTTAAAAAAATAAAAAAATACTAACAAAGAGAAAACTTAAAACTTGTAAAATCCTTCAAGCTAATCTCGAAGATAACGAAACCTACCAATATAAACATAACCTAATTTAATTTTCGTTCCTTTTTAAACTCTAAAAGTTTCTTTTCCATCACAGAAGACTTTATGTTCATTTATTTAAAACTAACATCTAACTAAAATATTCTTATACATGTGAAACTTATAACAATTTTTCTTTTATCAAATTCCTCTTTTTCTAAATTATCATTGAAATTTAAGAAATCTATTCGTATAAGTTGAAATAAACCATACCCACTAAAAAATTTAAAAACACTTAGACTGATAGTTTTTCCTTCTACAATTTGTAATTTTCATATATTGTATATGGAAATGTGTAAGCCATAATAATTATAACGATAAACATCAGAGTCAATTAAGTGTCAATTTTAAGAAAGCTTTTCGGAGTAAATTTTACAAAAACATAACATAAAAAAATAACAAAATATAAAACTTTTTTATTATGTTAAGGTGCTGTGCACACAAGCGATATTTGCGTATGTTTATAAATCAAAATTTAATTTTAATAACACAACATAGTGTTTATTATTGTACGAGATACGTATTCGTAAGAATATGTCAGCCATTTAATTCTCTTATAACAAATAAACATTTTTTTGGACCAAAATTTGTAAAATTCAAATTTCAAAATGTATTTTAAAATTAAAATTTCAATTTATATATTTGCATTTACATTTAATCAAAATCTATATTGGGTATCGTTTACAATTTATATATTTTTAGGAAAGAAAAACTAGCAGCATGATTACATGAAGACACAGAATCCATATTAATTTTCTTTGAATATGCATAATATTTATATGAATCTGAGTTACGTTTTATATTTACAAAATATTTATGATTATTTTTCCATTTTATGTTCCAAGTTACAATGGCAACCGAAAAAAAAATTGTTTTTCATTAAACGCCATGTTTTTCAATTCTTTTTGAAGTAAAAATGGTTGTACTATATAACAAGAATAATAGAAAATTGTATTATATTCCGACGAGGGATGAAATTAGAAAATCATTTCTACAGAATTTTTAACTGATTGAATTGTTCTATTTATTTTATTGATTTACGAGTATTCTTAAAAAAAGAAACGAATTTTCCACCCAAAATAATTTCTCCAAATACATTTATTACGTTTTTCTTCAACATTTTTTTTCTTTAAATGTAAAAAGGAATTACCACAGCAACAGTAATTTCTGTATAATCATATCATCATCATTTTCGTACAGTCGCTGTCGTCGTTGTCGTAGTCGTCGTCATCATCGTCATAAGGATTAAAAATAACATAAAAAGAACAAAAGTAAACATTGATTCAAGTGAAAATTTATATATTAAACTGTTATGTCAGTTTCATATACACACTGACACACACACAAACACATGACACTTATATACGAACACTAGCTTATATACAACATCCTTAAGAGAGAAAAACAGATTTCACATCTGTGTAAAAAAAGCCAAATGGAAAACAATTTTTTTTGGTTTGATTTATTTTTTAATTAGAATCTGTACTTTTATAATTTTGTTGGTCCTTTATATGCGTACTACAATATATATATATATATATATATATATATATATATATATATATATATATATATATATATATATATATATATATACCATATAATACAGAGCACAAACAAACAATATTTAGGAGAAAAGTTAACGCCCAAAATATATGTGATGCTGTTTATCCCACGATTTCCACGAAATGTGAATCTATGTTTATTAAGAAAAATTTCTTTAGAATTAAACATTTAATAAAATATTTTTACGTGAAAGATTGTATATGTGTGTAGGTTTAAAGCTGCTTCGCCCATATACGATATGTCTTTGGATTCAATCGCCTTTTTCTATCGAAACTATAGAGCTCTAATTTGGTCTTCAAATTACTTTTTCTTCGGAAAATAAATAGAGGGTAATAACAGAAGGTGATAAAAGAATAACAAGAATAAATTATGATTGATGTCCCAGTAATTGAAAAAAATTACGTACACATGAAATAATTTCTCACTGAAAAACTAAAAAATATTGAATTATCTTATAAAAACAATTTTTGAAATAACTTAAAATCTGCTATAAGACATAATAATAATTTAAATTTCACCAAGGTACGATAAGGAATACGGTAATCTAGATTCAGATAAACTTTCTTCATTTTCAATAATTATTTTGGGGAGAATTTTTATCAAAAACTAGGTGATAATGTGGTAAAACCTACTATGTTTTTCTCTTTAGCTGTAATCAACGTGTACTTCTGCCAGAATGACCAAATATCGGTTTAATTAGAAATTAAAAAAATCGAACGGAATTAGACTTTTCGAAAAACATCAAACTAATAAAGAAAGAATTCTTAAGTATAAAAATAAAACAAAGAATTGTCCGAAGCGAATGGAACTAAAGGAAAGATAAATTAACGCTTTAAATTTGGATTAGACAATTGAGTAATAAAATTGTAGTTATATTATATAAAAGTCAACAGTTTTAGCTTATTTGTATGCACTTTGGTAGTAGTTGAAATTGGGTTGGAAACACTGATAAATAAGAATATCAGGTGTTTCAAGCAGAACATGTTTTTGGCAATTCATTCTGGTACCCAAAAACTTTAAACTCAAACCAATTTAAATTATTTTTACTGGGGTTCCATCTAACCTTTAGTAAAATAAAGATAGTTAGTAGAGACCCATTTTAATAAACTTATAATTTTTTAGGTGATTTTGCCTATTTTTGTCGTAAAAAATTACAACTATAATTTTTCCTTTAATAATTTAGCTTTAAAATATAATATAACAAATAAAAATGTTCACTAAAAGTAAATATTGGTATAAACATATTTATATTTATTTACAATAGATTGTGCTACTTGACTCATTTTTGTATTATTTTGAGTCCAAGATAAAATTTTACAGATACATTCAATATTGGGTTCCAGTTCAAAAAACGCGGGCAAAATCAGTGGTTGGAAATAAGATAGAACTCTTCTTTCGACACTCTACAATCTAAAACAATCTAAATAAATTTAAAGAAATTTATTTTGTTAATAAATAAATTTGTGCAACACAAAAGTACTCTAACCATAAAATATTACCGCTATATTGGCTTTATAAAGTGGATTAGACTCAAAATTTGGGCATCTAACCTTGCCAATTTCTGATTTAGTAATAAAAAATTATCGGGTAATCAGCTTAGCTCCGAGTTCACCAAAAAATTAAATTACTCTACGTAATTTTCAATAAAGTTCAAATTTTCTATTAAATGCGGATTCTTGGTTGGCTTGTTCGATGATTGGTCATTTATTCTGTTTTTTACCAATTGCACCCTTCGAAAATGATGTTCTTTGGTGAGATCGATCCAATATAAAGTTTTGGCACAATAATTACGGGTCTCGAAGTGTATTGTTTGGTGTATCGACCATCGCAATCTCAATACAATAACGGATTTTACATTTTTGGCTTCAACATTTTCATAAAAATTCAATTTTAAAAAATTATTTAAATTTTTTTCGAATTGGAAAGTCACGAAAAGTTCTTTATATAGCTTTATCTCTTTTTAAGCCTCTCAACTCAAACAGAGCGCTAGATCGCTAGAGAGAGATGCCTTATATTCTCGCTGTTGATATCTGTTAACAAATAGTAATTCGAAAATTACTCATCCGATTTTCATGAAACAGACTAATAGACAGACTAATAGACCTTGATCAAATAAGTAAAACAAGGTATGGCTAAGATCTCTAGGTGGTCGGATTACAAAGTTATAGATGCGTAAAGATTTCTTTTATAGCACGTTCACGTAAAAAACTAAAACAATAAAAATCATAGAATACTAGATACTTTCAAAATTTTATTTTGCATATAAAATGAATGAACAAAATGGTTTTGTTTGTTGTTGAAAGACGGCATTGTTGAGATGCCGGTAATGCGATTACATCCTGTAATGGGTTTTCCTTCTTTTACGTTGCTAATGTAATTCATTTGAAACAGGATTGTAACTACCCTGTTGTCATATTGTTTGTACTCGATTCGTTTTCTTTTGTGTTTTCTCTCTTGCAACAAGAATAAAATCGTACTCTGTTTTTCTTTTCCAATTATGTTTTTTCGTAAGCTATCTCAGCTTACTCGAATGAAGCAACATTCTATTTCTATACACAAATTTGTGTTTGCGATATTGTATCGTTGTCAAGAAAATAAAGAATATGCAATAGGCTGAGATCGCCTTAGAAAAAGCGTATAATGATAAAGCAAAATAGAGTACAATTTTAATCTTGAAACAAAATACATGAATCTTATCGAAAACGAATCGAAAGTGATGGCGTAATTTTTTGCAGCGATAAGATGTGCGGTTTGAATTATGGAAAAATTACCATAAGTTAGTTGTCATCAAATTGAGAACTTTTTCAAAATGGTCGCCGCAATTAATTTATGATGAATAATTTCATTTCCAACAGAATAACAAAATTTGTATACGTACAACCGTAAAAAAAAAAAAAACGATATTGCCATTCAACCGATGTCTTGTTAAAAGACAATGGCGGGAAATAAGTTGATGGACTTACGAGTATCTATCTAGATGTATATAAATATTATTTCTATACATTTTGTATGATATCAATTTATATTGCTTAGACACCCACACATTCAGATACATTTTATAGAAAGTTTTAAGAATTTGTATTTTTTTTTGTCGTTTGGTCCAATTCGGGACGAATGAAATTTAATCCTATTTGAAATTTTTAAGCTTATTAAGTTTACGTCAATATTATGTTTTTTTTATCTATATTTTGTCCTGTGAGTTCTATCTTTTATGCATGGATTCTTATATTTTCGGCCACGCTCTATCAGCATCTTTGTCTACATAGTTTCTGAGTTATTTAATTTAAATTTTGTCCTATATAACAGAAATTCTGTTATTTTGTTCTACATTTTTAAATTTAATGCTACTATCAGATAAATAATGTTCGCTATTTATAAATTAATGAATTTTAGAGTAAATATTCTTTTAAAAATAGTTTATTTTTTTCTTAAACGATTTTTTTTGTTTGTGTTATATATCCTACATTTTTCTCAATTATAACAACTATAAAAAAAATATTTTTAACACCCTACATATATCCATCTTTGGTATAAAAAAAAAATTGGAATAAAAAATCAAACAATTTTTCAAAGCCTTGCCAAGTGTAAGCGTTTTTTTGTTTAAATTTTAAAATTCGATTCGGTCAAAATTTTGAAATAGGACAAGATAGAACTCACATTGTTTAAAATTGTAAATGCTTTAATTTTTTTATAAAACTGAATACTGGTGCTTCCTAAATATTTGGTTTGGTTTATTGTGGCTTTAAAAAGAGCTTTCTGTGGATACTATAATTATGTTTGGTAGTAAACTTATTTTATCATTCGATAAGTTTTTTGTTTAATCAAAATTAATTTAATTTGATATCCAATACTATTTCGGTGATACTGATGAAATGTGAAAATTTTTGTTATTTTGAGGGAAAATTTGGGAACAATATTCTGCTTGGAGGTATCTATGTTATTACAAAAATACTGGGTAATACATATTTTTTTTGTTTTAAATTATATAATCATTTGGCAATACGTAATTTGACACAACTAAATGATATTATGGCAATTGAGTATATCGTATCGTAAAATTCTATTTTATTAATTAATTTATTTATTATTACAATACTTCATGTAGATTTTGGATTTTAGCGAAAACAAAAATAAATTTTTTTCCCGTTGAAAATAATATTATATTATATTTCATTCATAATGAATTTTAATAATGTTTAAAAATTAATTTTAATTTTTAATTCGCTTCGAGCACTCTATTCAAAATATACGACTATACATTTTTCATTTATTTGTTCCATATACATATATTCATTAAACTTATTATTATTTTTGGGATATAACTAAAATAGTAATTAAAATAATACAAATAAATTTTACACTATTTAATATATAATAAAAGGTTGTTTCTTTAGCAAAGTAGTAATGATTACCACAGTTTTAGTTTGTATATCGAATTAAAACCGCGAAACATTTCGGTTATTAAATGAATTCGTAAAGCGCTTTTATGTAAGAAAATTGGTTTACCAGTTTTTATTTTGGGTAATTTATTAGATTTTGTGTACGCCACATTAGAAGGAACTACATTATTCTGTGTTCTTAAGGTATTCAGTCGTAAGACCCAAAAGTACTCTAACCGTTAAATTGTATATTTTTGCATAATGAATCAATGCCTCATAAATACAAATTACAAAAGTAATTAATTTTGAACAAAACCCAAGCATAATAGTAATAAGTGTATTCTTAATGTTTCAAAATTACTTGTGTTTTGCAAGAAGAATTCATTTTTTCGTTTTTATTATCTTCGATCTGTTTCTTCATCCTATATAGTACGTAAGTATCATACCCATACACTTTTGTGGAAACAAGAACACAATAAAGAATACTAAAAAGTTTAAACAAAAAATTTAAGAGGAAAGAAAATTCTTTTGACCTAAATTACAATTATTTACCCCATAAAAAAAAAATCAAAAATGAGATTTAAAACATAAAACAAAATGAAGTGAATAAGTTAGGTAAAAAATAGTATTTTTTTATTGCGGTAAAATTGAGTACTTCTTGTATTTATACATTGAATGAAAAACTAACAGAATTTATTTGCGGTAATGTTAATTCGTATCGGGTCCTTTTATCACCAAATAAGTAGTTTTGTGTTAATGTAAAATGGGGAAAAAATAGAAAATTTACTTACCCGCGTTCGACCCCTGGGACCCGCTTGATAATTATAATCCCGATTCCCACCCCTATTGGGAAACTGGAAGAAGAAAATTTCGTTATTTATAGAGTTACATCTTAATAGTGTTTTTTTTTTATATAAAGCATAAATGATTATTTTATTCATGAAAAACATAAAAAACAAAAAAAAAAAAAACAAAAAAAATATGAAAAACAAAATTATAAATTTTCATTTTTTTTTTTTTGGAAATTTGAATAATTTTAAATGATAATGATATAAAATGAAATGAAAATGAATGTGATGTGATGATGATGATGATCATGATGCTGAAAATGAAGAGAATGCGAACAAATAGAATTAAATAGAAATAACATGAAAATTGGGTCTAATTTGATTTTGTTTATTTCTTATTGCCCGTGCGCGTTGTGTCACTTTTTTTGTGTGTGTGTTGTATTGAAGGGAAACAAAATCCTTCAAAATATTTTTTTTTTTGCTGGTAATATTATAAAAAATCCTTGACATTTTATTTTAAGCTCCTTTCTATTTAGTACTAGCAACAATATAAATTGTAATGAATCATTATACTTTATGTAGGTATCTAGTAAATCATTGAATTTCGCTAAAGAATTGTGGCAAAATCTGGTTTTATTTAAATTTAAACGTACTGACACTATAAATTATAAAATTAGAATTTTCTACAATATAAAACCAGCGTTTGGATATAATCTTTGGATCTCTACACTAATTAGTTTTTTTATGAGTACTCACAAACTGTGCTTGTCAAACATTTTTTTGTCCCGCTTACCCCCAAATATACACCAGTTCAGCAACAAATTTCTATTGTTTCATTTTTTATCTCATATATTTACATATAAAATTAATAAAAATGATTTATTATTTTGTTTAATTGGTTTTGAGAACAAAAAATTAAATCCTAAATTAAAATTACCATGCACACCAATTCATTAATTAGACAAAGTTTTTTTTCTGATTTTTTTTTTTTTTTGAATTTCTAAGCTATATAATAATGTTAAAATTATTCCAATTTCTAAAAAAATATATAAATTCAAAAAATAAATATAATGAAAAACTAGGCGTGCAAGGAGAATTAATTATGTAAAGGTGGTTGAAAAACATTGAATGAAAAAATTAAATTTGATGCAATGATTTCAAAAGTTAGACACGGAAGCGTAAAACAGATCATCTCACTTTAAGGAGCAAATAATACTCATAATAATAATAATAAAATTGAAAAGCCATTATATAAAATAAAAGTTTTTAAATCTAATACGATAAAAATAACTTACTTAATTATAAAATTAGTAATAATTAAAATTAGGGGATTAATGTTGGAAATATTAATAAAAAGGAGGTTTTTTTATTCTTTAATTAAATATATAAATAAATATTTGTATATATATTTTTTTTTTTTGGGTGAATTTAATGAGAAATGAATTTTATGTATATGAAACATACCGTATTAGAATTTCGTTTATTTCTTGAACGATTTCGTACCTTAGCAGCGCCAACCTCTCTTGTCGATATACCCATTTTTTCATGATGTCGTAATTGAACTGGATATATTATTTGATAATAATGGCTTCCTATTTTTCGTACCATCTCTTGATTTTGCCGATATTCCTTTAGTAGACGTTCTACTTCACCTGCAAATTAAACCAAACAATATAGAAATGAATAAGATTTTTTATTTTTATTTTAACAAAAATAAAATTTATTAATAAATTATTTATACAACAAAACAAAATAAAATAACAATATTTCAAATATTACTTGTAGGAAAAACATAATATTTTGTATATAGCCTTTAACAAGAATTTTTTTTTTTTTTCAATTTATATTCGTACACCTATGTGTGTACGTACATCTCATATCTATATTTTGACTAACTTAACTTCAAAAATGTATACTGAAGAAAAAAACTTTATTATCACATAAATCTTAGAACAATCCTTTTAAAGTTGTTACCTATAATACGTATTTTTTCCTATATACATGCATATATAGAAGATACATACATATTTCCCAGGTACTTGTTTATTTTCCTTTTTTTTTTTTTGAAGCATTTTATTTTATATTTATGATTTTAAGGGCGGTTAAATCGAAATAGACCGTTATTTTCTTATTCTCGTTTATATTATTTTCTGATCCTGATGTACGAAAGGATATATTATACACACAATAAGACCGAATAAAATTGTAATTTAATTAAAAATTGTATTGTTATTAATGTTAATGTTGGTTTGTTTTGGTAACAAAAAAATAAACACAATTGGGAATACTGTTTACATGTAAATTTTATAAAAATTTATAGTTACAAAATATATGGTATAAAATATATACATATGTATGTATATACAATAAACATATTGAAAAAATTATGAAAACAATATTTATGCGGGTCTAAAATCTGCAGATTTCCCGTGCAGTAGAATGTAAAGCAATAAGCTTCACGAAAATTTCGTACAGAAAAAATTGTGTTAATAATGCACTCATTTTTTCCTTGTAAAATTAACCGAGAAATTTTTAAATGTTTTTTATCAAAAAATTGTTTTATGTGCTAGCCATTTTGTTTTATTTTTTGATCAATTTGCTTTCCTGTTCGTTCGGGTAATATAATCAGAGCATTCTAGATTATGGAGCCGTAATGATACGTCATAAATTTTAGCTTTTTTTAGTGGTATAATTTTTCATTATTTTCCAAAGGAATCCATAGTAAAAATAATGTTTTCTAGCTTCAAGTTCTCTAATAAAGAAATCACGAATTTATGTATATTTTTAACAACAACATACTGTTAGACTGTATTGGTACTAACTAAATATTAATTGCGGAAATATTAAAAATAAATTATGTTCGGTAAACTAAAGTTCTCTTGACAATCTACTATTACGCTACAAGGGCGGTAAATGAGTTGTTACCGTACTAGTTTGTTGTTTATGGGCGAGGTGTCTGATTAATAATCCGCAGTTATTTCTAGTTCCCTTCGCCTTTAACGCCAGTAAACGCATTGCCATCGTTATGAAAAAAAAGTGAAAGGGTTTTATTTGTACTCCTTATTTTTTAGGACCATAATAAGCTTTATTTATTTAAATAAACCTATAATCACTAAGATTTTCAACTATATTCATCATATTGTTCTCTAGTTTTGCGTTTACTTGTATACGAGTATATCAGTCGTTTTGTATTACTTGGCGAATATTTGAGTTTTTTCATTATTAGGTTGGAATGGGTTGGATAATTGATGCATAGTTAAAATATTTTATATCTAGTCGGCTAAAAATGGGCGTATTTTTTACAGTTAACTAATTTGACTGGCGAGACTTGGGATTAATAATCTAATATTGTTAATTCGACTACTTGAAGGCACCTTGAAGAAACGCACTTTCGGTACAGGATAAACCAACCTCTTATTTTATGTTCCGTTTAAATGTTTCAAACCATTATGTTGGACTGATTTTGAACACACAACAATAATACATAGTCGTGATTCAATATCAAAGTTTGAAACTTAAAGAGACCAAATAAGTTCGGAAATTTATAAACTATAATGTTAAATGGAAATTCTTTGATATAATCTCAATGGATTTTTTAGAAAACGCATTATGTTCCTTTAAAACCCTGCAAAATGTCAATACCTTTTATCTATGCCTTTGAACACATAATTTGTATTACATAATTTGTATTCTTCACATTTCGGTGGGTTATTTCCTAAAACATGCCTAAATTTTCAATTCCTATCCACTTCCATGAAAAGGGATATTATTTAAGCTAAAACAATCGTTACTCATTCAAAATTGAATTGTACCCTGTCAAGCACTAATAAATGTTCACCTGTTTAGATTTAGCTAACCGTTTCCCCAAATATTTGTTTTTGATTTTTAGAGAAGGTCTAGGATGCATATTTACTAATATAAATTTTTCTGCAATTAATAGTTTTTGGTTAAATACATATATGCCCAACGAGGCGATGCAAGAAAAGTTAACAGACAATCACGGAGCATGATAGAGCCTTTCAATTGTTCTAGAAAGAGAAGATTACAATAATTTACCCAAAAGTGTATACTTTTTACTATTCGAGAATTTCTAAATCAATATTTCCATTTAATCCCCATATCTCAATCAAAATTTTAATCAGTTGAGCTTTCTGAAACTACATAATACTAAACAGTACAAACATTTTTCTTTATTTAGATATTTTATAGATTTTCTCATTTCAAAATTTTCAATCGTCAGTATAAGATTTTCTATTTTGCCTGTACTTATCTACTTACATTATTTTCTGTTCGAAGGCGGCAAAATAAATGCAAAATCATAAAATTTATGTTTATTGAAAATAGAAAACTTTTTTTGTATGTTTGTTTTTACATTTCATGAATAAAATTTTCTATTTTCTTACAAGTGTAAATTGAATTGAGATTTTCGAATTTACCAGAAAGAACGAAATTTATTGTTTCTTTAGATTTGATACTACTGTTTTGTGTATACATTTCTGTTATGATTAAGATATGATATTATATACATATGTATAAGGCAACTCAAGACGTATATTTTCATCGAAAATTTATTGGAAAAAGTTTTTATTTTGTTCCCCATAGCATACACAAAAAGAATTAGTTCATTTGAGAATTACAATTGATAGTCGTTGTCGTCTTCGTCGTCTGCTCGTACATTATAAAAAGGAGTAATAAATTGTCGATATCTTTTTCTTACAAATTAAAATAGAAAATTAAATTTCAAAAACACGTTTATAAATAAAAAGTATTTATCTGTTTTTTTATTTATTTCTTTTTTATTGTAACACAAAAGATAAACACTTTGTAAAAGGCACCCGAAATATATCCTTAATCCAATGTCAATAAAATTTTTGAGCCCGAAACAATTTTTATTTTAAAATATTAATGATGATCCTGGTTATTGTTTTGTATTTCCTTTCGATTTGTTTATCTCTCCGAAAGATACTCAAGTTTTAATTAGCATTCCAACTTTGTTTAGATTTTATTTCGAAATCTATTGTTTTAGTTTTTTTCTAAATAAATAAAAGAAAAGGATATTATTTTCGAAATAAATTTAAAGAACATACATACGTTTATTTGTACTTTATAAAAGTTAATTTATTCTATTTGTGGATATTTATTATTTTAAAAAAGGGATTCAAATACAACTGATTTAAATTTTAAATTAAAGGTATTTGATTTTCGAGAATAAACCTTTTACTCACCTTTCTTTTTAGATAGGGGGAAAATGTATCAACCGTGCAGTAAGTTTTGATTTCTTAAAATTAACTTGATAAATAATAATACCTCACTCAACCTCTACTTATGGAGATACAAATATCATAAAATCGTTCTTTTTGACTAAATACCGCCTTACAATTTAGAATTGTGTTACTTGTATTTAGATTAATTAATGGTACTTGCTGTTTGACAATCGTACACATACATAATATTTAATTTACATTAATTTATTTTAATTTAAAACAACATTTTCTATTCTGAATATATAAAATTTAATTTTTGATGAATGAAATTAATTTTTTGGGTGCTTTCTGTATTTATCATATTTATAAAAAATTGTGTAAAATGTTTATTACAGCTGCCATTGTTTTGGATGGATACAAAGACACACACACACACACATACACACACACATACACACACACATACGCACGCAGTGTTAGGTAGAATTTCCAAGTCAATTTTTGTTTTGTATTTAGACGGAGATTTATAGTATATGTATATTATATTATTAAATATTTTGGTGCTTATTAATTTAACAACATCTTTTTTAATGGGCATGAATTGTAAATTAAATTTTAACGAAAAATTGTATAAATTTTCATTTCACTAATGGAAGGAAATACATAAAACATCTAATCCAATTAAAGAAATATTTTTTTTTTTTGTTTTTTTCTATTTTATAATTGGTATTGGTATACAAGAGTATTAAAAACAAAATTTTATTGTCTACAAAAAAAAAAATGTCAACAAAAATTTTATTTAAGTACATCATTGAAAAACTATTTTCAATTTCTCGGATTCTGCATTCTATTCAAAAAAATATGGATGTGTCTCTCTCTCTGGCTATGTAAGAAACTAAATTGTCATTAAATTTCATATTTCACTAAATTACTTCTATATAATACTTGTAATTTTTATTTTATTGTTCAGAATTGAATTTTAATGTGAATTACTTTTATTTGATTGTCTTAGGTTTCAATATTGTTATGGAACGAAAAAAATAATTTTTTAGCTGTTGATGATCATGCTTTTATAATTGGTTTGTTAATTTTGAAATGCAATTTAACTTAATTGGATGTTTTTTTTCTATACTACCGCCCATATCCTTACAGGGTGGTTGAACAAAAATATTTTTGTTGCCTTCTAACTTTGTTGACTTTTTTTTTTAATAACGAAAATATTTAAGAAATTTAAATTATATAATCATCAAACAAAAATATAATTAAAAAGAAATCTATGGATATTGAAAGTCAATAAACTTTCGAAAATAATTTCGCATTTTCCAAGGAGGGGAGATTTTGGTTCGCAGTGGGAGAAATATTCAATTTAATTACTTTTCTTAAAGTGAGACCACTTAAAAATCAATTAATTATTATTTTTTTATGGTATGGAGCCTACGACCCTCAAGTCCGTCGAGGAGTAATTTAGTAATCAATTATTTTAGAAAATTTATGTCGCTTAAATTTTTCGGAGTAATAAATTTCGGCTAAAAACCATTAAACGATTGTTATTTTCACAAAAGCAAATAATTTTAAAATTAAATTTGAAATCCTTATGATGTAAATAACAAAAAAAACTCTTAAAAATATCTTACTAATTAAAAGTTATATTTTTATGTATGGAAGACTATAAATTAAAACCTAATAAGATAAAAAGCTTTCAATAATTCTCAACTTGGGGTTGCTTTTTCATGGTTTCCTATATTTTTGTTGTTTTATTTTTGTGTGTTTAATTTATATCTATTCTTCAACATTAGAATCCTCACTGTAAATTTATACGGCCTGGAACCGAGTGAAAATACCACTAACAACAATAACCTCTTAAAATAACTCACGATTTTTTTGTTTGTTTGTTTTCAGATGGTTTTTCGATTTTTTATGTTTTCCTTTCAATACATATAAAAAACAACCATCAATAAATGCTTATCCAATTTATTTTAAATAAACCTTCTATAGAACAATTTTTTTATTTCAACGAGAATAACAACAAGAATTAGCTATATTCCGAATTGAAATCAAATCAAAATTCTTCCACAGACATCATAAACATTAAGCAATGATAATATGTACATATGTATGTGGTTGGAAAAAACGCATAGCACAGCAGAAAATTATTTTTGTGTAAAGTGTAGAAATATAATATTTTCTTCACCATCATTATCGATATAATGATTGTTATTAGTTTTGTGTCATATACGAATTTGCGATTTAGTCCCCCAGTTCTGTTGGTCCACATTTGAAATAGTCTATTTTCATCTACAGTCATCGCTAAATAAAAATTATTAATATGTATTATATATGCGAAGAGGCAACTAATATATTGATATCTGTCAAGGTAACACAAAATTAGCGCAAACTAAAACAATTTTTTGTGCGGTTGTCAATGTGCATAGCGGACTAATATGTTTTTGCGTCGATTTTGTTTTGAAAAGAAACGAAAAAAAAGAAAATTTTTTTTTTTTTATTACCACCTATAAATTTTATTTGTTTGATCGTTTATCTTTTTAGGAAATAAGAATTTATCAGGAATGAAAAAACCGGAACGAAAAAAATCACACTGAAAATAGATTATTGATAACGTTTTTAAAATTCGATTTATTTTTTTTTTTACGTTTTTTACCTTCGACAACGACAGTAATTTACGATTGTAAAGGACTTCAATTTAAAATTTATGATCCGTATTTGCCTATCTACACATGGAGA
Source organism: Tipula vernalis (assembly GCA_958295665.1). Taxonomy (NCBI): domain Eukaryota; kingdom Metazoa; phylum Arthropoda; class Insecta; order Diptera; family Tipulidae; genus Tipula; species Tipula vernalis. Next base: position 368,326,869 of record OY282560.1, read on the forward strand.
GTTAAATCTGTTAAAACTGGTTATAGTAAAAAATTTGAGCCCAAATATACTTATATAAGGTATACCTTATTTTATTCAGTTAAGTATTTCTAAATTAAATTTAATTTGTGTTATTCAAATTTTCGCAGATTAAAGTCTATTAAATACTTTATGACTTTGAATTTTTAAATTTGGATATTTTTAAGGATGGAAAGAGAATTTGAATTGGTATTAATTGTGCCAAAAACTCCTTTTTTCAAAATCCTATGGTAAGTGTTAAAATAAAGATTTTCTAACACTATCTCAAAAGAGAAATTGTTACCAATAAAATCGCCTTTTGATTGTATCCAGTAGTCGAATCAAAAATAAAGCTCATCGTAATAATACATTCCAATGTAGAGAGAGATATACTCGGCTGCCACTTAATAAATAGTAACAGAATAAATAATTCTTGCTAAACGCATTTTCATAAATCACCAAAATCATTACACTCATTGTTTATTACAATACTTTTCTAATTACTACTAATCCGGTAACATTAATTGTGCCAATTTTTTAACTGACGATTTTATCCATCATAGGAAATAAGCGAAAATAAAGGTTTTAATTATGTCACGTTTGACTTTAAAGAACCTCAGAACCTCAAACGAGAAACCTGGATTTTTTTAGGTTTACTGACAAACCCAAAAGAAATTTTCAATCTTAATATTAGTTTCGATCCAGCCTTTAATACAACAGAATGTATCCTTTGAAAATCCGAAAAATGATCGGTGTTTCAATTTCAGTTGGGTTGCATTTTACATGTTACAAATTCTCGTTAAGTTGTTAGTCAGTCAACATTTCGGTTCAACATGTAATTTCACAAAAAATTATTTTCTATGGTTTTATTTTTTTTTTTTTAAATTTTTTTTTTTGAACTTGTTTTCTATTTTGGTTATTTTTTGGAAATTTTTTGTATTTAATAGAGTTTTTGTAAACTTTATATTTTTTGAGATTTTTGCAAATTAAATTTTTTGGTCCACGGAACTTGTCACTTCTGGTTGGCCGATTTTCACTAAAATTCAATGAGACCATCCAATTGATAAAACAAGCTTAAATATTTGAGTTCGGTTGATTAAACCATCTGTGATAGACCGATAGAAGGACACCACATCTCTAGGTCGAAAATTTTCATGATTACTAAAGTTTATTTTATTAACTTAAAAGGAAGTAAACAACTCAATTAAGTCAATTCTAAAGGTATCCCAGATTAAAGTTTTGAAATATAATCTGTGCGCTTAAAAAGGGTTCCATTCATTATGGCATATTTCTTTAGGGTATGTTTCAGTACGGCATATTTACTACGGCACTCTGTTTGTTTTATTTTATTAAGTGAATGAAAATTTTATGATGATAAAAATCAATTTAGAATCCTATTTCTATTGCATTTGTCAAATTTACTACAATAAAAAACATAAAAAATATTTTCCAGAAAAATATTAACATTTCCGGAAAACACAATTAACTTTTCGTAACCGCCATTTTTTTAATGTTTAATTTTTATGCCCTGTTGAAATATGTATGCTGTTTTGAAATGTGTCTTACATATGCTATATTGAAGCATTCCCTATGCCTTAGCGCGCTACTCCAGATACTCCGTGATGAAATATTCCATAGTGAAACATACCTTAATAACACTTCGTACCTTATTTAAGATTAAAGAAACTAACGTGAAATCAAGTAAAGCTTAAGTAATTCAAATCGTTTTTAGTATATGGTATTCCCGTAATTCTTATATTAAATGGAATTTGTCGTAACTTATACACACAGTATTAATTTATAATATTGTATTTTCTTTGAAATGCTTAGAAAAACATCCATATTACGAGCACACACATACAAAGACGAGCATAAATAATTCAACAAAACTTCAACAATGGACCAAATCCGATAATACAAAATCAATGGCATTTTTTCTTCTTTTCACATAAAACATGATGATTAAAAAAAAATAAAAATGTTATTAAATTTCCTTAAGGAGTAGTATTCATAATTTTTATTTTTTCGAAATCTTTTAATAAAACGGATAATCTTCTTGTTTAAGGGCCAACGAAAATTCTGTCTCTTAGGTATTTTGTATTTTAGGACAATATTGTTAAGGAATATAATATTCTTATTATACTTTAATACGTTTGTGACAAGAAAATTTTGACAAATAATTATAATCTTTATAAAATAATTTGACATTTAAAATCACAAATACAGAGAGCTAGTTATGTTTAGGGTGGAAAAAATAATTTTTTCCAACTAATTATGAACCAGAAAAAACAGCTGATTTTTTAAAAAATTATTCCAAACTTTTCTGTGTGTTAATTCCTATCTTTTCGAACTACCGCAATCACTCAATTAGAAAATTTTTCGTAAAATAAAGTTAAACTTTCTTTATTAATATTGTGTTGTTGTATCTTCTTTTGTTATTACAGAATTTGCGGTTTTCCCCATTTCCTCTCTATTTAATAAATTATAATATTTTAAACAATAAAATCTTTTTTTTGTTGTGTACATTGATATAAATGTTGTATGTTTGTGTATAAAGGATGTTTGAATTTACCTAGCCATTACCACGATAATAGACTTTTTCACTTCACTTTAAAATTTAAAATTTAAACGAAGAACAATATCTTGTGCACTAGAAGAAGTATACGATATAGTTAGATTTTATTTGTATAAATATACATAAGTATATACATAAAACAAATAAATAACCAAAAAAAAGTTAAATAAAATTTGAATTTGATTTAAAAGTTTATTTTTCTTTTCGAAAATAAATAAACAACAACACCATTGGTAAAATCCTGAAAACTTTTCGTTTTAAAAATGGAAAATGGAAATTTTCTTTTTGTGTATATTCTGATTTAAATTTAATCTTTAACATAAAATGAATTATTATTATTATAGTGAGAAAGGTTAAATATTTTTAAAATAAGTTTAACGTAAATATGAATAAAAAAAAAAATTAATGTCATCTGGTAACACTAGCAGCAGCACATAGTATATAATCTTTTACTCGGAGAATAAAACTTTATTTTATCAGTAATTGAAATTTTTATTTTTTTTTAGTTTGCTACCACCTAGTTTTTCTCAGAAGAAAATAATAAATGCTGTAATCAAAAAATTATATTTATGATAACTTTTTGGATAGCTGTACAATGAAAAAGCGAAAAAAAAACTAAAGCTTGACTTAAAATATTCAAAATGAATATAAAATTTATAATCTACTGCTATACTGTTGCTGCATCACTTGACCTATTCCTTGAAGGATCTCTGTTTGTGTTATTGTTTCAAATGGAAATTAAAAAAACAATAGTTCACCTTAGTTCTTTGTTGTGGAGCAATGCAGATTTTCTTCTTTCATTTCTTCACTCGGATTTTTATAAAATATACTCCTATAAATAATCGCATTTCCATTATGTTTTTCATTTTTCAACCTTAAGCGCGTGAAATTTGAAAAATTATACAAGAAACTTGTTAATTTTTTATGTTTTTGTAATATGTATTTGAATGCCCAAAATAATTGTAGGTCCATATCATATACAGTCATTTAGTGTATCCCGCATACAAAAATAATATTTCTTGCCGAACGAATCATAATTACTGTATCGCAATTATTCTTCAACTCACTTTTAAGGCAAAAAGCAAAAAAAAAAAATTCATAAAATGGGAAAATTACAAAACTATTGTTTTTAATATATGTTTTTCCGCGCCTTATATTTTCACATAGGCAACAGAAATTGTTGTACATACATATATGTACTGGATAAAAATAAAATAACAATGGAAAATGTATTAACGATGAATAAAATTTTTTTTCCAGTTTTATGTATATGAACGGTATAAGCTTTCTGGTTCTTCTTGTGTTTATGTACGAGTATGTACAAAATTATATACATATGTATGTTGTTAAATTCAACACTCTTATTATATTACAATAGAGAACACAGTAAAAAAGGATTCATTAAACCTAAAATTAATAAAAAAAAAAAACATGAAAACGATGAAAATGTTTTCCATTCTTTGGTGGTAGTTGCCGAGTTTCCTTTTTTATTTTATTTTTGCTCAACGTCAGTGGTATAATATTTGTTTTATTTTTATTGTATTTTTGGGTCATTTTTAAAAGCTTTCCGCGTTTTTCACACACACACACACACACACACACACACACACACACACACACACACACACACACACACACACACACACACACACACACACACACACACACACACACACACACACACACACACACACACACACACACACACACACACACACACACACACACACACACACACACACACACACACACACACACACATACACACACACACACACACACACACACACACACACACACACACACACACACACACACACACACATTTACACATAAATATAAATATATTTTAAGTGGTTTACTTAAAAAAATTTGTAAATTTTTTTAAATAATTTAAATTAAAGTATTTCGAGGAGTGGGGGGAGGGGAGGGCTTTGAAAATATTTACTCTAAAATTATTAATAGCTTGAGTATTATTGGGGAATATTTTCTGTATCACCGATATTTTTCAAAAACTTATTTTTAACGAAATATTATAACTACTTGCTTTTTTATTTTTAAAATCAAATTGTAATACAAAATTTAAACTTTTAACTTGTTATTTGCAAATTTTTTTTTGTAACAATTCATTTTTATTTTTATTTTTACATTTAAATTCGGATAAAATGTATTTTACTCAAGGGTTTTGTTAAATGATGTATTGAGTTGCATTTTGGTAGTTTTTATGTTAGTTTATAGTAGTTTGGTTTTTTGACTACAACACTTTATACTCTAGTTTCAGGTATGTACTATATGTACAACTTTTTTTTTTTGCAAACCACATGAATAGCAAATCAGAATTAAACTCAAAGGATTTTAGAATTAAATTAAAATTTATTATTGGAACAAAAAATAAATTTAACAATCAAACTTTTTATTTAAAATAAAATCACAAATTATTTTTGTTTTTTTGTATTTCTATTGAAATTTCAAGTTTTCCATTTTACATAAAATTATAAAAAAGTTTAAAAATTAAAGTTCTGATTTGCGCTAATTTTTTTGTTATATGACATAGCTAATGTAAAATTTGGAAAAAGGGTGAGGGGAGTTTTATTTTTATATTGTGTATATTCAGGCGATTGTTTCAATAAATCAATCCAAAAAACGATGAAATGGAAAGAAATAATCGCATAATATAAAACACTAAAAACTAAAAAAAAGTTTTCTTATTGGAAAATAATTCAACCGTGGATAAAAGTTAACTATTGGAACTTAAAATTGATTCGTTTTTAAGATAAAAGTTTTCAAAATAATTTGGTCCCTAGATCTAATTTTATTAATTAGCTTAATTTTTTTTTTGTAATTAACAATTACGTGTTTGATTATGTAATTTGATTTTGTAATCAGATTTTAGTTGTTCAAACACAACATAAACACATACAGGTCAATATCGATATAAAAATTATTGCTACATGTCAAGGTTTGCCAAAATAAAAAACACTAAGTTTTTTTTTTGTTTTCCCAATTTTTTGTCCTGTGTGTTGTTGTTGTAGTTTTTGTTTTTTGTTTCAATTTCAATTAAAAAGATTAATCCCTGTTGACATAAAAATCCACAAATTTCTAAATACAAAACTGGAAGAAAAGTATATAAAGTAAGGAAAAGTAAAAAGTAAATTGTTTGTACCTAAATCAACATTTAAAGGAGCCAAAAAAACCATAGTACAAAGATAATATTCAAACACAATTCGATCTTATTTTTAATTTATTTTGTGTGTCACAACACAAAAAATCAATTTAAAATTCTAATGCCTCCTACACACAAGACTTTTGATGTACACGTATACCACATACATATATATGCTTCATTTTATGTATATATAGTAGAACATGTACATTATATACGTACACAAAGTAGATTCATTCAACCAATTAATTTCAAGTAGGGTTCATCTAAATGTAAACATAAATAGATGGATGGAGCATAGAGTTTATAAAGCAGTACAAAAATATATTAAATTTTAATTTAATTGAATGATTTTAATCATATTATGTATACGTTAGTAATATAAAATAAATGATCCGTGCGCTCAAATATATAGATTAAAAATTATGTAACTTGATTTTATATTTTCTGCGTGTACATGAGAGGTTGAAGTTGGGTTTGTTATCGTACATATCTACTAGTAAAATTTAATTTATTTATTCTGAACGTTAAATCCGTTTTTTGATATTTTTATTATGAAATAAAGGTAGGCAGGCACCTCTCTGTGTAACGCTGGAGACACAAGTCTAAGCTAGTAATCTGCATTCAAAACACATAAGTATGATGCTTTCAGTTTTATATTTTTTGACATTTATTAGTTACACATTTAATTTTAATTTACTATTTTTTCTATGAATATTGCCTTATTTTGTTACAAATTAATTAATTTGTATCTTCCATTATGGCACTTGCAATAAAAAGTCTATTTTCTGTCAATAAATGAAAAGAATTGATTAAAAAAAAAAATAATAATAAACAGAATATTAATCGTACTAGATTTGTTTTCTTTTATGTGATATAGTCTACTGGTATGCAGAAAAATTAGAAATAGAACAATATGCAGAATTCTGCTTGGATTTTATGCGGGAAACAAATGTGCAGTATTTTTGCATGAAGTGATGGACTCAAAACACATGTGCCGCATGCAATTTTTTATTTTTTGACATTTATTTGATACATATTTAATTTTAATATACTTTTTTTTTTATATGAATGATGCCTTATTTTGTTACAAATTAATTCATTTTTATCCTCCAATTTGGGCACTTGTCACACAAATCTTATTTTCTGTCAACAAATTAAAAAAATTGATTGAAAAACAGAAAAATTATACAAATTGTACTAGATTTGTTTTCTTTTGCGTAATGTAGCCTACCGATGCGCAGCAAAATTAGAAATAGAGACAATTTTCATAATTACGCATGCCATGCAGATTACATGTAATTCATTTCATAGACACTAGTGCATTAAACTATCAAATTCAATTTCAATCTATAACATCTTATAATAATCTTTTTGGAAAATAGTAATTTTTATTAAAAAATTAAAATCATTCAAAATTCGCGCGACAAAATTTAAAATTTATATTTTAAATTATCATTATTATTTATTTATCAATAACAATTATTAATTTACAAAAAAATTAATAAGACGTTTTATAGAATGCAATTTAATTTGATAGTTTCTTCAAACATTTAGAATCAAATTTGTTTTAATTCCAGTAAAATTTCTAAATAGAAAAGAAATCGCGTCGCGCGAAAAATAGCAGTGGCAATGCCTTTACGCTTATTCTGATTTTGCAGTATATCAGGAGGCTAGCCGAAAACAATTCTAGTACAATCTGCCGTGCATTGTCATATTTTCTGTAAGTAAATACTTTTTAGAAACTTCCACGTCTAAGTCTGAGACACAAATAATTACTAAAACGGCACAATTTAATGAGCACCAAACAATCATATGATAAAAAATAATTTTTTGGAACAAAATCTAATATTGGCAAACATATGGAAATAGTTAGTTGAAACTATTGGAAGGAGAATACAAAAAATTATTTTTATGGGCATCGGAAATATATATTTTAAGAACAAAAATAATAAATTGGCAACAATTTAATATTTGGGGCAAATTTACTATCTACCATAAAAAATTAAATTATAAATTAAAATATATATGTATATGTATTTACAATTTTCTGGAAATTTAATTTTAAAATTCTTGCGCCAACAGATTATTAAATAGTTTGTATCGATTTTTTTTTTTTTTTTTTGAGAAATAAGTTTTTTGTATTCACTATGTTTGTTTCAAAATATTATTTGTGTTGCCTATTTATTATATTTGATGGCAATATTTGGTGACCACAACATTTTTTTTTTGGATGCTCATTTAAATTGCTCTATTTTTTATATACAACTAATTCTTTGCAATCACTTATTTTAAAAACCAAAATTGTAATGGACGCTCTTGACCTTCAAGTCAGATCATATGAAAGTTTTAGTATATACCTATGTCACCTTTTTTCTAGTAATCCACCGGCTTAAGGAGAAATATTTACAATAAAAGGGATACGAATTTAAAAACAAATCTTTATGAGTCAAAATCATCTGGACGATAGAGTTAAAATTGATATTAGTATAATGGATTTCTGTCGCCGTATGGTTTACTGACTTACAATGCTAATTCAAAAGTGCATGAAATACTCGTACAATAATATTTATCTATTCGTAAATCCCAAAATTCAATTACTTAATGGAACATTTTAACCATCATTAAATTCAGATGTAAAACAGAAATTGAAATATTTTTATTTTATTTTATTTAAAAACTAATAAAAATTTAATAACAAATTTGTACAGATTGTCAATAAATTTGTAACAATAAAATATCATTATGCTATCAAATCACTCAAGTTTTAATATAGAAATGAAGACCACCCGGAAAGTTACATATGTAATGTACATATAATAAGCCATAAAATTACAAATTTTACGACATTGCTTGTATAAAATTGCTTAATATATTCAAAATACTATATGGGCATAATTAAATCATGATACACTGATATGTATTATTGATTGTACTTAGAAGACCGCATCAAAACATTTTAATTATACCTACTGGCTTTTTTTTGTTAGTATTTATCTATTTGTGTACGAGTATATATCTCTAATAAAAATATAATTTCTAAACTAATCAATGCGATGATACGAGGTTACTAGTAAAATAATCATCAATAATAATAATAAATGTAAAAATCACTTTTAATCTTCTTTTTATTGAATTTTGATAATAAAAGTTTTACAATAATAAAAAATAAAAAAAACATTTCAAATAAATAGAATTGGAATAGAAAAATCTTCTTTTATTATCTTCTAAGTTTTATCAATTTAATAGAGAACAATACCTGGATCGTTTAAATTAGATTTAAGATCAAATATATATATAAATCTGATTTCAAAATAATTTGATTATTTGTGTATTGCAATAAAAATATTATTACTTGCAATCACGAAGGTATTTTTATTATTAAGCTTTCAATATGCTTGATACTAGATTTATCAGTCTAATTAATATAAACTTAAGAGATTTCGTAATAATATACGGTGACCAGTCGCTTTAAAGTATTTTTTGTTATCTAAACATATTCAGTATGTCTATATTAGCATAATAATTTTCCCCAATTGTTATGATTTTGATCAGCTTTAAGCCAAAATCCCGAACTAAAATACATTTTTGACTATTTAGGTTGAACTTTTGATATTATCTGTAAAGTTTTCAATGTAAATTATTCCACCTCTCTGAATATCACTTACATATAATATCTTTATGTCACAGCTTTATATCGCTGCTATTTTTAATCAATAATGTTTTCATTTTAACTTTAAAAACTAATACAAAGCTTTTCTAGAGTGACTTATAAAAAATATATATTTTTTGTTTTAAACAAAAAAATGCTTTTAATACAATAAAAAGCTCTAAAAATAACTTATTGAATTTCCTTTTTATTTTTTTTTTGTTTTTTGTTTTTTGCTGCTTTCTATCACAATGACTACAGAGAATAATTTTATTATTTCACATTATGAGAGGGCGGCTCCAAATTAATGAATACAAAATAAAATTGATAGTTTTATTTTTTGCTGCCGAAACTTTAAGTGTCTTATCAAAAAAACATTATTCAATTAAATTATCAAATTATAATTTGTTGTAGCGCCCCCCTCCTTCTCTGCTGAAAAGTTTGCAACCTTTATAAATTCTCAACTAAATTTTTTTTGTATAATGAAACAATAAATTATGTAATACCATATCAGCCAAAAAAATAAAGTGTATATCTCACAAACATGAATCATGTCATCGTTGTCGTTTATTGTATATGTGTACAATAACAAGATCAACGTACAAAAAAAAAACGAAACTTAAATCACTATGTACAACTTTAAAAAGAAAACAACACACAGCATAATAAAGTAATTTACGACTCAATTTTGTTTCTTTTAAGGCATAACAGACACACATTCACACATAAATATAGACACACATAAACAAAAAAATTTTGTAACGAAAATCTGTGGAAAACCTAGCTCATAATTCTGTGTCGATTGTCGTTTGGTTATTTTCTTCTATATTGCCTCGTGTAACAGTACAATAGAAAAAACGATGCCGCGGTCCTGATAAATCTTATGTATTTGTTATTATTTTCTATTATTTATCATCATCATAGATGAATTAAAGTATAGTAAAAAAACCGTGTATCCTCATGTACATACTTATAACACAAAAAACTAAGTGTATGTAAAATGTTTTTTTATTATGCTGAAAAAAACTGCTTGCAATAAAAATGATAAAAATTATTATAAATTACACCGGATGTATGTTAAATTTGGCATATCTATACAACAAAAAAAAAAAAAAATTGTTTCAAACCACGACAAAAAATGATTATTTCAGTACAATCATTATTTTGATTAATGAGATTTTAATTGAAATCCTGAAATATACAGAAGAGTAGTTGTTGCGTCAGTTTATTCAGCCCTTAAAATTTTCGAATTATTATTAAGTCACTTATCCGACTTGTAAAGTGACATTAAAATACGAAACTTATTAAATTTTCCAATTCCTGACAACATATTATAATAATGATGTTAATAGTGAAGTACCTCTCGTACGAGTAAATAAATGTCTACCTATCCAATTATATTTTGTTCTTAAAGTAGTTCATTTCCCCACTCTATAAATTTTCATCGATGCACTCCTATTTAATATCAAAATTTAAATTTAATGCTTTCGTACGTGTTCAACTGGATTTGAAATACAATTTTGAAAATTTTTATATGGACTGGGTGGATAATATTATACAGAAGGGAATAATGGTTTCATAATCTGTTGAAAATATTTAAAACCTCGGAAAATCTCTTGTGTATAGTATATGTATATATGTTTTGTGGTTAAATCATATATGTATACATGATATGATGAAAAGTCGTATAATCTTTCACTAAAACATTCAGCTTAAAAAACTAACAAAAAAACAAAAAAAAAAAAAATATTTAACCCAAAACACCAAACAACCATATTTGTAACAAACTTATTTTTAGAAACAAAAATAAAATTTTGTTAACGTGGTTTTTCATATTACATTCAAAATAATTTACACACACGCATTTATTTGACTTTAAAAAAAATCTTGTTTTTCAACATACCATACATACATTCTATAACGATTATAATATTTATTTCGACATATCTGTTAATTTTTTTTTTCTTTTTTGCCATCAAAATATTTTTATTTTATTATATATGCTTTTATACTGTTTTATGTTGGCCAAAAACAAAACACAACATATTTCCACAAACATTTTTGCTCACGGCACAATGCAAACATGTAAAAAATTAATTTTCCATCAAGCGACGATATTATTTTATAACTTTATATTGTAGTAATAAGGGACAAATTAAACTTTTTTTTTTATTCTATTTTATGATTTAACACATCGCGGATTACTCCAATAATAATATATGATTACCACAATATAAAACAAGGGTTTTACTAAGTTATATTTTCGAACAAAACTTTTACCGAAAGATTTAAACTTGTTAACTTTTAAAGATATTTGAAACGATGAGCCAATTTTATAGTTTCTACAACCCTGAAAATTTTGATCACAATATTTTTGTTACACGATGTTTATATTATTATTAATTAAAATAAAACAAATATTTATTTTTAATTTTATTAACTTCCTTTCAGTGACATTTTTTTTTACTATTTTTATCATTTTCTATTATCGAACTGTATTGTTGTGTTTTAATTACCTAATACATTTAATTGCGGAATTAGTCAAAGGGCATGGATGAATTTTGAGTAAAAACGATCTACTTAAACAATGGTACATAATATTACTAAGTTTAGCATGACAAATTCCAACTAGTTTTCATATATAAATATGGCACCATAAAAGTCGATAATTATCCAAATTTAAGTCTCTGGTATTAATTTCTTTTGAAAGTATCAAGCGTTATTGTTTAAAATTATTCACTTTTAATTTAGAAATTTAGGATAAATTAAAAATTAGGGAAATTAATTGAAATAATCACAACCACATTTTATTTAGAAAAATTTGTGTAATTTTAGAAGTTTTGTTTAATCTTTAAGAGGTTACAGGTTTTCACAGGAGTCTGATAGTCTCTAATTTTTTAACTATTGTATATTTTGCAAAACATGTTTATTTTAAGCACGGCCATTTTTCTAATCCCGTTATATTTATGCGTTTATTTTGATGGCCCATTAACATACACTCGCAGAGATTTAGGCAAGGTTAGGCTATGTAGGTCGTATAAGACAATCTATGGAGCACGTACAGAAGACTTAGAAATCAGAAGCTAGTAAAATATATTCTATGCCGGGGATCTATTGCAACTGACTGAGACTTCTGTACTTGCCAAAGGGTTGCTCAAGCAAACTAATTTCATATTTATTTAATTGAATGCACCTGACCAGGAATTCTCATAAAGTGTATGATCTCACGATTACACAATATTCGGTAAGTGCAATTATCGTCGGGTTTATGATCAAACACTACATGTTTGGTTTTTCCCTCGAATGTCATCCACAAATCACTAACTTTCAAACCGATTCTCTTATTGATAAAATCTTCTCAGTTTTCAAAAAACTTTTTCTATGCTGCATCTCATACCAAGACTTATTCGACCTATTTAGCCGAACCTTGCTAAATCTCTGTGAGTGCTTGTTAATGGACCATAAATAGAAAATAATCCGTGTTTGGAGAAAACTTTATTCATAATGTGCTCCAGACGTTGACTTAGAAGATCTATATAGCCGAACCATGCCGAAATCTCTCGGAGTGCTTGTTAATGGGCCATCAATAGAAAATGCTCAATATTTTAAGTGGAAAACTGCCATTAACAAGATTCCAAATCCTCTATTTGGAAAAAGCTGCTTCTGGATAATGTGCTCCGTACATTGACTTAAACGACCTACATAGGTCAACTTTGTCTAAATTTCTGGGAGTGTATGTTAATGGCCCGTCAATAATGGATACTCAATATTTTAAGTGGAAAACTGTCATTAACAAATTAAAAATCCTCCATTTCGGAAAGCTTTCTTCTGTATAATGTGCCCCATACGTTGACTTATACTACCTATATAGTCGAACCTTTCTCAAACCTATGGGAGTGTTTCTCAATGGGCCATCAATAAAAAATATTCAATATGTTAAGTGGTAAACTGCAATTAACAAGAAGACTTCTTATGGATAATGTGCTCCATGCATTGATTTCTACGATCTATCTAGCCGAACCTTACCCAAAATTCTTGGAGTGCTTTTTAATGGGCCATGAATAGAAAATACTTATAAGCTTTAAATAAAAATACTAATTCATTTTGGCTTTGTTTTGTTTGAAATCAAATAATTACTTTTTAATTTTTTGTCAGAAACTTCACGTCGGTACTTCGCCCACGTTAAATTAAAGTAAAAGTAGTTTCAAAAAACTTGATATTAAAATTTCGCTAATTTAATATATCATTTATTTTAAAATTTCGTCCCAAACTGTGGTAGAATATTAGAATGTTCCAGCTTAAATTTCGTTAAATACATTAAATTAAAATTTAAGTTCATATAGAGGAAACATCCTCACAATTCGGATTGAAATATTTAGTTTATTATATCACATCCAAACCAGGGAAAACATTCAGAATATACAAAACGTTTCAATTGTGAATCGTTAAAAACAGCAGCAGCAAAATTTCAAAAATGTTGAATCTTTTTGTTGTGTCTTTGGGTAAATATTGGTCATAATAAGGGAATTTTATATTTATGTGTTTTTGAAAATTGAAAGTTAAGACATTCCGATTCATCTTAGATACAAGTTTAATTTTTCTATTCATGTTTTATCCAATATTTTTTTTTTTTAAATTGTTGGCCCTCTTAAACGGTAATGACTCCTAGCAAAATTATAAAACAAAATTAGTTATTTTGTCAAATTGAACTCCTAACAGCATAACAGAAATCCAATTGATGACAGATAAATTATTGAAGGTTAAGAATTGTATTTTACAGAAAGAAAATTATGTTTAAATCAAATCTCCTGGGGCAGCAGTAAGAATATTCTTTGTTTTAATCTCAGACTACCGATTTAAACTCCTTATTCCTTATAGTATTCCGTTTAGGTGTCAGTAAAAACAATCATTTGTGAAAAGATAAAGGTATATCTCAATTCTGCCCCACGGACTGTTTGGTCTAATTAACCTGACAAAATTTTTATTACTGAACGGTAGTCGATGATGAATTTGCTTGAATAAATTGTTTGTTTGAACATAGTAAACAAATTAGTCTGCAGGCATCTTGTCTTTTGACTCAAACACAATGTAATTGGATTTAGTTGCATTGATGTTGAGGCAATTTGAAATTAAATGATATTTTTATTTGTTAAATCATGTTTCATATTCTCTAGTAAAGCTGAACGGTTTTTTGCTTGACATACAATTAAATGTATAGAGAACAGATACCAAACATAAAATTTTTTGATATAAAGAAAACTCCCGCTGTAACTGGTTTACAATCGCTTTCTAATAGATTGATTTATATGGTAAGTGTCATTCAAAATCAAGATTTTTTAGAGTCTCTATGCATCCTGTATTTTGAAACCTTCGAAAATTTCACATAAAGTATATTGCTTTAGTAGTGTCGAGAATTTTTGGATTTCTATTTTTTTCTGTTTTGCTATGTAGATTCACTTAAATTTGTCTTGATACTTAGATACGCCCAATTCATTTGCCATCTTATTTTATCAAACGAATTTAACGAACCGAAAGAGTTCTAATTATTTGAAAACAAACACAATGATGATTGGATCAAATTTTACCAATGATGATTGTCAGTTGTTAATAGGCGATATTTTCATGGAATATCTCGAACTCTTAAATAGTTTATGCAGTTACAAGATTTTTTTTTTTTTTTTGAAACCTTTTCTTACAGTTTTTTATTTTTTATTGAACATACATACTTCTGCTTTAGTTGTAGCGCTAATAAAGTAGCTTAATATACCTCTCTTGGTTTGTTATTAAATCCTATTCGATAATTTTGCCAAGAGGTCAGAAGAAACAAATAAACAAAAAAAAAACTGTTGATTTAATGAGAAAAGGTTTTTAGAAATTATTATTATCATTTTTTGAAGAAAACGTTAAGATCCTAATGTCGTTTCGGGTTTTGTTATTCGTTTGCGCCAGAAAATTCTTGGAAATTCATTAATTTTCTTTTTGCTAATGAATAATATGATCATTTTCAATGGTACCAGCAATAGCAGTACAATACTAAAGTAAATTAAATATGTATACGTATAATACAGTCTTAATATATTGAACCAAGCAAATAAATGTAATGACTGTTTTTTATACGTATTTTTGCTGCCGTTTTTCCTAACAATTGGGGTGAAAATAATGCTGCGTTGTCGAAAGGTAACACAACACACAGACACATACACACCCAGTAATATATAAAAAAGCTTTCGATATACATGTATGTATACATTTTTTATGTTTTCTTATTATTTTTTATCGTAATAACTTAAAATAACATATATTCTGTGAAAGAAACAGCAAACAAAACAATATTCAACCATACATATATAGAGAAGAAAAGTTAAGAAAAACAGAAAATAATAAAAAAAATTATATTAATAAGAGTAAAGAAAAAAAAAACATTTAGTGCTGAGCTGAAAGGAAAATGGTTTTCTTCTTGTACTTCTTAATATTATTATTATTTATTTTTTCTGTTTTCTTACTTTAATGAGAATGAAAACATTTTGATGAATATTACTTTTTCTGCTTGTTTTATTTACTTTTGGATATACACAAAAAAAAAACACCAGTACTTTTTATAGTTTATTATGTACAGAACACCAATGAAAATTCAATATCGAGTTGGTATATATAAGTAATTAAAATAAAATCGGCGCACAAAAAGTTAATTGAAAGTTTCATTATTTTTTTTTATATATTATAGATAATTCTTTTCCATTCTTTAGCAGATGTTTTGTTCAAAGTTAGTAAGCACATAATTTAATCTAATTAAAAAATCGAACTCCGTTTTTATATTTTATATAAAAAGCCTGTAACTTTGGCAACCAAATCACCCATTCTCTTGTATGATCTGAACAACATGAATCAATGTCAAATAATTTAATTAAACCGTTTTCGTATCCATTTATATTTTTATTGTTGTTTAATTAATTACATTTAAGATTTTTCTAGGAAAACATAGAGTTTAAAATAAAATGTAAAAATAGTAGAATGTACAGATAAATTGTAGATAGGCAAAAAATAGTAAATAGATAAATTTCCAAAATATATAATATTGTATTAAATAATAAAAAGTTCAACTATTTCACGAGCGTTCTACATTCTTCCATAAGCATTTTAGCTAATTTAATTTTAAATTCAAGATAAGGCTTAGTTAAAATTATATAAAATACGCCGAATATTAGACACATAGAAACGAAGTTATGCGAACCCACCAAAATTTCAATCAAATACCATAAAAATACCTAAAATTTATTATTAATTAATTTTTTTTTTTTTGGAATATTTCTGGTTTGTTCTTTTAAATTCCTCGGCATTCAAATATATATTACGTAAATACCACTCACAGCATCTAGCGGTTTTGGTGGGTGGAAAGAAGGTTTTGAAATAAAAATGTTTAATTATTTCGATCTCGCTTTCTTTCCAAACGAAATTAATTGTTTGTAGAGAATTAATTTATAAATATAGCAAGATAAGAATTTTGTTGTTTTCATTTTTATTTATTTTTTAACGTTTGTGTAATCGTTTATGGAAAACTGTGCTCCATTTTAATAAAAAAATATAAATAAACATTTTCTACTAAGAGGAGAAATTGTTAAGAGTTCTGCAATTCAGTTTCGATCTGCGAGATTTGTGAAAAATAAATCATTTTCCAATCATTTCGTAGGCTATGGTGACTCAACTGCTAACTTATTACCCTGATTTTTCCTATATATTGCAAATTTTGAAAAAGGAAGATTTAATTGTTTTTTAATTAAATAAACAGCGATTTTTAGTTATTAATATTTCCACACCAAGAAATAAATGGCGCCACTTTGACTGAGACAGCTAAAACCAATGGTAGCCTTTTTTTATGTAATCCATGAGTTTTAAAGGCTATTTATGCACAAATACAAAAAAAAAAGAATATGTTATATCAACATAAATACTTGTTGATTAAAGAACGATCTAAGGGTTAATAATTTTTACATAGATATAAAATGTTGCCTAATTACTGTTAAAAAAACTAAATTTTAAACCTCATTAAAAACTTGTTTTACCAAAAAACAAAAAAAAAAAACAACAACTGTTAAATTAGTTTTCTCTTACAATTGCAGTTTCAGGATTTAACTAACATAGTAAAATACTTGTTTATATTTCTAATTAAAATTTTTAATTTATAATTCCAACTTTTTTTCCCATAAAAATATTATCATTAAAATCTAATTTGTTACACTACAAAAAACAATTTAAATTATTTTTAATATTATTATTTTTTATATAGGTGCTCTTATATACCGATTATTTATAGATAAGCTATTTAAGGAAATAAATCAATGCCTGAAAATATTTCCAAATATTACTAATTTTATTATGGTTCAAATATTTTAAACTTTAACTTTATAAACTTTCTGTATTTTGCATAAAAAACGACATTTTTATTCTTTCGGATACAAAAATTAGTTTTTCTATGTTTATAAAACTTATTTTATTTAAATTAAAAATTTAGGTTTTTAGTTTGGTTATTATTATCAATTATTAAATTAAAATTTTCTTTTATGTTTGATTCCGTCAGAAAGTTAAGCTTAGCAACAAAAATAATATCTCTTGCCGAATTTCAATTAATTTAACAGGATCTTCTTTCCTAAATTACGATATATAAATTTTATTCAATGTCAATGCGTAAAATATAAAATGGTCACCCTAAAACAAAATAATTTTTTTTTTAAATTAATTTTTGAATTGACATAATTTCAAATAAATCCATTTTAATTTCTATCGTTAATATTCTAATGTCATTATTTGGCTATCAATTTTTCAAGAAAATTGCTGATATTGTATAGACATACTTGTGTATAGACGAAACGAAAGCGCACACCAGCATAGATTTCAATTAAATATTTTTTTTTTTTTTTTTTTTGTGCTTTAGATATTATAATTTATTGAATTATATTTTAGCTAGTGAATGGCAACAAATGTATTAAAAAAATGTTTTTCTTTCATACTCTCCAAAATTGCTTCTGGTTGGTTAGGAAAATTGTTTAAAAGAAAATGAAAATATTAAAATAAATGAAATCTGTTTTATTCTTGTATGGATGGTATTTTATTTTTTTAAGTTTTGTGTTGCCATAGAACTATTTTTTTTTTTTAAATTTATTAAACAATTAAATATTAAATTGGAAAATTTTAACAAAACGGAGAAAATTTTCTATAAATCACGAATGATTTCAATTACTATCAAATATCGTTTTGGGTACTACCTACATAACAGGGGTGTAATATGCATATATACATACATGTGTTGTATATTTTTGGTGACAATTGTAGCATTAAGTTCTCTGTACTTATAACAACGAAAAAATTGTTTTCTATATTGTAGAATTTCGAAAACATAAAGCTTAGCTTAGAACAAACGAAAACTTTTTGCTTATTGTTGTGTTTGCATCTTTACAATTTTTGAATAAACTAGCTTTGTTTCACTGTGCACATAGACATTTTTTTACAAGTATAACTAACAAAATACATTTTATATATAATATATTATTATTTTAAATAGTTTTATGTTTTATGATTGTATTTTTTGTTTTGGTTAAGAAATAAGAAGATTTCATTTTATTTTGCAACGATGTGGTTTTGTGTTTAAAAAAAAAAAAAAATTCTATGAAAACATAGTTTTGTGCATGAGAAAGTTTAACTATTTTTGTATTGTGAAATGTAGTTTGGAGATTTTTTTCGTTCACATAAACTTTAGCAGTGGTATTAAAATGCGCTGCTCATGTACATAAAAGTATTATAATCAGTAAGATATCTTAAAATGATTACAAATAATATTTTTTGTAGGGAAAGTAATTAAATCAGTTGTGTGAGGTGTTAAATATGATTTAAAAAAAAAGCCACACACCACACAAATTGCTTAAGATAAGTTAAGCATCGTAAAACGCTCCATTTTTATAAACAACACTAAAAAAGAGTTGTTCTTCATTAAAAATTCAAAAATTAAATAATATATATATAAAACATTACGTGATTAACAATGCTACATGACGATTTGAATACTATTATGAACTACATATAGTTACGACTCAACTTTATATTACTGTACTGCTTAATAGAAATTAGAATCGGAATTGCTTTCTGGATCTTGAGTCTAAGACCGCCTTAGGCGATTTTTCCGTCTTATAAGCTATTATTTGCTTTGATATTTTGGTAAACAGTAAGTTGTCTAACATGTCCAGAAACATGTAAGCCAGACTAATCTTAATAAGCACAGCTAAAACCAACGATTTTAGATGTGGCATCCTAATTCGATGAACATTTTTTCCCGTCTTCATCAGATTTATCATACCCGCAATATTTAAATTATTTCCCCTGCGGTGGGGGACACAAATTAGATTTTCAGAACGAATAAATTTGAAGGTTTCGAATAACTCTCATATTATCTTGCAGTACAATTTACGCTTTGTTTATGCAATTTTCAACAAATATCGAACCTTTATTTATAGTGCTGTGAAAATAAAATTGAAATCGCCTGAAACTTCACACAGCGCGCGTAGTGGTTTTTATAGCGATTGTTAGCCGTTTTCCCTAAGGTCTTTTGCATCACATTTTTCTTTATTTTTTAAATTATAATGAAAGAAAACAATATTCCAAATAATTTAAAAACAATCATCTGCACACCAAAAAAATAATATTAAAATTATAATTAAAAAAATAAAAAATTCTATTAATTTATTCAGACAATAACAAACAATAATAATAACTCACCAACAGGACTCTCCTCATTCCAAAACGAGTCGTCCAATGTGTAGTCAGCTTCTGCAAAATATAGAGCAATAGATAATAATTAAAATTTGGACCAAAAAAAAAAAAAAACACAAACAAATAAAAAATAAAAAAGAAAATTGTTTTTATTTTTATTTTAATTATCTGGCTAAATATTTTTTGACAGAACTAATTTCTGGTGTACTACATGTGCGTCATATTTTAACTTGGAAAAACAAATTTTTCGCTTGTAAATGAAACCAATTTTTTTTTTCTAAATTTAGGATATTTACCAAAAAAAAAAAATTTCAAAAAGCGTCTTATCAAAAATATTTTTCTATATCGCTAGCTATTTCTCAAATTTTGAGATATCGGAAAATTTATTAATGAAATAACTTTTATTTATTTATTTATTTATTTCTTTTTTCAATTTTATTTAATAATAAAAGTCATTTTGATTTTTATCATCTTGGAAATGGCAACAAAAAAAAAAAAACTGGAAGATTTTTTTATTAATTTGAAAGTGAAATATAATATATGTAGGTACATAAGTACGTACTCAATTATTGATTTGAGGAATCTATTCACCTCGTATGTAATTTTATATTTTAGCAATTTAGATAAGGGCGTGTCATAAGTGATGTATTAATTTTTTCTATCCACGTTCTATATTTTATGGTACGAGTGGTTGAATAAATTTTGAATGTTCTTAATTTTTTATTGTTCTTCAAAATTTATAATTCATTTTGGGGTGTCCACCAATGGTTATATTTTTTATTGTTTTTGGAATAATAATTGCATTATTTGTAATATAATATCGTTATTATTATTACGCGAATAAATAAAATAAATTTTACTGTGAATATTCTAGGAAAAAAAAACCATCATGATTTCGGGGATTATGGCTTACTTTATATTATGGTGATATAAAAGAAAATGAAAGCTTTATGGCACCAAATTTTTAAGTTTTCCCCATCATAAAATATTCGTTTTCCAATCAATATGGAAAATTATTTTTAATTAAAAAATGAATGGCAAATAAATTTATTTAATATATTTTTATTTTAGGATTTCACAAACTGCTCTGTGAGCGAGGAGGTTTTCTTAAAAATACGTCATAATTTTATAGTTCTCTGAAAATTAGAATAATTTTTGCCCAAATCTTTCATTACAAGCTCTAAGTTCACCTATAATAAATTTCTCTAAATCGAATAAAGAAATTTAAACGAAATTTTCTTATTACTAAATTTACGCTTAAATATAGTGGGTTACCAAATTATTAGGGGTGTATCGAGTCATGTCCACATATGTTGACCTGTATACCACCTTGATTAAAAAGTTCCCGGAATTTATTCAGAAAATTAAAAATACAAGTTTATTAATCTAAATCTATATTGTCCCCTTCAAAGTAATCCCCATCGGCTACAACACACTTATGCCAGCGCTTGATCCAATCCTCGAAACATTTTTTATATTCGGTTTTCGGTATGTCCATCAGTGCTTCCTGCGATTTTTCCATTATTTCCTCTCGTTCCCCGTAATGGTTTTTAACTCGATTGAACAGAAAGAAGTCACAGGGAGCCAAATCAGGTGAATTCGGTGGCTGTTGGATGGTATTTGTTGAATGATGGCACTGTGCGACGGTGCGTTATCATGGTGCAAAATCCACGAGTTTTCTGCCCACAATTCTGGGCTCTTTCGGCGAATTGCTTCACGCAAACGTCTCATAACGCCCAAATAATACTCTTTGTTTACGGTCTGACCTTCTGGCAAAAATTCATAATGCACTACACCGTTGTAATCCATGAAAATCGTGAGCATTGCCTTCTTTTTTGACTGAAAACGACATGGTTTTTTTGGTCTCGGCTCATTTGGTGAACGCCATTCACTTGCCTGATGTCTGGATTGCGTGTCGTACTCATAAACATTTCCAACGTTCGCGCACCATTAAATCCGTTTTTTACGCAAAATTTAATACGAGTTCGTTGTTGCAAATTTAAATCCATTTCTAAAATTGTAAATAATCGCCAACACACACAGAGATAGATGTACTCTTGACTACGTAACTTTTGCAAATGTCAAGCTATGACGCTAAGATTTAGAGGGAATATCAACAACAGATGTACCAACTTACCAAAAAAAAACAGAACTCAAATCGGAATGATGGGAGCGCCACACGGTGGTTATTCCGGGAACTTGTTGATCAAAGTAGTATATCAAATTGTATCCAGCATGAATGAAAAGTATCACATAAAGTTGTTCGGTATCCAAGTATCCAAATCCTAAATTTATTGACAAAAAGTATCCAATGGATACTATTGTATCCAAAACGGTAACACTGTTTACATCCATCCCTCGCTTAACGAAGTAATTCGTCCGAAAAATTGTAAGTAAATCGAGGTTTCGTTGACCGAGTTTTTCGTGAATTTTCCGAAAATTTTTAGGCAAGACCGTAAATCGAAGGATGGGTGTAGTAAATTTTATGTTTATATTTATTAAATTTCCCTAATTCATTTACTAAAAACAAAAGTAATAATAATTTTAGATGAAATTTCCAACTTTAAAAAGTTTTTTTTACATATTATATTTCAAAAATTGTTATTGTCCGAATAATCGAAAAGGTTACTTGTATTGAACTTATTTCAAATAGTTTTACTATATACTTATAATTACTGCAATTTCAATCAAATTTTTGGGTACTTATCATTCTCTCTTTGTACTGGCAACGACCATACCATGTTTAGAATACCATTCTGTGATCGATCGTCGTACGATCAACATCCAAAACCAATTAGTGCTTTAAAAAAAAAAAAATATACCGGTGCGAATTTTTTTTTTTTTCAACATGTGGTTTGTGAATATGTAGTGCAAAAATGAACAATAAGTCATTTTTTTAGTGTTTAATATAGACAATAATTGAACATTCTAGTAATAAATGTAGTGATTTAGATATTTAGTGATATAATTTATAGTTTAGTGAAAAAATTTTTTTTGATATACAAATTTTTTTTAGATATTTAAGTTTATAGTGATGGTTATGGGTAAACAATAGTATAGTGATAATAAAATAGTGACTGGGACAATTACATCCCCAGTAGTTTTTTAGTTATTAAAGTTTTAGTGTTTTACATGTGAACAAAAAATAAATGATACACACAAACATTCGTGCTGTACATAGTAGTGATTAAGTGATCCACACAAACATTCGTGTCTTATATTAAGTAAAAGTGAAAAAACATGCTCGAGAAAAATTTCTTGCATGATAGACAATAAAAAAAAACGGTAAATTCGATCATTCGATTTTCCAACGGTTTTTTTTTTGGGTGATGAAATAGCGGTAAGCTTATTATTTAAGATTTTTATATTACTTTCTTTTACTATAGTAAAATAAAGTATAGTAATCATGAAAATTTTGAACCTTGAGATTTTTAGAGATTTATTTGTTTTGAGGTCCCCTGAGTCCGAAAAGGTGGGTTTCGAAATGGTGTCTGTCTGTCTGTCTGTCAGTCTGTCAGTCTGTCAGTCTGTCTGTGTCCTCTCTACAGCCCATATGCTTTAATCAATCGAACTGAAACTTCAGATTTAAGCTTTTTTGATAAATTGGGAGGTCCCAGTGAATTTTACTCCAAATCGGCTAACCGGAAGTCGCCACTCCCTTGGTCCAGAAAATTTGTTTTGCAAATATCTTAAAAAGTATAAGGTTTACAAAAAACTACTTAATACAAAATGTTTCCAAAAATTAAAAACAAATAAAAATAAAAAATAAAATTAAAAAAAACAAATTTAAAAATTTAAAAATTAAAAAAAAATTAAGAAAAAAATAAAATTTCTCAAAATTCTCTGTTCGTAAGAGAAAGTCGTTTGTTAGCCACACCTCAATTTTAACTAGGTAATTAAGGGACCTATTCCATGTGCTAGCGAAACCTTTGTCATCATCGTTGGCAATGGCCGATATTGGCCCTTGGGAATTGTGTGTGAATTCCAAAAAATAATTTTGCAGAACTTTTACTAAACGAACGATTCGTATGGATTAGGGTTTTTAACTAGGTATTTGACGAACCTATTCTATATGCTAGCCAAACCTTTGTCATCACTGTTGGCAATGGCCGATATTGGCCCTTGGGAGTTGAGTGCGATTTCCAAAAAATAATTTTGCAGAACTTTTTTACTAAACGAACGATTCATATAGATTAGGGTTTTCTAACTAGGTAATTAGGGACCTATTCCATGTGCTAAACTTTTACTAAACGAACGATTCGTATGGGTTAGGGTTTTCTAACTAGGTATTTGAGGAACCTATTCTATATGCTAGCCAAACCTTTGTCATCATTGTTGGCAATGGCCGATATTGGCCCTTGGGAGTTGAGTGCGATTTCCAAAAAATAATTTTGCAGAATTTTTACTAAACGAACGATTCGTATGGATTAGGGTTTTCTAACTAGGTAATTAAGGGACCTATTCCATGTGCTAGCGATTTCGTAGAACTTTTACAACGATTTCCAAAAAATAATTTCGTAGAACTTTTACTAAACGACCGATCCGTATGGATTAGGGTTTTCTAACTAGGTATTTGAGGGACCTATTCTATGTGCTAGCGAAACATTTGTCATCATTGTTGGCAATGGCCGATATTGGCCCTTGGGAGTTGTGTGTGATTTCCAAAAAATAATTTTGCAGAACTTTTACTAAACGAACGATTCGTATGGATTAGGGTTTTCTAACTAGGTAATTAAGGAACCTATTCCATGTGCTAAACTTTTACTAAACGAACGATTCGTATGGATTAGGGTTTTCTAACTAGGTATTTGAGGAACCTATTCTATATGCTAGCCAAACCTTTGTCATCATTGTTGGCAATGGCCGATATTGGCCCTTGGGAGTTGAGTGCGATTTCCAAAAAATAATTTTGCAGAATTTTTACTAAACGAACGATTCGTATGGATTAGGGTTTTCTAACTAGGTAATTAAGGGACCTATTCCATGTGCTAGCGAAACCTTTGTCATCATTGTTGAGTGCGATTTCCAAAAAATAATTTTGCAGAACTTTTACTAAACGAACGATTCGTATGGATTAGGGTTTTTAACTAGGTATTTGACGAACCTATTCTATATGCTAGCCAAACCTTTGTCATCACTGTTGGCAATGGCCGATATTGGCCCTTGGGAGTTGAGTGCGATTTCCAAAAAATAATTTTGCAGAACTTTTTTACTAAACGAACGATTCATATAGATTAGGGTTTTCTAACTAGGTAATTAGGGACCTATTCCATGTGCTAAACTTTTACTAAACGAACGATTCGTATGGGTTAGGGTTTTCTAACTAGGTATTTGAGGAACCTATTCTATATGCTAGCCAAACCTTTGTCATCATTGTTGGCAATGGCCGATATTGGCCCTTGGGAGTTGAGTGCGATTTCCAAAAAATAATTTTGCAGAATTTTTACTAAACGAACGATTCGTATGGATTAGGGTTTTCTAACTAGGTAATTAAGGGACCTATTCCATGTGCTAGCGATTTCGTAGAACTTTTACAACGATTTCCAAAAAATAATTTCGTAGAACTTTTACTAAACGACCGATCCGTATGGATTAGGGTTTTCTAACTAGGTATTTGAGGGACCTATTCTATGTGCTAGCGAAACATTTGTCATCATTGTTGGCAATGGCCGATATTGGCCCTTGGGAGTTGTGTGTGATTTCCAAAAAATAATTTTGCAGAACTTTTACTAAACGAACGATTCGTATGGATTAGGGTTTTCTAACTAGGTAATTAAGGAACCTATTCCATGTGCTAAACTTTTACTAAACGAACGATTCGTATGGATTAGGGTTTTCTAACTAGGTATTTGAGGAACCTATTCTATATGCTAGCCAAACCTTTGTCATCATTGTTGGCAATGGCCGATATTGGCCCTTGGGAGTTGAGTGCGATTTCCAAAAAATAATTTTGCAGAATTTTTACTAAACGAACGATTCGTATGGATTAGGGTTTTCTAACTAGGTAATTAAGGAACCTATTCCATGTGCTAGCGAAACCTTTGTCATCATTGTTGAGTGCGATTTCCAAAAAATAATTTCGTAGAACTTTTACTAAACGAACGATCCGTATGGATTAGGGTTTTCTAACTAGGTAATTATGGGACCTATTCCATGTGCTAAACTTTTACTAAACGAACGATTCGTATGGATTAGGGTTTTCTGACTAGGTATTTGAGGAACCTATTCTATATGCTAGCCAAACCTTTGTCATCATTGTTGGCAATGGCCGATATTGGCCCTTGGGAGTTGAGTGCGATTTCCAAAAAATAATTTTGCAGAATTTTTACTAAACGAACGATTCGTATGGATTAGGGTTTCTAACTAGGTAATTAAGGGACCTATTCTATGTGCTAGCGAAACATTTGTCATCATTGTTGGCAATGGCCGATATTGGCCCTTGGGAGTTGTGTGTGATTTCCAAAAAATAATTTTGCAGAACTTTTACTAAACGAACGATTCGTATGGATTAGGGTTTTCTAACTAGGTAATTAAGGAACCTATTCCATGTGCTAAACTTTTACTAAACGAACGATTCGTATGGATTAGGGTTTTCTAACTAGGTATTGAGGAACCTATTCTATATGCTAGCCAAACCTTTGTCATCATTGTTGGCAATGGCCGATATTGGCCCTTGGAAGTTGAGTGCGATTTCCAAAAAAATAATTTTGCAGAATTTTTACTAAACGAACGATTCGTATGGATTAGGGTTTTCTAACTAGGTAATTAAGGAACCTATTCCATGTGCTAGCGAAACCTTTGTCATCATTGTTGAGTGCGATTTCCAAAAAATAATTTCGTAGAACTTTTACTAAACGAACGATCCGTATGGATTAGGGTTTTCTAACTAGATAATTAAGGGACCTATTCCATGTGCTAGCGAAACCTTTGTCATCATTGTTGGCAATGGCCAATATTGGCCCTTGGGAGTTGAGTGCGATTTCCAAAAAATAATTTTGGTGAACTTTTACTAAACGAACGATCCGTATGGATTAGGGTTTTCTAACTAGGTAATTAAGGGACATATTCCATGTGCTAGCCAAACCTTTGTCATCATTGTTGGCAATGGCCGATATTGGCCCTTGGGATTTGAGTGCGATTTCCAAAAAATAATTTTCCAGAACTTTTACTAAACGAACGATTCGTATGGATTAGGGTTTTTTACTTTCTTTTTACTCTAGTAGAATAAAGTATAGTAATCATGAAAATTTTTGACTTCGAGATTTTTAGAGATTTATTTGTTTTGAGGTCCCCTGAGTCCGAAAAAGTGGGTTTCGAAATGATGTCTGTCTGTCAGTCTGTCGGTCTGTCTGTGTCCTCTCTACAGCCCATATCGTTTAATCAATCGAACTGAAACTTCAGATTTAAGCTTTTTTGATAAATTGGGAGGTCCCATTGAATTTTACTCCAAATCGGCTAACCGGAAGTCGCCACTCCCTTGGTCCAGAAAATTTGTTTTGCAAATATCTTAAAAAGTATAAGGTTTACAAAAAACTACTTAAAACAAAATGTTTCTAGAAATTAAAAACAAATAAAAATAATAAATTAAAAAAAAAAATTTCTCAAAATTCTCTGTTCGTAAAAGAAAGTCGTGTGTTGGCCACACCTCAATTTTTTTTTTGGTACGCAAACAATTGTATGCGTAATATAAACATTATTTATTACTATATAAGTGAATACAGTGGGGTACCACAAGCTTATTGGTTCATTGCAAAACAAATATTTTTTTAATTTTTTTTGTAAACGTGTTCATAACGTGAAAAATTATAACGGTAGAGTGTAGCGGTTAACCTGCTTGACTCCAATAGTTTTCATGAAACGATTTATTATGCGTAACTATACAATCGGTTTAGTGGATTAGTGAAATAGTTTAATGTTTTTATAACGTACAACATACACAAACTTTCGTGCGGTATATATATAATTAAGTTTAACAGTGGAAAGCAATAAAAATAAAATTAAAGTGAGTGAAGTGACCCTTACCAACGTGGCAGGGGTCTACAATACAAACACAGTGTCAACTGAATCTGCACAATCCGGCTCATCTACAACGGTAAAAAGAGCGCATGCCGAAGAAGACACAAATACCACAATAAATAAAGTCTACATTTTTGATGACGAAGAAACATCAAACATGAATACAAACGAACTAACAAACAGTAAAACAAATACATCAACAAATTGGGAACGTGTACAATCATACGAGAAATTACCTGAGACTACACATAAAACGCAACAACGCGACCTTTGTTGCGTTTTATGTGTAGTCTCAGGTAATTTCTTGTATGAGATTTATTTTTAAAATTAGAATGGAAATCTTCATTTTCTAACAAATTTTAAAATTAAATTTTCCTTTTCCAGAAATTTGTTTAAAAAACATAGTAAATCAAAATAATATGTTGGCCGTTTGTTGTACATTCCTTTTGTAAAACTTTCCTTGATATGATTTGACAAACAAGAAATCAAACAAATATTAGATTTTATCAAGAAGACGAAATATGATACCTATGTATATCTGATTAAAATTGTTGAATGTAAAAAACTGGAAATAAAGTCAGTTTTATAACAAAAAATTGATTCCATGTAATACATAATAGGTAATATAAATTTAACCGAACAAATGTAAAATCCGTCATTTTCACGGATTAAACATTAAGGTAACAACTCTTTAGTTAGCTGCCAGCAATGAAACTACTTTGAAGTTTGAATAAATGAATGAATCGTTTATTAAATGATGAAATTAAACGGTGCTACGTTTGTTGATTATTTAATTTCCTTTTGAGGAATTTTCGTCTCAAATAAACCACTTTACTTGTATATAGGCAAACTTTATAAACATTTTAACCTATTTTATCAATTAAATTCTTAACAATTTTCCAATCAACAACTAAATATTTTTAATTGAATTTTTTTTTTTTTTTAGCCTTAGAAATAGCTTGAACTTCATTGCATGGAACCTTTCAAAAACTGTAACACATAAAATCGATTGAACCACACGTTTTTTTTTCTGTGCACATTTACATTTCTCATTATTTTTCAAATATAACTTCCTTTCTTTTCTATTCTATTTCCCTTCTATTATTTGTAAAAAAAATGAAAGAAAATCTGCAAAAATCTTTAAAATAAAAAGAAAATTATGAAAATTTTCCTCGTCATATTTATATTTTCTCATATTGTTATTATAGTGTTGTTGTTGTTTTTGATGTAATTCAACATAAGAACCACAAACTTTGTTTTTTTATACGACGTACGAATATGTGAACGAGACAAGACATAAAAGAAGGATAAAGAAATCATAATTTTTTCAATCCTTATACAGTACTGTCTCTATGTACATGTTTTTTCGTTGTAATGTTCGACTACAGATATAGAAAGAGGAAAAATGCTAAAACAATTTTCTATATGTTTTCTTCAGTTTTTACTATGCACTAAGTGAAGAGCAGAAAAATATAAATTTATTTATTGTCATTGAATGTAGCCAGAAAAATTCTATTTTACAATGGCACGGAAAAACAAAGGAAAACGGAAAACCAAGTAGAGAAAACTAACAGAAAAAATTTTCTTTATGACTTTTCGTTCTTTTTTTATTTGTTAAACAATTTTGCTGAAGATTTCTGCTTTATGGAGGATCCTTTTTACATGCCGTTAGAAGGATTTTCTTCAGTAAAATAATTTTTAGTTTTCAGAAGTAGTTTTTTTCGAGGGAGGCATTTTCAGGATTTTCTAATAATTCATTTTTTCACAATTAAAGTTCGGTGATCTTAAATAAGGCTTTACATATACGTATATAATATGTACATCTGCTAATACGACATACAAACACTATATCCTGCCCACAGATCTTCTCCAAAGTAATAAATTTACAAACATAGTAGAAATAAAAAATAAATTTACAATTGCACGTAATAAAATAATAAAAAATGGGTATTTTACATTTTTTATTTTATTTTATGTAATAATTTCCTATAAAATAGAAATAAAAAAAAGCTTAATGATGATGATGATGGTCATGACTTCTTGTTTTTTTTAAACATAATTTTTGCGTGTTTTGCATAACAAATTATTTAATTGCACTTTAAAAATTTATTTAAATTTTAATGTTTCGGTTTTATTAAACAAAACAAAAAATAAATAAATAAAATTATGTAAAACATGATTTGAATTTATCAAGAAGTGAAAATTCTGTTTTCATGTTGTACATGCTGTTTGTATTGATTAGATTTTTGTGGTTAAATAAAACTATTTATTTTAATTAAGTTAAATTTTAAATATATACTTGTTTTCTTTTTGTACGTGTAAAATAACTAATTTTATTTTTGTATAAATAACAGTAAAAACAATAACACATTTTCGTTTTTCATTTTCTTTTTTTGAAAAGTTTCTCATTTTAATGTAATTTTTTTCCATTAACACCAGATTATTCCAAAAATTAAAAGCTTCGATAAAATTGTGCAAAATAAATATAAAAAAGTTTAATATTTAATTAAAAAAATATATTCAATAAACGGGTCAGACAATCTGGCTTAGAAACTCGAAAAATTGTGTGCTTCAAAAATTTTAAAAATGTTACATAATTAAATAGTTCTGTAAAAAGTTGTAAAATAATCATCAAAATGTCCTAAACTGTTTTTAAACAACACAAATTTTATAAACCAATTTAATTAATTAATTTGTTACCTTATGTTCATTAAGCAAATTTTGCGACCCTCCATTTTCGGTGCCATATACAAGGCAAACCAAACGAAAAACATGTCCAATTTAGTGCTTTCGACGAATATCCCGGTACTGAGTAGCCGGTACTGCATGCACTATTTTTGCAAGCTTACATAATATAGAAAATTCTATTTCTTTTATAACCACCCAATAGCGAAATAGCGAAAGAACAAGAGCCATAGTTTAGATAGACACTTGTACATCAATGATCATACTATCCTATTCAAATGTATTTGTGCAAGCCAAATCTTTAATGTAACGCCGCACAATGTGCGCTTTAAAATGGTTATAAATTATAAAATTTTCAAAATTTATAATTTTTATTAAATCAGATTAATTTTTCCGCTTTACATTCTAATCAACATTTTTACAATTAATTTTATTTGATTCAAAATTATTTGTGCATAGAATATTTGTGCAATGTGGAAAAATTACAAAAGAAACAGTAAATAATGTCAAATTTTTGAATTAAAGAATGTAGATGACAAATCGCGATTTATTAAAAGAGGAAAGATGCAAAATATTGTTTAACTGCACCTCACTAGAAATATTTGGCCTTTCAAGATCGCAAGTATCTTCCGCTGTTTGTTAAACCCTTGATGTTTCCGTCTTTGCCATGGCCGAGGCAACTAAAATTGTAAAGGATTTTTTGTACCATTTCATGGCGATTATTTTTCTTCCGTATGGAAGCATTATTACGCTGAAGAGAAAATTGAGGGCGAACCACTTTTCATTAACTGGCAATATTGCCTCATTCAGAAAACCGAAATTGAACATTTACCTGCAACAGTTGTAGTTTTAGGTGTTATTCAGCAGCTGAACGAACTTAGAACCTTTCCATTTTCTTAGCATGATCTCGTTATACGTTACCCATTCGCCAGTGGTTAGGCACCAGATGATCTAGATTATTTGGTCAGTAGAATAGGGTCAATTGAATAGCCATCAATGTCTCCTGATGTAATACTTCTCGATTTTTTTCTTTGACGACATTTAAAGAAAGTAATTTACGAAACCATCAAATTCGATATAACGAATGGTCCATCTAGCGTTTGCAATTTCAACTATCGGTTATTTCGAGTGTGGCACACTTACGTCATTCGTGTTATGACAGAAAATTAGTTTAGTGTTTGACATTTACGAATTGGATCGTTTTACGCTTGAAGAAAATTGGGAAATATTGAAAGCTTACTTTTAAAGTGGTGAGTCTTCTTCCCAAACTGTGAGAAATTTACGGGGAAAGTTCGGTAGAAATAAGATACCTACAAGCAATTTGTGGAATAATTTGTTAAGCGATTTCGTGAAACTGGATTGTTATCGGATAAACTAACACGTGCACGTGTTATGCGTATCTAAGACTTGAAAAGATCAAATCGAGTTTGCCATTGATGAGATAAGAGCCCATACAATTGAAAATGTTCTGAAAAATTGGGTTGACAGAATGGGGTACTATAAAGCAAGCCGTGGAAGTCATTTGAATGAAATTGTGTTTCATACTTAATGGAAATGTATACTCAGTAGTTGTACAATAGATTACGTTTGGGTGGCGGTCCACTAGGACCAGGCATATACACAAAAATGGTTCGTATTCATACCACAATTATTATTTCCTCCAACTCATTGGAACCATTTTCAGCTGTTAACAAAGCGCTGGATACTCCTGACGTCCATCCTACAGAGGTCCATCAGGTCTTTGAAGAGGGGTGCCCGACGACCGAAATACCACTAGTTGTGTTTCGTGAAATACAACTTAGAAACACAAATAACCGATGTTATACAGCGTAATTAAGAAAAATTGAACTATCTGATTGGTCTATTTTCCGATGAGTTATACTATATAGTCTTTCTAATAAAACAAACCGCTTTGAAAAATATTCATTTGTCTTTGAATTCAGAGTCAAATTAAATTGCAAACGTTAGATGGACCACCCTTTATAACAAAAACCAAAAATGTTTGGAATAGTGATAAGCGAATTCTCACTTGTTACATTGTATGTACTTTTTTTTAAAAAACTTTTATGTCAATATTTTAATTTTTAACTAGTTTCAACTAATTTACCCACGGCCTAAAATTGAAAATGCTAGGTAGCCCTATTTAATTTATGACTTCATCATGCCGAGTTAAAATTGCAGTTTTTATAATTTTTTCGTATTAAATTTAAAGTCACATTAGACAATTATTAAATTATTTTGGCATATTTCGCACGATTTATTTAGTTCTATATTTCTATAACTGAACCATGAAGAAACAAAGCCAATTTTTTAATTTATTAAAGTATTGTTTAATTATAAAGTAATTAAAAACTGATATATTTGTTAAATTCCGCCTAAAAAAAACTGAATCCGTAATTATGGTACATGATAGTGATAAATGAATATTAATGAAAATTTAATAATCATCGTTTAGTGGTTTATATAATTAATTATAATTAAGATAAAGTTGAATGTCAAGAAAACTCAAGTATACGAAAATTAGCTTTACAAACGTCTCCAACAAATTAGAATAATGTTGTAAAAATAGAATCTGTTATGGTTCGCTATCTCTAAAATATACAAAGAAATGTAATTTTTTTCTCACAGCACGATATCTCTTGTTTATGACAATTTTTGTTACACAACATGCAACTACATAAATTTTTCATCTTGTCTGCGGCAAATTTGAAAAAAAAAGTAAAAAAAACTTTAAAGCTAAATACCGTAGTAACAGACATATCCACCCGTACATATAATTGTATAATATTATATAATATTTTATTATTAGTTTCCATTTTGTTGTTAAATTGTATTATTATTAAGGATTAATTTTTAATTGATTTAAAAATATATTTGAATATCATCATTTCATAATATGTTTCAAATCACAAAAAACAATGTCGTCATTTAATAGTAAATATTATTTTATTTTCAATCAATCAAATAACAAAATAAAAAATAAATAAATCGTATTCTGTATAAACAAAGCTTCAAAGCTTTTATATTACAAAAATATATTATGCATGTACATTGTAAAACAATATTTTTTATTTATTTTAATAAGCCTGTTTTATTATTTGGTATTTAAAGCTTTTGTTTTGTTGCAAGTAATAATCTACTTTTACTAAACATGTTCCATTATTATGTGTAGCAATTTTAATTGGAATGTCAAAAGCATAAAAGTAAATCATAGTTGAATATTTTCTGTTTTTTTATTATTTACTATATTTGTCTTGTTTTTCACTTTGATCATACATACGAGTATATAGACATTATGCAAAGTATTAAACACTTTTTAAAGAAACAATTTTGTAAACAATACCTTTTCCCAGTGACTGTGCTCATTTTTCTGTAGGCAACGATAAAAAAATTAAGTATATGTAATCGCTGAATTAAGATTGCGTGCTACTTCTAATTATACTAATCACTGTAATAAAAAACGAAAAAACTAAATTAAATTAAATTAAATACATTTAAAATAAAAGATTTTAGTTTACGTTGCTATTTTTTTATTCTGTTATATAAAAATAAAAAATCTACATTATTGCTTGTAACATTAAACTTTAATTTAATTTAGTTTGATGGTATGAAAGCTTTTATGATACAGTTACCAAACTTTTTTTTCGATTTTAACAAAGGAAAATTATGAAAATAATAGAAAAGTTTCGCTTTTGTGATGTAAAGCTTGTTTTTATGGTAGTGACGTATTATAATATAAAATTTGTTGTTCAGTGGAACCAATCAATTCTTGTTTTTACAGAGTTCGTTTAATTAAAACTGGTTTTTGCCGGAGGTAATGAACTTAAAGCTTCTAAATAATTTTATTTTGCTAATTCCACAGGGTCGGTAAGCAGTCTGGTATAGCTTATAACACGTTTTTAATCGTGAGCTCTTTTAGATCATTTAATTCATTTCAAATCGCATCCGAAAGCTCATATTTAAATTATTTGGAGAGTGTTAATGGGGGGTTTATATTAATGAACGCATCGTTTTAAAAACGTTTATTTGTCTATCTCTGAAAGTAAAATAAGTTTTGTAAGATACTAATAAAGAAAAAGGTTAAATTTAATGCGTATGAAGTAAATAAAATTAGCTTCCATTTAATTTGTATTATTAACCTATCCACAATTTCGCAAAAAGCAGAAAGAGAGGTAATTTTATTTAACTGGAGAATTTATTTTTTTTTAAGTCGGCCGTAAGAGATGTACTTATCGTGAATTACTACTTCGAAAGTGTTATCAACTACCATTATGCAAAGGGGTGTCTTGATAAGGGTTGTTAACAGAGAGAATTAGTTTCATGCTAAAATATTTAAAATTTAAAGTTTTAGATATTCAAAAATGAATAATGAAACTTGAAAATTCGGAATTCTTGAAGCTAAGTTCTAAGCGTCTAGGCCAGTAGTATCATGAATTCTTCTTGAATAAGAAGATATTGTCCAATGCTGAGATGGTGCCTTCCCTATATGAAAACAATTCAGACTAACATTAATTTGACCTCAAATTCCCTTTTATTTTGCTTATGTTATCCGCTGTACCAACTGTCCTTTGGTGCATCCTGAACTGAAACGACCCGAAGCCGGCTTCCGAACCGACCTTCAATTAAACGTGTGTATAGTCAGAGTCTTCTGTAATCGTATGTAATTTCCGTAGTTAAAATGATGTATTTTAGAAGCTTAAGAAAGCTTACGTAGAGTATAAAATTGTTAAGGAGAAATAGCAAACCAACCTAAATTTTTCATATCAAACATACGGGAAATCTCTTTTTTCCCTAAGACAAATGTTTAAATGAAAACACTTCAAATTCTCAATTATGATCTCTAAGATATTTTCATGATGGAACATCGATTAAGAAAATCATTTTCATTTATAAAATTTTCACTAAAACATCATTCTGGCCAAATTGAAATGAAAGTTTACTACAAATCGTATGGTCACTAAGTCGATACACATTACATATGGTAGCATAAATTTGGTAAAATCGAACCAAAAATTACCATCTGGTGAAATTTTATGTTTAAAAATTGTAGGAAAAGCAAAACAAATTCACAAAATATTAAGAACGTTTGATAATTTTGTGATTAAATAATTTTTTTATCGTATTTTTCTGTAAACAACTTGGGTTCTGCTCGAATACTGTGGTAAAACATTAAAACTGATTTTTTTCCCTGCTCGAATAAAGTTGTTATATGTAGAAAACATTTATATAAACGTTTTATAATATTTTTGCTTTTTTTCATTGCAAACTTGAAGCTAAAAAACATAATTTTTACTATGGATTCCTATGGCGAACAATGAAAAGTTATACCACTAAAAAAGCTTCTAAACACTTATAGAAGGCTTTGGAAATAGGCGTACGAAATAGAAAACGTCATGGCATTTTATACAGAAATACATTAATACATACAAAAGCAAAAATGAAACCAAACATCAACAAACGTTGATCGAAACACATAATTTGAATCGCATTACAGCAGCTAAAAAAAGAGGCCAAAATAATAGTAAAAACAAAGCCAACAATATGTTTATTGTAATGTTAATAAAATTATTTACCATAAAAAAAAATTGGGCAAAGAAAACTCCAAACAATTTTAAACTTAAGGAATGTATGATGGGCTAAATCGATCTTTTTTGTTTAAAATCTTATCAGAAAATAAACAAAACAAAACAAAAAAGATCGATTTAGCACATCACTATTAAGAGGGGACAACCATTTAGAATGCCGAAATTGATGAAATTATTATAAATTTTTTTGAAGAGGAAGAAATAAATGGATATTTTTGAAATTTGGACAGTTTATTATAAATATTTTATTTATTTATTTATTTGATACCTACAGTGACTACAATCGGTACAAACAATTACGGCTAACTAAAATTATTAAAAAACTTAAAACATTGTTGAACAAATCTCTCGACAAGTGCGCGGGAGGGAAGTCGCGTTCGGGAGCATATATTTTTAGACGTGCGAGTAACTTGGTACATTCGATAGGGAATTATTAATATCGTGCCCGTACAGCGCGGAAGCCACGTTCCTTCGATAGTCTAGACGTTGCAGTTTCAAAAGATTACATCGATCTTGATAATGTGGGAGGACATATTCTACAGCACGCGTGGACGGCAAACATCGGAGCGCGAATAGAACAAATTGCTTCTGAACACTCTCAATCCTCCCGGAATGAGAGTGGTAGGATGACGCCCAAACTGGAGATGCATACTCCAAAATACACCGAACAAACGAGACATACAGTGATGTCAACGTTCCCCTACAGTTTCGTTTAATAAAGCCCAACAAACCCTGTGTTTTTTTATTATATCGGAGAGATCAGACAGAACAAAAACAAAACAAAACAATCCGTGAAAAATAAAAACGCAGTATTCTTTTTTTTTTGTTCTATCTGATCTCTCCGATATAATAAAAAAACACAGGGATAATAGACGATTTTGAAATAATGGTGTTAACATGTCTGCTAATTGTAGCGTCAGCTGCAAAAATCACACCAAGATCGGAAATGAACTCGACTCGGTCAACGTTTTCATTGTACAGCTGATATTGTTGAAGGATAGGTGAGCGAATACGATTAACAGAAAGCGTCTTATATTCCTTAATATGAATAAACTGACAATTTGGACTCTCTAACTTACTAAGAAGAATAGAGTGGTCAATCATATCAAAAGCCTTGGCAAATTCTGTATAAACAACTTCAAGCTGATGTCTGGAATTTAAACTATCAAGTTAGTTACTGTAGACCTACCGGGATAAAATCCATGTTGTACAGGAGAAATGAAGTTTTTAGTGTGAATGAATAAGATTCTATGAACCATAGACTCAAACAAATTGGGTAGGACAGAAAGAATGGCGATCCCACGATAATTACTCACATCACTTCTTCTACCCGGGGAAGCCATCATAACCCGCTTCCTTTCCAACCTTGAGCTGGAGCAAGCAATCCCGTACTTCTTCCTCGGTAAACTTGAAAATATCAAATTGATCGAAGGTGGGCAAAGCTGGATGTACGATAGCGGACGACAGAACAGGTTTATAAACCGACGCAAAAAAATTGGCAAACAGATTACAAATATCCAAGGGCTGACTAGCGACGGAGCTCTGGTACGACATAGAAGACGGAAAGCCAGCCACTTTTTTCTTGCTGTTAATGAAATTCCAGAACTCTTTAGGGCTAGATGTTAACTCTTCCTCAATTCGCTTCCTCAATTTAACGTGTATTTAGAAATGATTGAAAATTGACGGAGAAATAGCACGATGAAGCCAAATGGTCGCGGAGGCATTTTTTTTACGGTGCTAATCGTAGCGCCATGAAAAATGATCTGAAACAGAAGGGCACAAGGGTTTGGTCAGTACGTGCCTGTGGTCACTTGATATTCATGTAATATTATATGATCTTTGGTTATTTGTTTGTTTGTAAATGTCGTGCCCTTTCCTTTCTTTTTGCATAAGCCTATCTCTTTTTTACATTTTTGTGCTCTATTTAAGCTTTTTCAGAAAATAAAATGCCTTATTTTAAGTTAATTATTGCTGTAAATGAGAAAGCCTCACGGAAAAACCCTCAAAGTCAGACAGAAATGAATGTTTATAGATTCAATTGATTTAAAAAAAAAATAATTTCGAGTTACTTTTCATTCATACATTTATTTATAAATTGACAACACGCTCGCAACAAAATATTTGAAATTGACTTTTTTGATACTTTACATAAAGCTTAAGTTAAAGCTATTAAATAGGCTTTGATAAATCAAGGTTGTTTTAGTAAAGCTCATGAAAATATCAATTTTTTGAAGATAAGGAAGGGATTTAGGGACTAAGGATACTTAGTAAATAAGGATTTAGTAAATAAGGAAAGGAAAGCCACGCGGAAGCTTAAATCCGGATGGAAAGGTTTGGTCTTTAGCTGAATCAAACAAAATGGTAATAGGGCCTCATTTTTTATGATTGATGAAATCATAATAATAAAGTGCGCTATGATTCCTGTGAGACTTAGTGCGTCTCTGCAAAATTTAAATTTAGAAATTTTGCTATTGTATAATAAGATTATACTGGATGATTTGTTTCTCTCGGTAAATCCTAGGTCTCAAAATGTATATTAGCCAAGGTTCAGATCCTCCTCAGACAATAATACTTTTGTTCCTGCGCCCCTCTCCCCCCCCTCTCCCTCCCAAATTATATTTTAAACCATTTTATATTTTTAATGTCACTTTAATAATTATTATTGTAAATACGTTAACTTCTTTGATGTTGCTCAACCGAAACAAATATGTAGCTAAAGGTTAAATTAAAATCTTTAAAAATGATTTATATATGTATGTATGTAGCTCAAGGTAGCAATTTCGGCATATTGAAACGAAGTCAAATGATTATTATTTTTATAATGATTCTTGTTTGGCAGTTGAATTGAATAATATTATTCTGGGAAATTTTTTGTTTATTTTTAAAAATCCTGATGAATTTTTGTTTTCCTTTAAATTCGAAGAAATTATTAATAACTCTACTTACAGTATTGTTCGAATTAATTTGAACATGAAGATTTTTTTATGTTTTATGCTGTTAATTGCATATTGTTTTTCTTATATGGGAACCAGTCAGTCTGGTGCCAGTCGAAGGCATGATATACCGCATGAAGTACCAAAGCTGTACTAGAACAGAAATTACTTAGAAATTTGGGTAAAATTGGTGTTGATGAAAATGCAATTTTGGTAACGAGTGACTTCACAAAGGAAAATGTTAGATGTCTCGATTGGCCTGGAAATTCATCGAACTTGAATCTGATCGAGAATTTATGGGCCATTTGTAAGGCCAAAGTTCGAAGAAGGGACTGTACAACGGTGCAAAAAATGGTGGAAGCTGTTATCGAGGTTTGGTTCCGGGATCCGCAAATAAAGAAATCTGCCACAATTTAATAGATTCGATGCCTAGACATGTGCAAGATGTTATTAAAGTCAAAAGTGGATACACACCTTATTAACATCCATTTTTGTAAAATTTGTTATTAATAAATAATTTGTTTCATTCATTTCCTGTGTTCACATTAATTCGAACAATACTGTATACATATATACTGTCTTACCAGAAATATCTCACACAAAGAAATAATAGCCTTTATATAAAGTAATTCTTATACATCAATTTATTATTCATTTCTTAAGCAATTCACCTGAATAATAGTGCTTCATTTTTTTTTTTTTTTTTTTTGGATGAAAATATCATTTTTAATTCTCAAACCACATAAAATTCGTATATATCAACAAACACATGGCTCGTTTTAAATGTAACATAATTTTTTATTGGTGCTATAAAATATACTGACATTTAGTTCAAATATATCACGTAATTTTTCATCATCCCTTTACGTATATAAATGCGAGATGCGAATCGAATTATAAATAGACAAAATGGAAAATAAAACAATTTATTTCCAACATTAAAGATAAACTCACAGTTGTAAAAATATAATTTTAGTGTCAGATGTACACGTTTTTGGATTGTGTCATTTTGGAATAAACTACCTTAATAGAACAGATATAAAACCGATAAAACTATTAAATAAGGATTTGGTTTTGTGCGAGAACAAATTCTCAATTTTTAATATAACCACACTGGGGCGGTCCAGTATTGAAACCAAACAATATCTTTTGTGAAACATTATAAACCATACAAATAAACACACAAAAAATACTAAATATTTATTTCAATCGAAAGATCAAAATCAAATTAGAAAGAACATTATTTTGATTTTATTAGTAGAGAGAGAGAGAGAAAAAAAAGTAAATAAAAATTTGATGACACAAAAACAACACACAAAATGATTATAAAATTTTTATTGCCTGTTCTTAATTCATTCCGCGTTTTCTGTTTGTCTCACAGTCTCATTACGTAATTGAAAACGATAAACAAGCTTTTTCTTCGAAGAATCTACACGAATCAATTTATTTTATTTAATTTCATTTAATCGGGTGGGTGAACCACTTTTTTTGATAATTGTATACGAAATCCTTTATTTAGCAGTTTACACAGGCAGAACCACTTCAAATCAGTTTTACTTTAAGAATGAAATATAAAATATAAAGTTTTATACACGACACCTGTCGTTCTGCTTCAACCACCAGCAATCTACCCATTATTTATATGAAAATATATTAAATTTGGGGTGGAAATTTCGTTTATTTATTTATTTTTTATTTTTGTGTTTTACCCCGCAAAATGTATACAAAAGTATGTGTGTTTTATGTATATATGATGGGTATTTATTTAGACCGTCAGTAGAATTAATTTAAAATATAAAAACACCCAAACATGTATTTTAATGACATGGAAAATTATTCAACCCTGACATGAGTCTGTACGGAATATTGTATATAATACAAAACAGGTGTTGGTGTTCCGAATTATATATTTTATTCGAAATAATTTTTTTTTCCCCAAAAATTAAGGGTATTGATATGATATTTAGATCTACCTTTTATTTGACAAGTAAATAGAAAGTTGATTGACCAATAAAAAAGAAAATCTGGTGGCACAGTAGCTTTCCTACACATATATGAGGGTTTATTACCAACTCTTTCTCCCTCTCTATCTCTCTCATTGTTTATTTTATATATGTTTACCACAATAAAAAAAAAACACAATATTTTAATGAGGGATATTAAATGGATATTATCAGTAAGATAAAAAATGGAAAGCTTTTATTTTTCTTTTGGCAACTAAAAGAGGGTGAATAGATGAAATATATAATAAGCCAAAAAAAAAAAAAAGAAAGATTTCAGATTTAATAACAAAATATTTTTTTACTTTTCTTTTTCTCCAACAACAACTATGCATGAAAAATTATCAAATACATTTTTGTTTTCTTTATGCTATCCCCCATTTACAAAGGTGACTTTTGGAGGACATCTAAATGACATTTAATACTTTTTTTCGGTTAATGATATAATAATTGTTGCTGACATGGAGTTAGATAAATGTAATATTTGTTCAAAGGTTGATTATCTAGTTATACCTATGAAGTTTAATCTAAATAAAGCTTTTATTTTTCATACAGGCAAAATTTGGCAGCTTATTATGAACGTGTTACAAAATAATCTTTTTTGTAATCAACTCATTCGTGTAATCAACAAGAATATTTAAAATGCGAAGATTATAAATTTCGTCGTATTCTTGTAACACAATTACAGCGCAACTCGAAATAAATAAATTTGTTCAACATATAAAGCAACGAGAATAGTTTTAAATGTAATCAAGGTGTACTTGTATAAAAACCCCTTCTCCTAAATGAAAAACTATTGAGAAATTTTTTTTTTTTTCTAATTAACTCACCCCTAACAGAACTATTTTTTACGGTAGACTGAGCTAAGGGAGAACAATAAAAAATGAATAAATTTTATTCCACCTGTAATGTATTTTGATTGTTATAAGTGGTGTGAGCGACTCTAGAAAAAAGTTGTGAAATATGTAAAATACACCGTGGTGGGAGTTATAAATACAGGGTATACTTGAAAAGGGTAATTCCAATGACGTCACAGCGTCCAATGTTGACGTGTTTTATATTTATTTTATTTTATTTTTTTTTTTTCGAAAATTACTTGTTATTTTTTTTTTATTTTATCGACCCGCGGTTGGTTTTTTTCGTTTAAATTGTTATATTACGGTCAGTTTTATTCAATTATTAGGAAATAAAAGTTCTAACTAAAAATTGAAGCCTTATTTATATTTAATAAATATTTTTAATTGCTTTTAAGTAATTTAATATAATTAAATAATTTAATTGTTATTTAAGTTAGTGCAATATTTAATAAAATTTTCCGAAAATCCTAGAAAATTATAAATTTTTCTAGAAAAATGAAAAAATGTGATCAAATAAAATGGATATTAATTTGGATTAAAAAGAAATTTTACAACGAAATGTAAGTCTATACCTAAAACACAAAATAAATTGGTGTTTGCTTAAAATTTTTATAAAAAATACGTAAAGCTTTAAAATTAATTTAATGAAAGCTTTTTTCATTCCGCCATTTTGGAAAATAAAAAAATTATAAACGAAATTTATTATTGCTTTTTTAATTCAAATAAAATTAAGCGCATGACAATAATTCTGATGTCACTGTGATTTTATATTTGAATTTCAGATTAAAAGTTAGCCGAAAAGCTCAAAACTGAATAATAAATATACAAAAAAAAAAAAACAAAAAATACACAAATTTTTATAGGATTTCACAAAAAAAGTTTTAGTTTTTAAATAATGGAGCTTGATTATGTAAATATATTCTTGACATTACCAAATCCTTTAAATATATACGAAACAACACCAACGACAGCGACTAGTCCAAATAGTCCTATACCATCATCATCGGAGAGTATGAATTCGGATTCTAATTCTGTGGAAAATCGTAGTGCGTCAACAATTGATTTTGACGATGGCAACAGTTCTGAAGCGGAATTAACCAATCTAGCGTGGTTAACAGAAATAAAAAATATCGGTAATTTACCATTGGAGGAAACTACGCCGAATAATAATCCAACGTTACGTTTTAATAAATTTATGACTGAAATA
Organism: Tipula vernalis; assembly: GCA_958295665.1. Taxonomy (NCBI): domain Eukaryota; kingdom Metazoa; phylum Arthropoda; class Insecta; order Diptera; family Tipulidae; genus Tipula; species Tipula vernalis. Next base: position 368,370,294 of record OY282560.1, read on the forward strand.
AAACGTAGCAAGGACGCGTTTGAGAAAAAAAGTCATGCGTATCGTACGAATCCACATGAAAAGCCGCCATTTAATTACGCACATATAATCGGTATGGCTATGATGGATAAGGATATGATGACGCTGAAGGATATCTGTAATTGGATTAAAGATAATTTTGCCTACTATAAATATGTTGGCAATTGGAACGTAAGTTAAATAATATAAAAACAAAGTTCATTTTTAACCGCCCATTTTCTTATTTACAGAACTCAATTCGGCACAATTTATCGTTAAGCGTGTTCTTTACAAAAGTGGCACGTGATAAAAATGAAAAAGGTAAGGGCGGTTACTGGAAATTAGCAATGGATTATACAAAAACCGAAAAGAAGCGTGTTCGTCGCAATAAAAATAGTAATAATAATAATAGCAATAATAGTAATAGTAATAAAACTAGTAAATTAAATAATAGTGTTAAAATGCCAAAAAATGAATTAAAATGTGTCAATAATAATTTAAATGATAATGATACTACAGCAATAACAGAAATTTTATTATCATCAAATATTGATAGCATACATAATTCAAATATTTTAATCGATGAATGTACCAATAGTACAACAATATTACAACAACATATGCAGGATGATGACAGTGGTGGTGGTGATAATCCAGAATGTATAAATTTAAATGAAATTGAAATAATTCAAAGCTGTAATCAAATCGGTGTCGATATAAACGGTGATGGGAATTATGTATTCAATATGGATGTATGCTTAAATGATGGAACACATGAACCATATTATGATAATGTTGTTACAACAACAACATCGTCATCTTCAAATGATTTAGACAGCCTGAATCATGAGGTAAATATATTACATATATACATAAATTATATAAATTAAATCAATTAACCTAAATATAAAATTTGTATTTTTATATTTAACAAAACAGATTTATTTGGAATCGGATATACCACAACCAATTGATGAAATTGCATTACCATTTGTATTTAATTTACCACAAAATGGACCAAATGTCATAACCGAATCAATACCACAATATACAAATTTACCTGGTTTAGATGCAATCGATAATTCTGATTTTAGTTCAATTAAATTTAATGAATATGATGAATTGGATACATTTTTAAATTCAAATCAAGATTTTATATAAAATTGCTCAATCATGATTAACATTTTAAGAACAATCAAAACTATTAATAATTATAAAAACAAAGTGCTCAATCCAATGCAACATAAAAAATGGGATTATCAAATCCGTCCATAATGTGTTAGTGGCTTTAACATTAAATTATATAGTACATACAATAAATATTATAATCAGTATATGAAAGCTCAATTTTATAGAAAATATATATTTAATTAATTAATTTATTTATTTTGTAAATGCACATTTAAAAAAAAAACAAAAATATTATATTTATTATAATTTATTTAAATTTAATTTGTGTGTCAATTGTGAATAAATACATACATACATAAAAATGAAAATTAATCTTAACAAACTGGATAACAAACAACTACAACAAAAATATTTTAATAATAATAATTATTATTTTTATATATAAAAAAATATATTGAGTGAATTTTTAATGTGATTTTTAAAGCTAAAAATTTTAATTAAAATTATATAAAAAAATAATTAAAAATTAATCTTCCATCCAATAATAAAAAAAAACAAATAATAATAATAAAAAATTATTTAAATGTCATTAAAATAACATGTTTCTATTTATAAAATATGTAATACTCTAGTCTTTAAAAAAAAAAATTTCTAATAGATTTTTGTCAAAATTAAATTAATTAATTTTATTCAATTTGTAGAAATTATATAAAATAAATGAATTATATAAAATAAATTAATTATGGCTTTATATGTACAGTCTAGTTTTGGGGTTACGGTTTCGTAACTTTAATGTGAAATTAATTTTTTTATTTTTGGTGACATTTTAAGCAAATTTGTATTTTTATTTTTCGGGAAGGGGGATAATAATTTTGGAAACATCTGGATTTCTTTTTCTGAGAAACCATCTGTAGAGTTAAAAATATAATAAAACATAATTATATAGGATATTTAGTGACGCTGGGAAATTAATAATTGAACATTAATGTTAATTATGGATAACATGATGAAATAATAATTTATAGGAAGGGCGCGCATAATCATTTATGATCGTGGGAAATTGAATACTGTTGAATAAGAAGAGACGGGTGCACCGATTGCTTATATGATTTAAAATAGTGAAAACTTAACGAAACTAAATCGAAATAATCATGCTGTGAAAAGTATGTCAAAGTGCAGGCATATTTCCATCTTTTAAGTGATCTCAATTACGTTTTTAAATATGTATTTAAAATGCTGGCGAGTTGTTAAAATCTCAGTCAGAAACTAAATCATAAGATTTGATTGACAATTGTTTCTATGCTTAGAACAAAATCATTGTCTCTTCCACACATTTCTTACACTTTTTTTATTGTACAACAACACTTTAAATTAATGTTAGAAATTTAACTTTAGTATAAGGTAGGCTGAAAATGATTTGAGTATCAGATCAATATTTAATGATAGCAAGAAATTAAATTTTATCATAAAGACCACTTAGTTAGATAATAGTTGTTAAAAAAAAACCGACGAGAAAAACAATCCGAAATCGATCTTCTAAAGTATTATTAAAAATCATTGCTTATATTAAAAGAAAAAAAAAATTTTCAATTAAATTTGAACACAAGAAAACGAATGGATGTACACCATTGTAAAGAAATTAAAGGAAAATACAATTAAACTTTTTATTTTAGAAATAAACTGAAAAATTTCATTAAATAGTTGAACTATTCATTTATTTGTCAACCAAGATTTTTAAACGTAAGTTACACATGTTTTGATTTATAATTTTAATGTTATCCATTGACGATAAATGGAGCGTACCATTCGACTTTGATTAAAAATTCTAAATGCTTCTGATTAATTCTCGCGTTAACTTATTAATTGGCCATTACCTTCTGTTAAAATGGGGCATATGAAAATTCTGAAAATTGTCCTTACAACGGAAAAGTGTTGACAAAGTAAAGATTGAAATAATAAAATGCCCAAAGGAGCCATTCCTTAAAATGCCTTGTGGTGTCAATCATTAATGTTTGAATTTAATTCCTAGATAATTTGTCCAAGGCCAGTAAATTTATAAATTAAATAAAACAGGTGTCGGTAGTTGTCACTACTAATCGTTAAAGGATTGTCTTATTGTTTGAAACAAAATTGTTTCGTAGTAATTTACCGATTCATAGAAACACATTCGGTGTACGATAAAAATGGCTATATCCTTTTGATTTTCAGAAAGAGTAAAGGGCTTATAGGCGAAAGTGAAACGGATTGAAATGATTGAAGTAGTTTGTGGACCACTTTAAGTGGTGAAAATACTGAAGACCGGTCTTATAAACCAAAACTACAATTATCACAAAAAGAACGTTATACATATATTTTAATTTGTTTTAGTTAATTAATTAGTATTAAGTTAATAAAATTAGTATCTTTTTTTAAATATTGAGATAAGTACACAAAAACTATAAACTGTTTGGTTCTTAATGGAAAATATATATATATATATATATATATATATATATATATATATATATATATATATATATATATATACCCTAACACCCCAGAATAATGTCGAATTGTTAGTCTGGCACTTTGGTTTGTGGTATCCTCGATAAGTTTTCGAAAATCTTGAATATTTTGGAGTAGCAATAAAAGTTTCGAATTAAATGTAATGGCATCTGGTCTCGGTATAACTCTATGCTAAAGTCAAAACATTTCGAAAATTGTATTTGTTATTTTAAGTTTTTTATTTTTAATCTGGAGTAATCCGATAAATCTCTGAAGTATAGGCGCTAAGTACTCAAAGGCATGAGAAGTACGTCTTGACAATCGTTAATATCTAAAAGCCCTGAATAATTTCAGAATTTTAAAAAATCTCGAATTGCCTATAAATCTGTAATATCACTGTATAATTTTGAATAATCAAATACTATAGATAATCATAAATAGTCTCCAAAATTTTCAGTAATCGTGAAATAATCTTTAATAATCGCGAATAATTTTCAATAAACACGAAAATACAGCACACACTATACAACAGAAAAGCAGTTTTCGAAGATTTTCAACCAAATTTTTAAACGTGAAAACGAATTCACCCATTCGTCTATGTACATATATAAAATATAACTAGTGTCTGTTCGTGTTTCGCTTTATTTTCATTGCATTTTTCATAGCCCATAAAATACAAAGTAGAATGGAACACCGTAAGAAGAAGTCACAGCCAGATTCTGTATTACAAATATAAACAAAAATTAGAAAACTTGGAAAGATACTATCTACTAGTTCTTCTCTAGTGTTTATTTGTATTACCAAGTAATTTAGTCATTTTAGACATTTCTAGGCCATTGCTAAAAGCATTGCATTTTCTGAAAAAGCTTAAATAGATCACAGAAATGTTAAAAAGAGATAAGCATACGAAACAATGAAATGGCACGCTATTTACAAAAAAATATAGGAACACGTAAACTGAATCAAACACATAAACATGATCATATAAAATCACAGCAAATAAAAAGAAACAGAAATATATAGTATATGTATGAAGACAATTGCTTATTTCAAATTCTGCAAAAATATTTTTTTTATTGAATAGTAGAATTTAAATGTGTTTCTTGAATTACTATGACAGATAATTAATCGTTTCCGGTTTTCAATATCATGTTACATTTGTTTGCTTCACTTTTAGGCATGAAGACCGTTTTCTATCCTTTTAGTCAGGTGCAAATGAATTATTATAATTTGATTAAATTAATTTAAAAATTATTTTGAGTTTTGTTCGATTTTTCTTTTAAATGATTTCATTTATATAGCTTTAGATAAAAAACAAAAGTACTTCACAAAATCACAACAAACATATAAATATTATTTCCATAAATGACGTGCCGTTTTCTATTCCGTACACTTTCCCTCATCAAAACCTCACGGCAAAATCCTCCAAGTTGGATCGAGCCATTTTTCACTCATATATTTTGCATAAACTCAGGGCTTGTCTCTCCATACAAAATATATGAAATAATTTTTTTTTAAATTTTTTGATACCTTAAAAAATTTTGTTTTGAACATGGAAGCTTACACACAAACATGGAAACTTTAATTAGAATTGCAGTAATCATTATACAAACAAAAGTCTTCACAAAGTCTTAACAAAAGTACTTTACACACATTGATTTTTTATATTGTGATATTTGCTCGAAAATTTGATTCAATATTACATAGCCCAAACTTATAGGAAGGACCAGTTCTTTCATAATAATTTGTTTTCCAAAAAAATTGGAAAATATAATTCTTCATGTTCAAAAGGGTCTTCCAGTCTAAGTGTTTCTTGAAGATAGAGTAAGAAGTACCAAAACTATCTTCAGCAGTTTTTATTTGTATTTTTTAATATCATCAAAGTCAAATTTATTTATTTTTGCCTTATATACATATAAACATAATATATAAACCACATTAAAACAGTTAAGAAGAAAAAATCAAACAAATACGAAACGTCTATCACAGACTTTTCAACAAAAAACAAAAAAAAAAAAAAAACAACCCTACAAATGATTATTCTCTTAAAAAATCATTAACCGAAAAAAAATTATAATGTCTCAACTAAAACCGAGAAGAGAAAACGAAAACTACTTATGGGACACTTTGATAGCAAAACAAAAAAAAAACATATCGTAAAAGCACATTTGGGCAAAAACCAACAACAACAAAACATGAAAAAGGATCAAGGCTATTATATTTTATTACAATACTAGTGTAACAAAAATCAGGACAACGGCAAATATTAGGGATATTTTCAATTTATTTTATAATAGCATTATTAATACAACATCCTTTGGGGAGGTGCATACAAATGGCGTTTTCTTTGGACCCTCATTTTTAAATTCACTAGAATAAATTCATGGCCAAAAGCGCTCATGGCCAAAGCGGCACAAAAATAAACAAAATATTTTGTTAGATTGCACACGAATTTAAATTGATTTTGGCCGCAGATAAAAAATCATACATTTTATATTATTTTACAATTTTACAAAACTCGTGAATTTAATGAAAAAATAAAAAATATTAAATTTTCTCTTAAAAGTATGATTTATTAAAAGCTTTTGGGGTTTCATATTTCTCGAACAAAATCATTAATGAAATTCCCATGAAATGTTAATTTTTGTATAATACAGATGAATTTTGTTTTGAGTTTTTAAAAGCTTTTATTAACGAAACAAAAATGTACCATGTTCGATTAATTTTTTCTATCACCCTATCATCGTCATTTATGTTTTTTTTTTTTTTTTGTATTTGTATTTGTAAATAATGTGACAATTTTCTTAAATTGGCTAGATTTAGATTATTATTATTATTTTATTTATAACAACAATGATAATGATGATGTTGATGATAAACAATGATTATAGCCTTTGTTTCAAAACATAATAGTTTATCTTTATTTCAACCAATCAAAACTGTTTTTCAAAATTATAGTAATTTGTTATCATAAATTTTTGTTTATATAGATTTAGAAATGTGTATACAGACCTAGTGATACGGATGTAACTTAAATAACCTCATACATATTAGTAGAATCTTGGGGTTCCATATACATTTTTCCCCAGTCCACTAAAATAATTTCAGTCTTCATATGCGGGTACTAAGTTGGGTCAATTATTTTATGGGTTGGGTCCCCCCTTGGTAGGAGGTTGGGTCATTTATTGAGTTGAATTTAATTTAAAAGTAATTTGGACAAGAATTTTCATCAAATTTGAATAAGTTGAAAGAAAGAAATCATTGTCACCTATTGCCTAGAGACTTAAATGGAGTTCTTAAGTTTAACTTTTTTTAACTTCACTTAACCTTGCCTTTAGGGTGTAAAATAATTTTTGCCATTCATATACGGTGTTATATTGAGCACGTTAAATTGTTACACTGATTCATTGATTTCTTTCGAGACCCAAATATTGACCTTAAGTGCACCCTGTAGAAACATAAATCTCATAATATTATCATTATTTCAATTTATTTTCAACTTTTAAATTTATATATGTTTATAAGCCAATTAAACCATTCATTGCATCTTCCATATTATGTACCATAAAAATTTATTATTATGCCATGAGAAAAAAACGCATACAAGTAAAATCCAAATCTAAGTAGTAGAGGAGATATGTATGTATGTACATCCCGAGTATGTACATACAATAAACCCGCTCTAATAGAAAATTACATAATACATTTTGGTTTATTTGTTTTGCTATTTTGTTAAATTTTTTTTAATTATTTCTGAATTAAGCCCTTGAGGATTTTCGAACACAAGATGATAAAATAAAATTGAAAATAAAATAAATTTTAAAATATACAACAAACAAAAAAAAAAAAAAAAAAAAAATAACAAACAATAAAGGATTAAAGCTTAGTTGAAAAGGAAAATTGATTTTAAACGAAAATAAATAGAAAAAACACAAATTGTTTTTAATTAATAAGCTTTAGTTTGAAAAAATAAACATTGGTATTTAATCGTCAAGAGAAAATTAAAGTTTTCCTTCCCCCTTAATGCATCAACAACAATTAAATTGTTATTCGATTAAATTAAGTATCGATTAAAAAGATCCAATGCTAAAATTATATTTTATCGCTGGATTTTGTATTTGTGGCCAAAAAAATGTATACGTCAAAAAGCTCGCGTGTTTTACTTATATTTAACTTGTATTTAATAGTGTCAAAATTAGTTTTTTGTTTTGCTACAATAGGATGTGAAAATGTCTAGTTTTTGTATTATGAATGTTTCTTTATATATTCTCAAGGGAGCCTATATGTAGGTATAGGGTACAGCTACCACACATCCATGGAACGTAATAGCGGTGGTATATGTACTGACTGATTTGGGCACATGACAGATTTTGTTTTTAGCTGAAAAAAATAAATAAATAAATAAAATCTCAAAAATATGAAAACTTTTATTTATTTTTTGTTGTTGTATTTTACTTTAAAATACACAGCTTGAAGGACCATTATTATTATATAGATTTTTTTGTTGTGCTGTTCCGTCTTGAATAGGGATGAAAACTTTTAATTCTACATTTTTTTTTATTCCAAAAACAAAACTTTTTATTTAGAAATAAAAACACCAACAAACTTTTTGTTTATAAAATCGTTAAAAATTACGCATATTTGAATATAAAATGAAACAGATTTTAATGTTTTTTTTTATAATTCTTACTTTACTTGCTGCTACTCGGTATACAATCTAAAGCTCTTCATTCTGATCAATTACATAAAATAAATAAGAAATAAAATTATAAAGTTTTCATTTTCAATCGATTTAAATAAATATATATGTAAAAAAAAAAAAAAAATTTGATTTTTAATGAGAAAATTTAGGATTTTCTGGTATAAGGATTACATGAGTTTTGCTAAATTGGGAATGAATTATTTATATTTAACTTTGGTGTTTTTTTTGATTTGGTTTGGTCTTGTTTAGTTGGGGTATTTGGAATTAAGCGAAATTTGGGTATGTAGGTATGTTTGGTATGTATGTGTGTGTAGCAAATATATACGGGATAAAAATAAAAAAAGTTAATTGTGTAAAAAATATTTTTATGTTTTGGGTTTTCCCTCGCAGCCACTTCCAAAACTTATGAGCTGGTATTTACAAGCAAAGTGGTATATGTATATAATACACTGGGGTGGTTAATCTGATTGAATAATGGACAAATTATGATTAAAGCTGGACATTTAAAAAACATACTGTAGAATTGCTAACAAAACTCCTCCTAGACACTTTTAGAGCTACAAATTAACAATAATTAAGAACGTTTATTTGTCACGTGTAATTAAGTAAATACTTAAATATTGTTTTGGTATCAGGGTTGGATAGACGACCATATTTCTATTAGGTATAATTTTTAATTCGGATAGACTCGAATCTTTAGTAATTCACATACATATGTATATTCAGCCGCACTAATTAAAAAATACAATTTGAGATCGTGCAGAAGTTAACAGTTCATAATCGTATTTTTACTAAGACAGTAAAATTGAGTAGAAAAAAATTCTAAAATTATTAAAAAATAATATTTTTTTTAATAATAATTGAGGCTAACAGAAAAAATATTCTGCACTACCGATATATTTGACATAATGTAAAATATTTCTTGAATAAATTCATTTTAAAGATCCGGCATTTATCCGAGAGAATGGCCAGAATACCGAACACTTTTGAGCGGAAAATAAAAAGGATTTCTATTCCGGTGGAATAAGATCAGTTGGATGGAATACAAGCCAAACGAGGATTTCGGAGGTTTTTATTGTCACTTTTAAAAATTTACAGGTTAGTTTTCGAAAATTGAGCCAGTAAGGAGAATTATGAAACTCTCGGTTCAATGTTAGTCTAACAGAATAATAATATTTGATAATATTTTAAATGCACAAATCTGATAGTCTAGCAAAAATAGGGACCTTGAATGTTGACTCATCTGTTCTCTTTATAAAGCAAAGTTTAGGCCACAGATTTGAACTATATACCTAGGTATTTACAAAATAAAGAAAATTGCCAAAATATTATGGTGAAATGATAAAACTGATAAATTAATATTGAAGTTAACCAAGGTATTGTACGGAGCTAAAAGCACAAATTTTACAACGTCGATAAGAATTTGTAATTTGTTAAAAAAAAAAAAACTTTTTTGTAAGCTCAAGTTTATCTTGAAATATTCGAAATGGTTGTTTTCTTTATGTTCCATCAGAATGTATTATAAGTATTATGTATGTGTGTATGTACATATATATAGTAAGCACAACAACAAAAATGTGAAAATTTATCTGGAAATATAAATTTTCTAATGATTGTCATTTTTCTGCTGGTATGCACACGCAGAGAGCGAAACAAAGAAAAATTGAATGTTTTTCGTTAGTTTTTCACGAAGATAAAAATGTCGAAAAGCTGAGAAAAATGAAAGGATTTGTTTTTTGTATTATTTACAACACAAATTGATTGAATGAAAGTATATTCAGGTGATTTTACGGGTATTTCAGATAAGGTCGTTTATAAATAATTGGATTTATTCGATGTTTTATTATTTTAGCATTAAACGACTTGTTTTAGATTTTTAGAGCGTATAAATATTTATTTATTATATAATATATGTTTATAGGTTTATATGTATACTCACCACCAAAAAATACTCACACAATATTATTTATGTTTAAATATAATTGATATAAATTATTTTAAATTAATTTTAATCACTATTTTCATTAACACATAAATTTATATCCTTTATGGCAGGTTCCCCTTTTTTATTTTATTTGTTCGTCGTCATTTTGTCGAGTGGTGATGTGATGTTGATAAATTATTTTGTTTTGTTTCAGAATCCAAACGCTTTGCCGATTTTAATAATTATTTAAAAACTTTATATACATTTTCCTTTTATATTTAATAATAAAATTTTCTCATTGCCAAACACAATCACTTACGCTTACTACATACTTTTTTGGGGTAGTGGGTAAGGCAGGTGTTGTGTATTTGGAAATTTGTGTCGAGAGAAAATTTAAAAAATTATTTTTTTGCTCGATTCGATTTTCATTTTTGACAAATAAAACAAAAAAACATATTTTCGTCATACCACTAGTTTGGGTTTGTTTTAGTTTTTCATCAAATAAAAAGAAAAATGAAAATTTTTATTGTTTTTTTTTTGCATATATAGGGGTGCGACGATTACGGTAAAGCGTAGGAATTCTAAAATAAACCAAAATTATTTGAAGCTGTTTATTCATCCATTCTCACTATATAATTTTGTAACAGAAATACATTTTTATGCTGAAATAAGTTAAAATAATTAATGTATTTATGCTCTTGAGCAATAAATTTTAATGCTAAAATAATTTTTTTTTGGTTACGCGTGGGAAATACATATTTTACTTTACAAAAATTGTTGCTTCTGTTCGAAAAATATTAAAGCAAAATTTAATCAATAATCCCCAATGCTGAATGTAGCATGTATTTATTTGGTATAACATTGAAAAAGGGCGAAAATAAAGCAATAAAAATACCAATTATTTAATTGACCAGAAAATGTTCATTTTTTTATAACTTTAAGCTTATGTTTTATTTTTTCACATAATCAGCAAAAAAAAAAAAAAAAGGAAATCGATCAGCAAACAATTCTCTGAAATTACATAACCAAAAACCGAACAAAATTATATGCTTTTCTGTCATTTTTATGTTGAAATAGCAAAATACGGCAGCAAAAACAATTTATTTAAGAATTTCATTTTCATCTTAAAAACATAATTTTATTACAATCCATAATTTTATGTTACTATGTATACACATTATATGATTTATGATATTCATAAAAAATGAGCTTAAGTGATAAGCTACGAAATAAATTAGTTTTATAATTTTGAAAATAAAAATAGCAAAATTAGCTTTAACCGCACTTTCGTTTTTTTGGCCCTCTTAAAATAAATTACGATTTTACACATAAATTATGTTCGTTAAACCTATGGAATAATTTTCCATCAATTAATCAAATTAACAAATACCAAAAAAAAAAAATTGATTTTCTCATACCTTCAAATAAACGTAATAAAATTTAGTCAAGTTTTAAATTCAATTAATGTTTTATTAGCATAAAGAATTAAACTATGAACAAATTATAATTTTTATTAATCATGATTAATGATAAAACATTATTCGTAAACATAACACATAGTTGAATGGTGGCAGAAAATACACGTTATGAATATCAAAGAATTCTCCAATCAATTTTATAAATATTAACAATAGACGTATCCACAGCTACGTTCCTAAATGAACATTTATATAAAATATTCAGTCGATACTAAAATATTAATGGCACGAAAACATTTTTGCTTGCACTCGAAAGCACAATACACATAGTGAGCACAAAATGGTGTTTAAGGTGGGAAATTGGTGTTACATAAATAATAAATCATAAATTGTTGTTTTGATTTTTGTAACATTAGTTTTTACTTATATACACAAATACACCACCATTCAATCCATTGAGACACCATATCAATCTTACTCCATTTTAAATGGCATAATTACTTATGAAAAGTCATTACTTGATGTAGAACGAATATAAAAAGCTTTTGGTTTATTTTTTATTTTTTTTATATATATATATATATACTATGTACATATGTATGTTACGTAAAAAATGAGGATTCTGCTTACCTTTTCATTAATTTTCATTTCTAATTCTTTCTAATTTTCACAAAGTGAAAAAAAATGAAAAAAATTGAAAAAAACGAAACTCGAAAATGGAGCAAAAAATGCTAGAGCAAAATTTCTAGCAAATCAAAAAACTCAGTGACCGAATTAATGTTTTTCTTTTTCTCGTACGTTTACTCGTTTCTTGGTAAGAAGCTTTTGTTGTTTGATTATGAAGAAAAAAAAAAAAAAAATCTAATATTTCGTAGAACTGAAATATGGTATATAACTATGTATGAAATATTATATGGCTGAAGAGTTGCTGGCGCCCGCGATTTTAAATGGTTAATTTTAATTGGTACCCTCTTTTAAATGGTTAATTTTAATTGGTTAAATTTTTTTAAAATGGATTTTATGATGATTTTATAATCTCGTTGAAAAAATATTTCAAAATATTTTTACTCCTACCATAAAAGCGTTGGTAGGAACAGTTTGTTCAGAACCTTTTTATTTTAGTCAATCTTATTGAAATTATTGATATAAGAAAGTTGTATCATATATATGTTTATACGTGTGTATTGGGTTACCTAGTGTTATGATGCCATGTTTGCAATCGTAAAATAAAAACCATATTTAATAAAAAAAACGAATTACCAAGTTATATTTTCATTTCTAAAATTATTGTTGCTTGAATTTATTAAAATTTAAAATTTTAACCTAATTTTAAAATTCCGAAAATTTTTCAAACTTTAATTAGCATTGTTTAAATCATTTTGGCCTTCTACTTAAAAGTCGAGTTCTAATGATTCTAAGAAAGCTTAGCTTTAAAGCTGGGCCTAAATTAGTTCTTTATTAGCTTAAAAATGTATCCGTTGGAAGTTTTTATTTACTAAAAATAAAATCTAAAGAGCGTATAATTATCTGAGAAACTCCTGCATACAGATGGCTGTTGTTCGGTTATTAAAATTACGTTACATTTTTGGTTTAAAAAGTCTAACATTAATTATAAAATTAAAAATTGAAATATATAATTTTATTTGTTGGCATCGAAAAAACAAAGCAAAGTAGTGAAATGAAATAGAGCGGTTCATATAGTAGCTGGTAAAACGGTAACGTGTCTCAATGTGACTTGTTCCTTGCGCTTAACATTCGAAAATGTCATCCGAATCTGTTTACTATTTGTTTAGTTTTGGTGTTCTAAAAACTAATAAATAACCAGACTCAGCAAGAGCATGAGCAATACTAAACAAAGAATACCAGTATATTTAGGTATATGTATTTATGTAGGTATATGTTTAATGAATGCGATGATTTAAAGAATTTGTATACTTTCTCTTTGTTACATTTACATTTAATTTTTTTAAGTCGCTAACACCACACTTGCATAATTTACGTTCCTTTTGCACGTATGTGATTTTGGTTTTCATCACTGGAATTTCCGTTCAATTTTTAATATACCACAAATTCTTTATTTACCGTTGCTAAGGAAATTTTCACATCAAAGCAGAATTTATTTTAGCGTTAAAGTTCTCTAAAATAATGCTGCTCTTAGGCCAGCCCTAGACCTAACCTTTAGCTGCGCCAATAAAACTGTGCAGTTTCTAGACAATACAAACTATTGTTGTAATTTTAGCTGAGTTTTGTAAATATTTCATGAAAACATATCATCTGAATATGAAAACCTCTGTTTTTTGTCGTATTGTTATATTTTTTCCTTAATTTTTCCCTCCACTATTATTAAATAATATAAATTAAATTTTAAAACTAAAAACTCCACGCAACGGATTGCGCAAGCGTTTCAAAAGTAGCAAACCCTAAATGACATGGAAACATACAGTTATTTTTCAAAAACCTTTCGCGTGTTTTTATTTTCTCGGATCGATTTGATAATTTTTTTTGTGTTTTTTTATTATATCCGAACAATCACAGACTGCTGTTTTTCGATCTGAAATTTATTTCAGATAGTACAGAGAGATACATAGTTTGACGTTCAAAATGGTGAACACTAGTGACTGAGATTACAACAATGACAAATTCATTTTTTAAAGTCTATTGTAAATAATTTTATTACTGTTTCTTGTTCTTTAATGTTTAATTTTATTTTTGTTTATTAATAATACCCAGGTAAACAATTTTCGTTACAAAACAGTTCCAGACTAAAAATTATCGAATATTTCAGATAATTTATCTCTCGGATCCCTCTGGTCTCTCTGATGTAATAAAAAAACACGCCAAATGTAAGAAGTATGGTTTTGTTTAATTTTTTTAAATCTTTATCTGGCTTATCTCAATGTATAACATGTAAACAATAAATTTTTTTGTTCGTGCAATGCCGGGTGTTCCATCTAGTTAGTTACATATAAAAACTACAGAAGCGAAAACGAAAACGATGATTTCACCGCTAAATTTCACTTTTTTACGACAGTGTATCACAGTATACGAGGAAACCTCTTATTTTCTCTAAAGATCAATTTTAGTGATCTCATGGCTAATGGAAATTTCAATCTTCTTATAATTTATATAAAACAGAGAAAAAATATTTCTTTTAAACTCCATTTTAAACTTTATTTTAGATATACAGATATAAATATATTTTAGAAACAATTTAAAAGCATAATTTAGAGGTTATTCGAACATTATGCAAAGTTTTAACGTTCGATCGCAATTACTACATTAACTAGTAATCGACCTAGTTTAACAGTAAGTAAAATGTACCTTGTGATCATGAATTGCTCCTATATAGATCCATTATATTCAATATAGCGTTTTTAATTTTTTTTATAAAAATTCTCGTTTATGTATTGCACATAATAAAACCGATCCAAGCAAAATTTAAATTACCATAATTACATCTCCATAAAAAAAAGATATTTGCAGAAAAATATTTCTCTTCTCCGAAATAATTGGAAAATTAAATTTATTGACCTTCTCGAATTCCAACCTTTTATTATATATACAATAAAAAAACAAGAAACCCAGAACAGAAAATATTATTTCATAATAAACTTAATTAATTACGTACTGGCCAACCCCTAGCTATTTCAGAAATCTAGAATTTTTCTTCCCAATCAATAACATTCCCTTAAAAAATAATTTAATTTTTTTTGGTGCTCTTATTCAGCGACAAATTATTATGTAATTAGGACAACAACAAAAAAAACAAAAAAAAAAACTCCATGGTAAATGGTGGGTGTGCGTTTTTTTTTTTTTTTTAGAAGTTTAGTAGATCAAATTTGAAATTTGATATAAATTATGCTTCTGTTATGCTTTCTTGATTTTGAGAAACCATTTTTTTATGTATTCAATATATAAATTGAAAACATTGGTTAAGCTTTTTCGTGCTCTCTTCTTCTACTCGTTTATCTATTTGTGTATAAGAAAGAAAATTGTATTATTAAAAAAATAATGTTTTGATAGATTGAGGTTGATCGATTAGGTAAATTGATATTTAAATTAGGATGAACTAAAAAAAGGGTAAATTATTATTATTTTCGTCTGTGCGCGTACGTTGAGAAAAAAAATCCAAAACAATCAAGCGTCTCGCTTATATAAATATGTAAGAAAAGTATGATTGATTAAATTTGTTTATGTTAAAATGTTCTCGAAACTCAAGATCGCGGTCTGCTATGAAAATCCTACATGGCACAACAACAATTATTAATAAACGATGTTATTATTACAGGTTATGCTGGTTTTCATGTTCTATTGTTTCCCTATCTGTTTCTACATACGTACATATATTAAATATTTATATATTGAAAAATTTATGAAAAATTAGAAAAATATAAAATATATGTGATCAATTCATCATTTTTAGCTCAAATTTATGTACACATATATACATTATCTATTTGTTTGACCTAAAAAAAAAGATGTAAAATATAGACTGAAAAAGCTCTAACCACAGTATATAATAAATTTCAGCAGACAGAAAAAATGGTTATTTACTTTATATTTTTTTGATAAAAAACAACTTTATCCCTTTTTTGTATGTACATATATATCCTCAAGTGATTAAAACAAAAAAAAAAAAGAATCAGTTTTTATTTGGAATTTTTCGTGTGCTCTTGTATATTGTCATAAATCTGAACAAACCAAATTAGAATTTAGCCAAAAACTTTAACACGCACATCATGTAATTTGTTTAAACAAAATTTATTATGAATCAAAATTGGATATTCCCAAAAACAAAAAAAAAATAAACATTTATTGTACCTCTATATTTTTTATTTATTGTATGTATGGATGAAATTTTATATTAGCATGGGGTTACATACCGAAAATCTATTTTACATTTTCACGTTCATCAAAAATCAACCAATAAACACAAAATTTTTATATTTTATGGTTTTTGGGTACACATATTTACAGTTGTCAGTAAACTGAGTTAAAACATGAGAATTACTGTGAACACCAGTGATAAGATACATGAAATTGATTAATAAACATAATGTGTGAGTTGTTGTTTTTCCAATATAATATGATATATCGATGGTGAACACAATTTCAATTTCAAACCTGTTTTTTTTTTTTTGTGATTAGATCAGAAGTCAACGTATTGTGGCAACGATAATCTATGCCACCATGTTTTTTTTATAATTAAGACGTTTTAATTAACAAATTTTATACCACACCCCTGGTTTTAAATTAAAAAAACATTTTACAGCTGATATCAAATAAAATACCCATACTCATCGTACGATGGAAAAATGCTTTAAGCAATTTAACTCTCCTTCAAATAATGTTTTCTCTTTCGTTTAATGTTTTTAATTTTTATTTAAGAACGAATTTGTTTTTGTACACAAATTCCATTTTAAGTAAAATCAAAGAATTTTAAAATACGAAAAATAATAATGGAAAAATGAGAAACCATAATAAAATTGTTAATTAATGAATTGGGAATTAGTTGATTTAGCATGGAAAAAGCGATTTTTTTTTATCCATTGAAGTCTTTGGAACGAACTAAAGTAATTTTACTTTGTAGTTATAATATAACGCTTAGCATTATGTAACGCAGCAAATATGATATTCGTCTGGAACTTTTATATATTTAAAAATACAATGATTTATGTTTTTTTTTAATAATATCGATTTTACTCAATCATACTATTTATTATGTCAGGCCACAATTTTATGCAGTGTTAGTAACGTAAATTTTCTGGAAAATTTTCTAATATGTTTATGGCAAGTTAAAAAAAAAATCGTGTGAAAAAGCGCTCACTGTATATAAGAAAAATTCCTTAACGTCTGTAGAAATAAGATAAGCGGCGGCGGGTTTAGCAAAAATTCAGATAAGCTATAATTTTTAAACTGTTCGAAATAAACACTAGTGAAAGCTTCACAAAAAGTAAAAAATGGTCCTAAACATTATCAAAAAAAACTAAATAAACGAGGTAAAAAATGAAAACCTTTTTCAAATCTCATGTGACAGGTTGGATATTATTACTAAAAAATGTTTTGTATTTGCTTGTATCCCTTTTAAATATTACCAATATATTCGCAAAACATCACACAACCCATGAATACTATTGTATAATGTAAGATATATCCTTTTTCGATTTTTATTACATTTTTTATTTTTTTGGTACATAAAGATAAAAAATTCTTCAACAATCAGATAGAAAATGTGAAAATATTTTTAAAATAGTAAAAGCATAAAAACAAGTTTTATGTTTATGATATGTTATCACAACTAAAAAAAACTATTCCTTTCCCTAAAAAAAAAAATTGCTATCGATTTATACGATGTAGAATAGGTGAAATGGTCGAGCCATTTATATAAATGTCAATTTTATGCTATATTAAAATTTTTAATTTTAAACATTTCAATTCAAAAAATTTATCGAACTTCCTTTTTTATTGATAAAATAAATTTTGAGTTCAAATAATCGTAGTTGTATAAATACTGCATACAGCCATATGACGCGGTGAAAAAATAGATTGAGGAACTAAAATATAAATAATAATAATAATAATATACAAAATATAAAAGAATAAATACAAAAGTGCATCCTGAAATAAAATTATTTTTATTAAAATAAACAATAAAAGCTCTTTTGTGTTGTTTGGTGCTTTTGTATACACAAAATCCAGTTCATTTCATATACATTATATTTAAAAAAAAAATACGAATAACAATAATAGCCGAGCTTAATTTCGGAGTTTACGGGTAAAAGTTAATAGTCTGTCAATTTTTTTTTTTTTTTATATTTAAATTACAATAACAAACCAACACCACCACCAAGAACTACAAAAAGAAGAACAAAAATGTATCACATCAAAAACAAAAATTATTCAACCGAATTTTAAGAATTATAATTTCATTTTCTTTTGCCAGCGCTTTTTTATAATTGAACAAAAATATCAAATAATTTTCATAAAAGCTTTTTTTGTTTTTATTACATTTTTTTTGTTTTTGTTTAAATTCTAAGTATTTTGCCGTTTAATTTTTTCCCCTACAACTGTTTTAACATAAAGCTTATATTTTTCGCCATTTACTTAAACAGACAAAAATTGGATAAACAAGAATAACAAAACTTTCGTTTTTTTTTATTACGATTTCTATAAAGTCAGCATTTCCTTTTTTTATTTTTTAGCCGAATTAGAAAATAAAACCCAAAAAATTCACGAAAAGGAACAAAAAAGCAAAATAAACAAACAAGAAAGTTTTATTATTTTTTTTTTTTTTTGTCTTGTGCTTCCTTGCTCTATTTCATTAAAGCTTATTTCGTATATAGCTTTTCTTAATAATTTTATGAAATTTTTTATAACTGTAAACAGACTATCCACAGTTTTTATTTTATTTTATATTATTTGACGAGAGCATTACACACCTCTGGAACCACAAACCGTAAATTAATTTATGTCTTTGGATTAACGGTTGGTTGCTTCAGCGGGCGAAATAAAACATTCGTGCAGCTTAACTAAACAAAATCAAAATTTGCAAAATCTATTGTTATTGCACTTTGTAAAGTTTTTGCTACCTCCTTTTTATGATTTCCTTGTAGCTTTAGTATTAGTTTTGCTTTAATGTTTTACTGAAATTTTTATCATCCATTTGTTGGAAGACAACCATTTATTTTAAGTTTTTCAAAATTATTTATAATTAAAAAAACTTTATAATTGACAATTGCCAGTTTTTCAATCGAATTTTTCATCTTAATTATAATTCTCTGTCACTTCACGTTTATTGTTTCTTTTTATTTGCTGTGATATGATGATCATGTTAAATGTGTTTGTTCCACTTTTATTTAATGATGACCTTTTCTTTAATTTTATTTTTGTAAATATCGTGCTATTTTCTATTTCGTATGCCTATCTCATTTTTTAACTTTTCTGATATTTTAAGCTTTTTTCAAAATGAATTTTTTTATTTTAATCCGTAACAAAAAATTTTTAAAGTTGTGGATTTTGATTGATTTAATTAAAGAATTATTTCGAGTTATTTGTTAATTTTTTTATTCCATTAGGAGATTATTGTAGAGATAACAAAACAAAGAAAAGAGATTCACAACAAACATATTGTTGCTTTTGTTATAAAAATAATCATATTAAAATTTGAATGGAAATACCGGAAAGAATGAAAACAAAAATCACATACGAGCAAAACGAATGCAAATATGCTTAATTTGTGAGGGTAGTAGTAAGTGACTCAATACAGGAAATACAGTCCTAACCAAAATTATTTGTAGCTGCTAAATTTTTAATGCAACGTAACGGAAATAATTTTAAAAATTATATAAATAATAAACTTTTTGAAAACATTAATTTTAATTCAATAAATTTAATTACCCTGCTTTACATTTCAATCAAATTTTTTTTTTTAATTTTACTTCAGGGAGAAATTACGGTTAATTTAGTTTTTGCCAAAATTATTTGTACCCACAAATTTGTTGTCAAAATTATTTGTGCAATATGGAAAAAATTAAAATAAAATAGTAAATCAATTAATGTTGACATGTACATGTTTTGTATGCATATGGTCAGTTTTTGTTTATTCTCTTTACATCTCGCACGTGGTTCAAAATTTTTTTGTTAACATCACCTAGAATCTTATCCCACTCGGTTTTCTTGGCACCCTGTTACAAATTTTTGGGCTTGTTAGATCATGAATATCTTCCACTTTAATTTAAGCCTCCGCAAGTTTAAATCGAAACCCTGCACTGGCCGAGACAAATAATTTTGTTCAAGATTTTTGTATAATTTCACGATAATGATTCTTCTTATGTACAGGGAGCATTATCGTGCTGAGGAGCAAATTGGGCATCGACTATCGGTTAGGACAAATACATGACAATTAGTCTTATTGTAGCTCAAAGCGTCTAAACCTTAAATTTTGAAATTTTGAAAAAAAAAAAAACAAGTGTCTGACACTTGGAAATTAATTACAAAAATTAATATCCAGCACTTACTTCTTATATAGTAAATCTATATATCGTCCATTGAATTTTTATACAAAAATATGAAATTTATTTTCTTAATCCAAATTTATTTATTTACATTAATAATAATAAAAAATTGTGTGCCATGATTAATCTCCAATATTTTATATGTAACTTTGAAACGTACTCGTTATGGTTCACACATAAATTTTTTGTGCTAATTGTACGATTATCTCTTTTATCTTTAGACGACACCTCACATGTATATATATATATATATATATATATATATATATATATATATATATATATATATATATATATATATATATATATGCATTAGCTACGTAACATAACCCAATTTTAACCCCAGTAAAAGCAATCGTATATTCTAAATAAATATGTAGCTATATGTTTAGAACATACCAAACCAATTAGATATGTGATAAAGCCTACAATTTATGGCTTTGAATATTAAATTCTTTATTTGTTATATATATGTTTGTTGTCTCTGTATTCGTTAGTTCGTAGTCGTTAGGTGTAAGCTTTGACCTTTTTTTATATGTGAACTGTGTGTTGTTCTTGTTTTTTATTTAAAACTTATAATTTTGTAATTAAGGTTAATTTTAATATAAATACAATACATATATTTGATTTGCTTGGTTTTTTTCGGTATGCTATTAAAATCATTATTTTCGACTACAGTGGGGAGGGATTTCGACACTTATAAATATATGTTGTTTGGTCGACTAATTGGTTGTATAAAATGATTGATATAATACAATAGGTTGTTTGGTCTATACTAATTGGGAAGCAAATATGATATTCAGTAACACACCATCCAAATTATGTGTTTTTAGTTGTACAGATATGCAGTTTAATTAATCCATTTTCCACGTATGTTGGAACGTAGGGTAAGCTTTACCTTCAACTCAATTTTTCTATATATCTCTCAATTTATTGTGAGTGTATGTATGTGTGTGTAATGTGTATGAGATTCATATTTATTTTTAGTGGTTTTTAGAAAAGCCGTACACACAGTTTGTCTAAAAAAAAAAGTACTTGCATTTAATTAAAATTCAATTAAATTTTTATTTATGTATTAATATATTGAAAATATATTGTGAATTGGGTATATTTTTATGCCCGATCGGTCTTTTTACTCCAAAGAGACAACCTTAATAAATTAAGAGATGCTATTAAATAGAACAGAAATTCGTCAATTTATACGACCAGTTTTGGCCAGTTTATCTCTCTGGCTCTGCCGCATGAGACATGGATTGGGCCGGGCCTGCCTGCCTTTGTGTTTTTAAAAATCAAACCAATTAAATTGATTTTTCATGTAACTTGAACGTAATTCAAAGTAATTCAAAATATGTACTTTAATGACATGGATATTTTTTGTGCGGGCATTTTATACACTTTGCCCTTTGGTAAGGACAACTGGATAAAATCAATATATCTATTCTATTTGATAGGTGTAAGTAATAATATATCGTTGATCCATTTTTAATACCATTTGAAAGAAGTCACTAGAATATTTTGTAATTTGGATAAGGCATCAAATGTGTACACGATTAGTTGTACACGGACTGTATAAGTGGTTTACGTATTTCGCAAATATGTCTTTACTTTAATCATTACCATACCAATATATTTTAAAAATTTTCAATCCACCTCCATTTTTTCGAACTCATGCCAACTCATTATTTTTTTGTACAATTTAATTTGTTTTAATTAACAACGAAAAACCAATTAATATTCGAAGAAAATTAAATTTAAAAAATAAAAAAAAGAAACATTTAACATTTCCTGGAACTTGATTTCCCATTTTCAATGTTTAATTACTTATTTCCTTGAGATAAAAACACCAAAAAAAAAACAAAATCCTTCTGTTTTTGTACAATTTTAACGCTCGAAAATTAAATGGGAAAATGGGAAAAGTACAAATAAAACGGAATCACAAATGAAACAAAGTAAATAAACAAAAAAAAAAAAAAAAAAACGAAAATCCAATTTTATTTTTCAGTTTCTCAACCTACACAGACTATCCAAACTGGGAAAAAATGACAGAAAATTTGATTTGATTTTATATTTTTAAATTGCAAGAAGCTTTTTACAGAGTATATTAGTACAAAAACATAAAAATACTGAATCAATGACAGATTGAAGTTTTTTTTTTCTTCATACTTAAATATTTTCATTTTAGCAATATCAAACTTTTAGTTAATAACACAACATTTTTATTTTAAATTTGTACGAATTCAAATTTTAATTTGGAAAGCTGAGGAAAACAAACTTTGATTGATTCTGCGTATAAAGAGAGAAAAAGATGATTTATTGGAAAAATTGTGCACATCCCACATTTTTTTTTTTTAACAACATTTTGTTTGTGTTTAGTATATGAAAAGTGTTTTTAGATGTTTTTGGGCGTGAATTAATTAGGGCTACAGTGATAATATAATATGTGCCTTCAGGTAAAATATATCCAAATTTTTTTTACACAGTACTTAAATGTTAAAAAAAAAAATCATCTTGTCATCATGATTGAATTTTATCTCTTCGTATATATAATACAAACATGCGAGTCTTAACGTTATCCCCTGTATTTTAAAAACATTCATCATATGCCATTAACAACATCATCATAAACAACCGAATATGTATTTATGTTTATGTCTATGTATGTATATATAAATTTTGCCTACGTTAAGAATGATGACTTCAAAAATAAAAGCTCTCTAAACGGGGGAGATGGACTGAAAGTACTTTTCGGGGATCATTTATTTAATTTGAAAAAATGAGTTGTTAAAATACATAAAAGACGTAACGACGATGAATTGATGATGTGTTTTTTTTTGTCAATCCTAGATATTTGTTTATCGTATCTCTCGAAACTTAATTTGGCAGATATTTATAATGTATTTTGTAAAATTTAAGGTAATATAAATGAACAATTAACAAGCAATTTTAGATTAATTTTGCAATGGGGATTTCTTAAAGTTCAAAAACATTTATCTTTAATTGACGGACGTTTAATTTTTCAACCATCATAATTATCATAACATAAAAGCTTTTAAGATTATTACAATTATAAACTTACAGAATTTACAATTCTCTGCTAGTCGTCATAGACATTTAATGCTTTTTATCGGTCATACCTATTTACAAAATTAATTACCTGTCTAATCGACAAAATAAATTAAAATCAATTCTTAAATTAAATTTGGTGTAATAGTGATAAATTTGGTGTTAGACGATGACATGTGTTTCCAACTCTGATAATAATTAGAAACATTTTCAGAAAATCTCATATAAATGATTTTATTATGTCAGACGACACTCCTCTCTTGTCACACATATGTGTACTAATATGTGTTATATTACCAAAGACGACGTTATGTCAAAAATCTAATAAATAATATATATTTTGATGATTTCTCTAAATCACCATGCATGATGAAATGATATGTATATATGTAATATACAGTAAAATTAGAAATTTATCTGTTTTATGTGTTGATTATAAGAATATCACTTGTTTTTGATTGATTTGTTTATTCGAATGAAGACAAAACCATTTCACACACCACCCTAAAACCAAATTTTATCTGGTTTAGATACATTTTTTATGGTTTATGTAGATTTTGTCAAATTCAATTAAAATAATAATAAAAATCATTTCTAAGCTGAAAGTTTAAAAAACTAAAAACCTGTCTTGGTTTATTTAACAATAATTGTAATCTAATTATTTCCAGATCATTGTTTTTAAGCACCACGTATTTTTCTACAAACACACCAATATTTCATTAAAATTCATATTCACATATGTCGATAAAAAAAAAAAAAATTAAAATTCCATATTTTCCAATCATGATTTCGATATTTTATTTATATATGGAGCAGTACACATTATCATTTAGCATTTGATAAGAAGAGACGTGGATACAAAAAAAAAAAAAATATTTTGAAGTGAAATATTCTTACAGTGAATATCACATCAATTTTTTTTTTTTTTGTACTTTAACTTAACTTCTTACAAAATACGTACATGTATACATAAAGAAAATATATGTGAAAACTTTAGAAATAAAATAACCAGAGAAAACTGAAATCTAATATAAATTCTGAATTCAATATTTCAGGGAAAAGAGTAGGGTGGAAATAATACCAACGAATGAACGTACGGATTTATTTTTTTATGAATAAATTCATTCAATTTCTGTTTGTAGTACCTAACACAAAAATAGAAAAATAACATTAGAATATCTTTATAGACTCTACACAGGAGCGTACACATAAATAAATGAATGGTACATTGAATATGGAAATCGAATTACTGGAACTTAGATTTCTTGTGTGTTTCCATTATCAAGTTTGGTATATTTTCTCGAATTGATAGTCTAACAGTACCTCTATTGGCCAGAAACCAACAGATTTAGTAGGGAAAAAAGCTTTCGTTAGGCTTGAGTTTCCAAATAGTAATAGCATTAAGATTTTAAGACTAATACAGTTTTATATTTGGATTAGATTTTATAGCTTTAAATTAGACTTTATCTGATTGGATTTTTGCAACCAGAACAAAAAATATATTTTTCTAATTCTTAAATTATGAAGTCTAAACATCAATGGGGATGACTTGTAACTAAAGAAAACTTTTTATTTTTTTCTTAAACTTTGAAAGCGTATTTTTCTGTCCGTAAAAATAAAAATAATATTTATTAAATGAAATGAAAGAATTTTTTGTCATTTACTGGAGTACCTACTCGAATTATTAAATTTGAAAATTTTAAATTCAAATTTGTCAATAAATTTTATAAAGTAATAAAATTTTTTCAGAGACTGACACCAAAATTGGTTTTATTCCAGTTTCCTGTTTCACGTTCCGATTCGGTTTCGGTTCTTATTTATTTTAGTGTTTTACCTACCGTTCGGCTTCAAAACTGGTTTTAATATAGGTTTAAAAACTCATTAAAATGAGTTTTAGGGTGTTTACTGACGATAGTGCAACAATAGTGTTGTTGATGTCTGAAACCGTTCTAGTCACGATCAGATATAATTGTTGAATAAGATCCGAAATCTTTCATTAAAATTTGATGAAGAGATTTTAACGTAACATAATGAATAGCAATTTCTATAATTTCCATTACAGTATTCTGCTTAGTGAAAAAATGCGGAAACTTCTTATTTTAGATCTAACCATAGGCAATTCTAAAAAAACGCAAAACATTGTTTTGTAAAGGGTGACAAAATTGTATTTGTTCTAGAAGAATGTCCCGAATATCGTAAGAACTCTGCAGAAATTTCAAATGCGGAACGTATAAAATTGTACAGTAAAAAATACAAATTTTTATGTATTCCATTTCCTTTCTGGTTTTCGACACTAACAAAATTTGGATTTTTTTGGTTTGCGTTTCCATTTATTTTTAAACAACTTCTTTACTTGTTTTGGTTAACCGTACTTTTGCTATGTTGGTAATAATTTTAAAATAATTCTTTTTTAATTCTCGATTTTGATACCGGTTTTGCCTTAGTAATGTGATGGAATTTAAAAAATTTTGACAAATGATTGATTTTTGATAAATTTGCTTTGGTCGTATTCTTAGATTTAATTGCAAATCCCATAAAAGAACAAGACGAATTTTCGTCAAGAATACGGATTTATAAACCCCATTCTATAAATACAACGAGATTGAAATCTTAATTTTATAAAATCTAATTAAAAATTCTAACAACATACAGATACCGAAGCAATATAATCGTTTAACAATAATTGCTTCCTGTTTAAAATGAAATAAAAAAAAAAATCAGGTTCTAGAATTTTTCTCTATATAAACGTACCTATATAAATATATTCAAAGGAAAATCAATTAATCTCAATAAAAATCTTATTGATTTTTTTAACACTTATTTATATTGTGTACTACAACATTTTATTTTTTGAACAGAAAGTGAAAAATTGCTTGAAAAAATAATTGAGAAAAATACGCGCGGAAAATCTAAAGAATTTGTGTTGTTGCTGTTGTATTTTTAAGGGCTTTGCACTTGAATAATTTGTTTGGTTTAATGTTTTGTGCTTAAAATTTTTTGTGTTACATCCTTTTGAAAATGAACCTAGTACGGTGCGCGTTTCTGTATATGTTTTACATCATTGGTAATGGCGTACAATTTATATTTTCAATAGTAACGCTATTATGTACACGTATTTAGATAATTGTGATAATTTTTTTTGGGGACACAAACATTTTATTAGTACCTATCTATATCTAAATTCTAAATTGAAATGTATCTATAGAAACGTATATTCATTAATGGCTAATTGAATTTGAGAGAAGACTTGAAAATAACTTGGATAGTACATAATGTTGGCAACAAAGAAACATTTTGTATATAGACAAAACATAAAAAAAAAAAACATTTATAATCCCAAAATAAAATTGATTTCAATATTGACATAGTTTCCAAATTTTTCACGGTCAATTAAACACACAATTTAGGTATACGAGATTTATATGTAAATAAATGAGATATACCTCTTAGTTCGTAACTGATAACACATAAACAATCGTAATCCAATATAATAAAGCACAATGACAAACAAACAAAGTTTAGATTTTTATATCACCTTAGGTAGTTAAAATCAAGTGTTGAGTTTTAGAGACTAAAATTTATCATCAGGTATGTAGGTGTATTTTATTGTTATATCAATTTTCTTATACTATGGGATCATTAAATTTCAAAATTGATCATTTATATATAGTTAAAATCGTAAATAAATATTGTATTTTGATTCCATATACCGAGGGTCTGAATTACGATCGATTTTTTTTTTTTTTTTTTCAATTGTCATAACTTTTTGATACATCGAATGAGAAGCTACTAACCACTTTAACGAATATAAATTTCATACTCAAATAATAAGATAAAAAACAAACGAAAATATGAATTTATCTCCAGATATTGACAATCATGAACCAAATATAAAGAATGAATTGTTAAAATAATAAAAAAAGAAAAGTTTATTGCCAATATTCACGATATGATGTTATACGTTTTACATAATAAAAAATATTATATTTTACATTTTATTTTCTAATAAAAATGTATAAAATATAAAATTAAAAATAAAGAAGAATCTGTCACGGATGGTTTATAAAAAACTGTGAAGACAAAAAAGTTTTATGTACAGTTAGAGCTTAATACACCAACATGCATTTTGAAATATGTACTCATGTTGTACGTACGTATAACAAAATTATGAGTTAATTCAAGAATCCGAATGTTAGAATTTCTGTTTTCTCGAGCTGTTTTAAACAGTGTATCATTCAACAGTTTTTATTCTCAGAAAATCGATAATATCGTTACAATTTCTCGAGATTTTCTAAAAATTAGCTGTGTCATAGCTGTAAATTGTTATTTGTAATTCTACTAATTGCGTCCTAAATGTTTATTTCTTGAACCAATGATTAAAAACTATCTATCATCATTTGCTGGTTAAAATCGAAAGCTTGCATTTGTGCTGATTTCGATCATTTTCATTTTCAGACATTTTGATTTTTGAGCTTAGGAGCAACCCGAAATATGCATGTTTAGGGCAAATAGAAAAAACAAATTATATCTACATACTACAGCTACCTACGTCGGCTTTTCTGCTGTATATTATTCTTATAGTTTTATAATAAAATTTCTCGAGATTTCGACAGTTCAAAATTACCAAAATTTCTCGAGCAGAAACTCTACTAACACACATTTCATTTAATAAATAGCTTAATTGTTAAGTTTAAGTGGTCTGGAACTGGAATTGAAGTATTTCAATTATTCCTTGGCCGATACAGTTTAAGTATGGCCTAAATAAGCTTTGAGGAACTATTACCCAACTTAGGGTGACGACCAGCTCTAAAACGACTAAACCTGGACGAAGTCTGAAAAAGTTTAAAAACCAGAACATTTCGACAAAAAAAAACTAGGACAGTTATTAAGTCTCTAGTTTAGTGGCGTCGACCATCCACTGGTTACAAAACAAACACGCGGTGAAATCTCTTCTAGAAAACTTTCAACTAATTCATTGATCATCAAATATGTTAGTTGCCAGATACTAAATTTAGACGGAATTGGTGTATAATCGCAGCAGTTCCATTTAGGGCAGCGATAGAGTTTCTTAAATGAAACATAGCCAGAATTCAATAGATATTGCGGAACTCTATTAACGCTTGTCAATGAATTTTAGTGAAATTTTATTTTAGAGTTATTAAGCCGATTCTATCAGTAGCTCTTAAAATAAAACCGAATTATTCAAGCTGCGAAAATTTCTTGAGTCACTTTATTTTTGGTTATTTCAGGATTTCTTGTATTGCGGAATACCACTCATGATATTATGGTAGGTACTATTAATCAACAGTGTTTGTGGAGAAATAGCTATAAGGGCACAGTCCGATAATGGCAACGACACTAAAATTTTGCTTAAACATATTCTGAAATTTGATAAAATCTGGAATTTTATAAATTTTATCTCGAAATTCTGACTCACTCTCTCAAGTACACATATTAAACTAAATTTATTGCTTTGAGAATTTAAAAAAATTTAAAATTTTGGTAGAAAGTAGTATCCAATTCTATTTTGGTATTTAGGTAAATTCTGAAATGTTGTCTGATATTCTCTCCAAAAATTTTAAAATTATTTGAATATAGAAATTGGTTTATGCAAAGAGAGATTTTCCTTAAACACTGTATTTCGATTTTTTGCAATAATCCTGAAATTTTTGTTTTATTTCAGTTAAAATCATCTGAAACTTAGGAAACGATATAAATTTAAATTCAAAAAAATTTGTAATTTCGAATTTCGAGAAAAAATTAAAATTCGATTTTTCATAATTTTTGTAATAAAAGGTGAGTCGATATTACTTGATTTTAATAGTATAATGAAATTTGCCATATCGTTTTTATATAGGAATAGTTTCCATTAATTTCCAAACAATTTTAGCTATTATTATTATTATTGAAGGGTCATGTTGTGCTTGGACCCTGCTTAATTATCCGTCCAGTCAATATTCAGGCTCTTAATGAACCTGACAATACTGCTGGCCGGTACGTGATACATACTATCTGGGCTTATTGCTTTCCCTCCTAGATGTTTATTGCATCATGTAGTTCTGCTAGAAAGACGGTAGCATTGGTACCCAAGGACTTCGAGAGGGATGTGCCACTCCCGTATATTTCTACCCCTGCCCCGTCTTCCGTTTTGATTGTACTCTTACGAGCTGCTGGGAATGGAAAGTCTCGCCTGTAGGTCAAGCAGCTTTACTACAGGAAAGCTAAGTAAAACTGGAGGGTGCCTGTTACCCAGAGTCTGCATACTTGAGCGGACTGATTAACTTATCAGCCATTCATCCATTGGAATATGCTGTTCCACCTTATATTAGGGTTTTTTGTCAAGGGTTTCTCCTTCAGCGCCGTACTTTAGCCTATGCCAAATGGCCAAATATGTGCCAAATGGCCTCAGTTACCAGTGGTTGCCACGAGGAGGCAACACGTAAACTTGCGAATTGTGACCATGTTACCCCTTACAAAATTGTACCCATCACGCAGCTGCCTAATACATGACCAGAACAACTCACGTGATGCGCACCCTACTAGAAGGTAACGGAGCTGGTGGATTAATCTACTCAACTTTGGTCCCACCTCCAATAGACGCCAAACCACTAACGATTTTATCTAATTTTGTTGACTAATTGAAATTTCGATTATTTGAGTGTAATTTTGTCATATGTTAAAGAACATATTTATACTGCTGGAATTGTCACCAACAATATTTCTCTTTTTTTTCGGGTAGGAATCTAAACTTTTTCTATTCTGGTGGCATAAATTAGCTCTTCATATAGACATTGTATTACCTATTGCATACGTAAGTATGTAGTGGTAATAAATAGACATGAGGAGATGAAGGCTTGCCTACATCCTTGCGAATCAGTAAAGAATATCTGAATATCGGGAAATTATTGTATTTCAAAAATTGGAGCTCTCTTTGCTCTCTTATTTCACAGATAATTCATTTTATTGTCATTTTTATCAGAACGTCACTATAAATTAGCCTTGAAAAAAAACTAACGAAAACCAACATTTTTATTATACATACTTATATTATTGTATATTTGTTTGGAATCAAATTTTAATATGTGACTTTTGTAAACAGGAAACATGAGTGATTATCCGAGCTTTTGCAACCTGTTTTCTGTAGAAAAATTAATTTTTTGCAAATTTTCAATTTGAGTTTTCCAAACATCGCTTCGGTTTTTTACATTGAAAATTCCAATAGATAACTAAAATTTAGGTAACCAAATTAATTAAAATATTAAATTAAAAAAATTTTTAGCTGAAGACTTTAAATTTTTAAGTTTCATTTTACAAAAAAAAAAATATTTCCTCGGCTTCTCTTGAGATTGTTGCTAAAATAGCAATTCAGATACTTTTTCTCGATTCCTGACTTGATTTTAGCATTTAGACGTATAATTCAAGGTCGATCCTTTCCAATCACGTAACCTTTAAAGCTTTGATGTAATTTTTTCTTTTTAGTATTGTGTGTATTACGTGTGAATCGCGTTTATGTAATAAATCTTATTCCATTTATGTAATATTCCATTTATGTAATCGCGTTTATGTAATAAATCTTATTCCATTTATATATTCCAACCAATTTGTGTAACACTGGTACGGCAGTATGGCATACGCATACAAATTAAAATATGTCTCTCAAACTACCCAGCGGGAATGGTTATTTAATTATTTTGCAAAATTAAAAAAAATATTTTTCTTAATAAACTTAAATAAAATGGTTTGAAGATTAATTCGTAATAAAATTCCCAATTTACATATTTTTTCCTTATTATTATGGAAATCTACTTTCATCACAATAATAATAATCACCAAAATCATCATCAACACAGGTGATATGAATTATAATTAATTTGGTTACAGCATTTTTTTATATTTAAATTTTTATATTCATTTCGTTTAGTTCCAGATTTTCTGTATTTCTTGGATTTTAATAAAAATGTTTTTTTTTATGTAATTTCTATGGTTTTGTGGTATTGTTTAGGTTTGTGCAGAAATATGTACATAGAGAAATGAAATCAATTTTAGAACACAGTTGGTAATTTGTTAATGTCAAATTCTATTCTACAGGATCACTTATATAATACAACAAAATAAATAAAATAGGTAACCCTCTTGACATTTCATTATTAGTACCTTTAATACCTACTAAACAACTACCTTGTTTTGAAATTTTGTGCTATATATGTATTTGTAACTCAAGACTAAACTTTACCAAAAATGTGCTTAACAAATATTCTAAACTAAAGTTCAAAAATCTCATTAAAAACAAAGAAAAACTAAAGTTTGGTTCTAGAAAAATAATTTTTCTCTATTTTGACAGAATTATAATGAAATAGAAAATGTTTGGAATTCGGGTGAAAGTAAAACTTTTTATTACAATATTTTTTTTATGTATCCTTTTATTTTCTTTCACATGTACAATATATATGTTGTGTTTATACATTATCATATTCATGAGAAAGCTCAGTTAACCTAGAGAGAAGAAAATATGAATATTTTTCGTCTTTACGACTTTATATAAATACTACATTTTAATGTGAAGAACTAAAAAAAAAAATAGAATATATTTCTTTTGAAATCAGAAAAAATAAAAGATAATCCATTTTCCAGTGGTGTTAATTTTTATTGGTTTATATCGGCATGCATCTATAAGTTTAAATATTCACAACTGCAACCATATTGCGGGTTTGATATAAACTGCTTAACAATTCAATTATCATTCAGACTTATTTTATTTCAGTTATAAACTAACTTTTATATGTATAATATATATTTAGATAACACAATATCGAATATTTAACCCCTTGCCCATTTTACATTATAAAATCTAAACGAAAAATTACTCGACACAAATGTAATTACCAATTTTAAAAATAAAATAAAAATTGTTGAGCTTTTAGTTTTTATATATCGTACATTATGTACTAATATAAACAAGCTAAGCACATTTTGTAATAAAAACGGCAATTATATAGCAACAATAACATCATTCCGCAAATATAGTATGTCTGTTATCAAATATTAATATCTCAAATGTACCGATTACACCACCCTCTGAATGTGTCCCTTATATACATGTTCATATATACGTTGTACATAAATACGCAAACATAAAGCTTCAAATAATCCTAAAAACGAATATAATGTCAAATGGTTTTTTGTGTATTTTGTGCGAATGTTATATCGTTTCGTCTCTCATTCAACAGAATATTAAACAAGATGATTACTTTATTAGTCATGTAACACCTTTTTTAATGTTATTTTATCGTTCTTAAAAATAATAATAATAATAAAAGAATCTCTATTACCAACTACTTTATTAGAATAATACTATAAAAGACAATATTACGTGTGTGTATAACTAAATGATATCATTACGCATTTCTTTCAGACGACTGTTCACATTCGACTCTGTATCATTTTTGAAGCGCGTTCAAATCATGGCAACCAAGTAAGTATACAACATACCAAGTTAAACAAAAAGAAAAATTAAAAATTCGTAAATTAAAACACTAGGCATTAGAAGAATTTTAAAGGAAAAAACTTTTTATTTATTTTTTTGTGCTTTTCTAAACTTAATAAAAATATTAAAATAAAAGGGAAAATAAATTTCCGTATAATCATTGTGTGTGAGCAAAGTGTTTTGTGTTGAATATTAAGTAATATTTATCAAATTAAAGAGACAAACCAAAATAATATTAATTGAATGAAAGAGGGAAAACGGTTTTCATTGTCATCATTCGTTATCACATCACTAATAATCATCATTAATCTCAATATACATACACTTCACGAATATATGTAAAAAAAAAAACAAGTAAAACCCTACGCATTTTAAATTTATCTAAATATACATGTAATGTAATACATTTTATATTTCCTATTATAATTATACATGTACGTATACATTTGAGCAACGTTCTTTTAATTGTCTTTCCTTCAATTTTTCTCTTAAACAAAAATTAGTTCCCAAATATTGTATATAAAAAAATACGAAGAATAAAACGAAACTAAGCAACCGTCTTTTTAGCACGCAATGTCTAAATTATCATTAGTGTTATTGCTTCTATTTATTTTCCACGAATACATTTTTGTTGTTGTTGTTGTGTGAAAATAAAAAGGGAAAAACTTTAATCAAAATGTGAGAAAATTGTTTTCCGTTTCATTTAGATTTTTTTTTGAAGTTCAACTTTTTGTTGAATTATTTTGAAAAAAAAAAAAATAACAAAAATTCCGTTTTGAATAGAAATGAAATGAATCAATTTACCAACCTTAATTGAAAATTAAGTAGTTTATTTCATCGTGCTTTTTAAAGTTTATTAATTGTGGGTGATTATCTATTTTAAACGTATCTTTTCGAGTGGTATAAATTAAACCTTTTTGTAAAATTTAACGAGCTGATTGTTGAATATCTGAGTGCTTTTATATGATAAAGACTAACATTTCATTGCAAGCTCTTAATTTTTTTATGTAAGGTTTTATTATTTAGCCCTTCTTAATCTATTCGCAATGCAGACATGAGCGTGTTGCATCAAATCAATCTTATTATTTTTCTGTAAATAACTATAGACATCTTACGTACACTAGTAAAACTAAAGATAAGTTTAGCAAGTGCTATTTTATGTACTTCGTCAGAGCCAACTTTGATGTATTTTTCAAAATGAAAGTTAGAAAATTATACTTTATACATAACATAAGTCGTGTTAGAGATCTCCTCAATAGACCGCATCCAGATAATCTCTATTTTTGTGGTTAAACTGCAATTAATTCAGTTTAATTCCATCCAGTAGGACTTTTTACGCTACATTTTACCGTTTTTAATTTATACGAAAATCTTGCTTTTTATACAGATATTCTATCGAGACTACATATTTTCCCTTTCATGAGTACAGATATTAAAATTTTTTATTTCAGCATGGAAACATGCCAAAGTTAATTTCTAGTACATCTGCCATTTTCGTTTAGTACAATAGGAAACTAGTAGCTGAT
Source organism: Tipula vernalis (assembly GCA_958295665.1). Classification (NCBI taxonomy): domain Eukaryota; kingdom Metazoa; phylum Arthropoda; class Insecta; order Diptera; family Tipulidae; genus Tipula; species Tipula vernalis. Next base: position 368,405,037 of record OY282560.1, read on the forward strand.
TTACATTTAATCATTTGCTCTATTTAAAAAGAGAGAAGATGATTTTTTTTATGATTTCGTTGCATTAGGAAGATACCTCTTCAAAATATGTTGTATAAACCTTATAAATATAAAAATTTTATATGATTTGTGTGCTTTCGTTGAATAAAGCCTGGTTACCATTATGAAACATTTACTGACAGTATTTTTTACTGAATAAAAACATAAAAGTCGAAAATTTCATTGAAATGACACAGATCATTTTTTGTTTTTAATTTTTTTTGAAAAATTGAAATATTTTTCCAGTACTGATAAAATATACTTCGCTTCATATATTTTTCAGTAAATTTTGTCAGTATGTATACTAAAAATGTCAGTATACTATAATAATTTTTTCAGTACTGTAAAACTGGTAAAGTGTTTTTTTTATCTCACACAGCACGCGAATATATATTTTTATCCCATTTTGTTTATACTGTCAGTAAATATTTCATAATGGAAATCAGGCTTAACTTGAAGCCAAAAACATAATTTTTACTATGGATTTCCATGGTGAACAATGAAAATGCATACCACTAAAAAACTTCTAAACAATTATGACATACGATTACGGTTCTATACTGTACAAGGCTTTGGTAGAATGTATGAGGAAAACTCCTTCTTCCAGCTCGTTTAACGTTTGAACTTTAAATATTATAAGTCTGGGTTAACAAACCCTCTTACAGTTAATCAAATTACCTCTAATCTTATTTAGTTATTATTTAGTATAATTTTGGTACATCCTATTTTGAGCATAAGCTCATTCACAGTAGAGTGCGCAGTTTGCCAACATACAATATTTTAAATAAAATAAAAATTCGCCCAAGGCCCTATAGCCGAAGTACTAATCGCTCCGATTTTACTCCTCAAAATATTATGGGTCACGTGTGAACAGTTTTTTCTTTGTAACCAATATTCACTTAGATAGATTCAAGCCCGCTTTTCTTCTATCCACCAGGATAAGTACTAACCGCGCCGATTCCATTCCTCAATATACTGGGTTACGATTGGGCCGTATTTCCTTTATTACCAATAATAATAATAATAATAATAATAAAAATTTATAAAATAAGTTTAATATAAAAAAATTGTATGGAAAATAAAAAATAAATATATACAACTAGTTGATTGGAAAGTCAAAGCTTCTGTTGAGTTTGAGGTGTTTAAACTTAAATTGAAAAAGATGCATGATTAAAACCTATTGGAATTCAATTTAACCCTGGTAGACTCACTACTTTTAAAAATTAGAAAAAAGAGCGTGCTCAAGTTGGTTCGAATAGCAGCTCTTTCCCTAGTGATCGGATATAATCAAATCACTTGTTTATTGCTCCTTACGAAAGCATTACTGATGCAGATCACAGATGGCGTGAAAGATCATTATTGTTAATGCTTGTTGTTATCATAGAAAAAATGCGTTGAGGCAAGAAATCTTTCAGCGATGATACAGTACTGAGCCCTAGACATGTTTACAGAATATAACTAGTGAAAATGCATTTTAAGCATTTCTCATTTAGTTTGAATTATTTATTTTTTCATTTTAATGATAAAGTTTATTGTTAGCTACCGATTGGCTTTAATAACTCAATTTGGCAAAAAATGTTTATAAGTTAAGTAAAGTATGTTTTGCACGGAAGAGTAAACTTTCTTCAGTCCAGGAAATTTTCTTCCTTCCTATTTTCGGGCAAAAGATAAAAAGTAAGTCAAAATAACGGTAGGCGTCCAAAATCCAATGAATGATAATTATAGACAAGCCAAAGCAAGTGAACCATCGAAACTCTTAGGCGAGCTGGCACTCTGATAAAACAAAATTTGCCTTTTAGTTCTTGGCTTCAAACGATACACCTATAATACGGGATACTCCAAAAAACTGGCAGTGGCAAATTTCGACTGCATCTATTTTCTGAAGGATTAACTTAATGTAGCCTGACAAACTACCAAACTTCACAAGAGGGTAAAAGGATATGTTACATCATTTTGAGTATTCTGAATTGCTGCATTCCTTAAACCTTATCACGATTAAATACCCCTCCCCCTCGGCTTCGAATAATTTGATGTCTTTTCTATTTATTTATATTCTATACAATACATATTTCATAATTCTTCACTAGAACACAATCTTTACCAATTTTCTTAATAAAACAAAATAAAAATTAAATGGAGGCCACCCTGGTGGCTGAATAGAATACGCTATATTCAGAATGTTGATAAAATTGATTTATTTATTTTTTTACACAATGATTCTTGTTTGTTTTTTAGTGTTATTAATTTATTTATTTTTCAAGACTTTATCAAGACGTTGTACCGAAAAATTTAAATTAAAAAATTCAGAAGCAACACAACAATTTTTTTTTTTTTTTTTTGTAACGATTATCTTTCGCACAAAATTTATTTGGTGAATGAATCAAATTTCCAATCAATTAACTTGCAACAAAAAAACAAATCAGCATATTAAAAGGCGGGAAAGATATTTTTTGTTTATAAACTAAATGATCCATGAAAAATATTTCGTGATGATGTTACCGAGTCATACTCGAGTGAATAATTACGCATATATGTTTATGAGTTTTTGAAATTGGAAAAAAGCCGGGAAACCAGAAAAAATTACCAAATCATTTAATTAAAACTACTTTATCGTACATATATTTAATTTCAAATGGAAATGATAAAATAAAATGTTACATTTTTGTATGCTAATTAAAAATTATTTGCCACTGATAAAATAAATTTCTACAAATATTGATTTTGAATAAATTAATAACTTTTTATTGAACATATTAAATATTGTATTTTTAATTATTTATAAATTAAAGACCTAAGGTGTTCGCTTCTAAAATTTGATCATCAATCATTTCTTTTTTTGCCAATTTTTCAATTGTATAATTTATAACAAAATTGTGTATTATTACTTTGTGAGCAATAATAAAATAACAATCAATCAATTAATTAATTTTAAATAAATAAATATCAATTTACAAGCTTAATCCAATGTAGTTAATTTTTTTTTTTGTTTTTTGCTTTTATTTTAATGAAAAATAAATAATAAATTGTATTTATTTACCATTATCTTTAAATATTTTAATAATCTTATTACATTTTTTTATTGATTCATCAATATTTTTACGGTTTAGTATTACACTAATTTTATTTTTGCCTATCGTAAAGAGTAATGGGTTAAATTAGATAGATTTGAAAAACATTGTTACATACATAGTTATTTTTTGTGGGCTATATATCAAATTTCATGGGATTGAATCAAATTTCAATTTTTTCAATTATCATGATAAACTTGTATCAGAACAATGTCTAGACATTTTTGAAATAAAAAAAAAATAGCCATTAATTTAGCCAAATTGGTTGTTATTTATATTAGATATTTTGTGGTTAATATTTTATGGTTGAAACTATTTCTTAAAGAAGTATGACGCATATTGTTCGGAAAACTGAAAGGTACATCATAAACAGATTATAGCAGCATAAACCATTTATATGTTACAAAATATTTATATAATATTCAGAAGGTTTTATATTTCATCTTATTTATATTCATATCATCTATACGAAATACTTTAAAATTAAGGTTAAGAAATATTTCATAAAACCCAAGTTAAATAAATTATTAGCAATTTCTTTTTGGAACCCACATACAAATATAATGTTGAATATTTTTATTTTATCAATCACAATTCACACGTATTTCAATTTTCTTGTTAAAAAAATATAAACAGTAGAAATTTTGCGTGTGTGGTAAGTGTGTGTGTATATTAAAATTTATTGGCCTTAATACAAATTATGAAGGACAATAAAATGTTGAGGTTATATATAAGTTCGGCTTCAACCACATCTCTATACACATTAAATTTAATCCATTTCCATATTTTAAAAATATATATCGATATGTATATTTTCCATTTTGTTTACCTTTATAGTATATAGAAATGTGGAAAACAACCGAAATAACCTCCTTACTCACCATTTCTAGATGATTGATTATTTTCCATACAAATACCGAGCACTAAATAAATAAATAACAATATGGAAAATCTAAACAAGAAAATCATTTAAAATATACAGGTCTGTACTATGGAAGCTTTTTGCATATAGACAACTCAGTTTGTTTACAATACGATTGATATTTTATTGTTTATTGAACGATACCTCGACATAAAATAGCTTTATGTAAGTATCCGTTTTGTATTTTCTAACCAACAATATGTAGGTTAACATGTTCTATTGTTGTTTATTAAAAATTTCCCAAAGCGGTTATCATGTAATTTAAAATTATATAGCAAAAAGCTTGACACTGGTTTATATAACACAATATTTTCCGGGCTACGTACTATATTACCAAGCTTTATCAGTTTGCGTTAAATCTAGTAACAAATCAAAATTAAGTACAGCCTAAAGTTTTTTTTTTTTTGTAAATTCATATACCAACTATAATTTTGTTTTCTATATAGATTTTTTCACCTTCAAATTATTTATTTTAAATACATGTATAATAGGGTATAAGGTTACACATAATCGCGTGACCACTTATCAACAAAAATATAGAAAAATAACAAAATAAAAATGAAAATGATTACTAAATCTATATGGTGGTACATATATGGTATTATGTAGTTAACAACTAACGAAAATATTGTGTGTCGATTATAATTTTGTACAGGTGGTCTCGAAAGATTAGACATTTGAAATCATAATATTTTGATATTGATTAATTGATTGAAGCAAATTTTTGGTCTTAGATTAAGAAAAATCTTAAGTTGTTTCGCCATATTTCTTTATTTTTACCTGAATTATTAAATATGATAAATGACCCCGTGAAGGGCGTCATGATTTAGGTTAAAAAAGAATTAGTTTTGACCTTATTTAGGTCAAAATAGAACTTTTCCTTTCCCAAAATCTCTACACAAAAATTTTATTCTTTTACACAGTTTTTTGATCAATACATTTATTATAAATTTCATAGTAAAAATATATAGACTACAAAATTCATATATTCAATTTAATGTAACTACGCGAATTAATTATACAAAAAAAATAAATAAATGTATAGTTTTTATAGTTCTAACTATTTATTTATTTATAATTAATCTAACGTAGACATCAAATTCTATTTTTGCTATAATCACTAGACAATGTAAATTAAATAGAATAGGTGGGTGAATTTGTATAAATGAAATCAAAATTTCATATAATGTGTGTACATAGTACATGTACTATAATAAATAATAAATTGTATATTGGATATAGTAGAGTAAAAATAAAATTGAAACTATAAAATTAATAATGAAAATTTTAAATTAATATTTTTTTGTTGGTTTTTTATTACTTTGCCACCACCAGCAAAATTTTTTTCATTAATAAAATTTAATATAAAATTAGTCTAGCCTTTCGCTTAAAATTTTTGTTAATAATGTTTTGGAATTTCGGCAGTATGTAAATTTAAACTTTGACTTACAAATAAGATAGATCAAATAACATCTTATCTTTTACATTTTAAAAGTGCACTTAAAAATAGCTCTAATTGGATTAAAATTGTCTTTTGTGAACAGTCTTCATTTTAAAAGTGAATTTAAATTTCTCACGACTAGTAAGCAAACCAGTTTGCCCCTATCAATATTTTCCATAATTTCTTTTTATTCATAAATCATATTCAATTTCAAATCAAATACAGTAAATCGCAATTAACAAATTATATTAAATAATTTATAAATTGGCGAGTTAATTTTATATAACCATAACCAATCACTAAAGTGTAAATCTTACTTCGATTATTTAATTAAAATAATTTAATTTTACCGAATTTCTGCTGAACTTTCATTTAAGAAATACTATAATAGAATAAACGTTTATTAGTACAATTAAGTCCTTAACCATTTAAATTGCTTAAAATATGAATAAGTCGCGGGTTTAAAATTTCATAAGTTATCCAGTTCTGGTTTTTGTTGTTGTTGTTGAGAACGACAAGAATAAAATATATAAAATGTAATACTTCAAAAAATTGCATAATATTCAAATTCATCAAACCATAAATAAATCGTACTATATTCTAAATCACCGCCGTCGTTGTTGTAAATTCAGAGCTTGTGCTGTGCTGCTCGTGTTTTTGCTTCAATATCATAAATAAACCAAAAACATAACAAAAAAAAAAAAAAAATTATTCTATCTGTCATCAACATTCATCTTTTTTTTAGTTGAAATACAATATTTCAAACAAATACGTATATGTATAGAAATCTATTTTTTATTATTATAAATATAATAATATTTGACAAGAGTACCTCCTCCGAATAAAATATCCTCCCGGTCAGATAAAAACGTAAAACATAAAACTATATAATTTATTATATATTATCGAACAAACTGTAAATAAATATTAAATAAATAATAATAATAATACATACATACATACATAAATAAATAAAACAAAAAGGATTCGGAAAACTCACGAATTTGCATTTAAATCTAACAACAATAAACAAAATGTTGCATGATATTTTTCATGATCACGTCATTCAAAACAATTTTTTTTCTGTCTTTAATTTTTATGATTTTTTATATGCATGTACATATATACACATAACTAGACATGATAGATGGCAAAATGCAATATGAACATATAAATTAAATTATCTTTATGCTGTTTTGTAAATATACATAGAACATTGTGGTTACATTTCAATTTGATTGTTGAATTGAATTTATATACACAATATGAAAATTGTTTGCAATTAAATTACTGTGAATATTGCACAAAATTAATATTTTAGTTTATAAAATCGTGCTTAATTTAAGAAACACTTAGCTGTGTATGAAAAATTGTGTATGTTAGAGAAAGCTTCATCACACACATAACCCGTACCAACTTGAGTTTCCAAATAATTTAACTCTAACCAAATTTATTCAAAGCATCATTCCACTTTTAATTTTATTTGATTGGTTTCCACCTCCATTGCTTTCTTATTGAAAACTACTTAAATTAAATCAAACTTGAAATTTTCCTTATAGAATGTGATTTTTTTTTTGTAATTCTTAAAATTTTTCAAATTCTTGAGTAACGTAAATTCGTAAGTCTTAAAATTTATAGAGATTTTTTTAATTTATTTCATGAAGATTTCTTAAATTTCATAACTTTTTTAGACTCTAGAAAATTTTAAAGTTTCTTTAAAATGTTTAAATTTTTTAAATTCTTCAAAGTCTATAAATTTTTAAACGTGTTAAATTCTTTCAATTCTTTTAATTTTTTTGAATTATTTAAATCATTAAATTTCTCAAATACGAGACACGCCAACAACGCTGCAAATCAATAGTATTACATTTCGAGAAGTCATATGAATTTAGCCGGAAATAAGACAATTATAAAATAAAATAGTTTTAGTATATCATTACAATATATTTTTTTTTGTTTACTATGATTTACAGTGTTTATCATAGTTTTTAAAAATATTTAGGTAATTTTTATATTATCTATTATACATATTTTAGACGCAAATTTAGTCATTTTCAAAATTATTCAAATTTTATTTTTTCTGACAGTTGAAATCAGTATATGACAACGATAATTAAAATAATTTTGGAATATTTATCAAAATAATGTATTAATTATTTTAAGAATTATCTCGTTTGAGCTTTTATATTGGAACAGTACAAAGCTATTTTTTAATTTACCAGTTTCATCGGACGATGTAAAAAATAGAATTATTTTAAGAAGTGTGAGAAATGGTTTTATATTATTATAATAATAATAATATTTTGTTTACATTTTATTCTTTAATTGGTCTAAAAGATATAATTTTATATTATTTGTTCTTCGTGATCAGATCATTAAAATTCTCCTAACACAACGGAAATACACACATAAATAATTTTTTTAATTTTTTTTTTGACATAATCAAAATATCATCGTCTGTTTTAAGCTTCAATTACGAGTTTAACTATGGCTTCACTAAATATCTAGTAGACATTTTCTCGGACGAAAGAAAACTTTGAAAATATAACAATAAACCTATGATCTTTTCAATTTTTGGGGTAGCTAGCTAATTATATCCGCCTTTAAGAGTAGTACTCAAATTTATTTTTCAAAATTACTACAATTTGCATTTGAAGACAGACACTTTACTGTTTGCCATAGTGAAATGCTTTTTAAAATTTAAAATTAAAAGCTACTTAATAACCAGTCTCAAGATTGTACTATAAATGCATACAATACTATAATTTATTCTTTTGCCGTTTAGCTTTAAATTTTTATATTTCTACAAAATACACCATATATGTACATAAGATATATTTTAAATCTCAATTGCTTTTAAGATAACTCTTCTAAATAAAGTCTGAATTTCTACAAAAGTTTTCTTATTTAATTTATTTTTATTGTTGATCTTATAATTTTTTTTAGTTATATTTTGTAATACTGTATCTACAATTTTCATTCTTGTTTTTAAATATTATCATAATAGAAAAGTAGTGTAGTTGCGAAAACCTTATAAATACATACGTACTCGTACAATAGACAAAAAATGATAACAATTTTCTTTCCTTTTAATAATAAAAGCAATTGTAAAAATTACAAATTTAAAATATATATGATGATGTACTAAAAGTTTTTTATTTAAAAAGAAAACAAATAAATTAAGCTTTTCTCAATTTTCATTTATTTTGTGTTTAGTATATTTATACTCGTTTTTAAAATGGTGAAAGAAAACTAAAAATTCAGTGTTCTCCTAAAGCTTCCTGATACAAAAATGTAGTATTTATTACAATGAAAATAATAAATGGAAAAATGTTGCCTTTTCGGTTTTTAGTCTTTTAAGAAACGATAAGGAAATGAAAATATTTAAAGAATGAATTTATAATCAATTTTGTCCTTTTGTGTGATTCTTCTACCTATCTGCCTACCTTAATTTATGTAAAATATTTTAGTTTTTTTTTAAGGTTAGTAATTATTATTAATTAATGTTAGATAAAATTCTTGGTTCAAAATGTGTTCTCTAATTTACATTTTACATATGCATTTTGGTATTCGAACAAGGTTTCAACATTAATTTATGGATTTTAAGGTTAAAAACGTGAACTATGTCAGTAAAAAATTTTAATACAACAATTTTATTTTATAAATATTCTACTACTTGGACGGTACTCGGGATGAAAAATTTAATTAATTCCAAACAAAAGAAAAAGAAAAGTTACTGCTGATCTAAATCTTCTGCTTTTATCCAACTTTTCCGTAGTGTTTCACTTACAAAACATTCAACAAAAAAAAAAAAAAAAAAACAAAATAAAGTTTTAAACAAAACAAAACCAAGAAACAATTCAACAGTATATAAAAAAAACTATGCAACAAATAAACCCTCCGGGGATGGTTTAAACTGTATTTTTTCTACTTAAGAAAATATTCGAAACAATATTTAAATACTCTCTTAAAGACGTTGAATAGGATAAGGCTGAAATTGAAACCTAAATTAAAAACTTTTTGCTTATATCCTCTTTAAAATTATTTATTTTCTTATTTTAGTATAATGTTATATATAACTATTAGATAGCGGATATTTAGATGTGAGTAAACTAAAAATTCAAAAAAAAAAAAAAACAACATACCAAAGTTTAGAAAATCCCTCCGAGGCAAAATTGATAAAAAACCGACATGAAAAAAAAAAACTAGAAAATTTATTATATTAAAAAACTAAAAATATAACATCTCAATTTATTTCTCAATCAAATATTTAATCTACAAAAAAAAAAATTAAGAAACTCAAACTTATTTGCGTATCCAAAAAACTTTAGGCCTTTACATATACATTACATACTATGTATATATTTATACCAAATAGCATATAAAACAAACGGAAGTTAAATTTTGTTTGTTATACAATCAACAATTTCATAGAATCCAATTACTTTATCTCTATCCAAATGAAGATTTCTTTTGCTTGCAAATTCGATGAGAAACCCTAAGAAACATAGAGATAAGGTCAGCCAAAAAAAAAAAAAAAAGAAAAACATAAAAAAAAATTATATTATTATTATTTGATGGATGAATGGAAAGACGGAAATTCCATTTCCATGCGAAGGTCCTGTTATACGAATAAAAAAGATTTCCCATATTGAATTTCGTTTTTGTTAAAGTTTAAAATATATTTAAAATCGCAGGTACAAAAAATAAATTATCAACTACCTATTAATTCGAGAAGAATACAAAATTGATTAAATGAAATATTTTTGGGCAAAAGCTTTTAAGGAGGTTACCTGAATTTAATTAATAAAGTACGGTACTGTCCTGTATCAAAAATATTTTTTTTGTACTCGTGAGTAAAAATATAATCCTATATATAATAACATAAAGATGGCATAGCAAAGTTTTGCCAGAGCATAAATTATCTTTGATAAAAATCTTATGAATGAACAGCAAAAAAAAAAAAAAAAAAATATAGAACGCACACAATAAAGTAAATAACTTTATTCATAAATCACTTAATTCATAATTTTTCTTTTTTCCGCCTCTTTGTGTTATTTATTCTCAAACTTTATATAAAAAGTACATTAAAAAAATAACGAAAACTATTGTAGTTTATAGATAGATTATATCCAAAACCAAAACAAGATACGGAAAGCTCTTTTATATTAGGTTTAGATTAGAGTTTGGTAAATAGGGGATTTGGATTCCAGGAGCACAAAAAATTAATAACATTAATCCGCATTCGGTTAAACACAAATCTTTTATATAAATAGAAAAAAAAGCCGGATTTTAATATATAAGGAGAACAAAACAACTGAGTTTTATGAGCTTTCATTAACAAACACATCATCTTATTTTTAGTATATAACTTTTTATTTTTTATTTGTTATATATATGTATATATTTTGTTAATTAACTTAACCAAAAAAAAAAAAAGAAAATCTTTAGAAAAGGGTTTGAAATTTATTTAAAATAAACTTACCTCCAGCTGGTGAAACAACATAAAAAAGATGGGCTAAAATAACGGCCCTCATTGGGACCACAAACTTCATGACTGCTAAAGTTTTTTATTTTTATAATAATATATAATAGTAAAGTGGCCTAATTGACACCTGGCCATTCGAATTTTATATTTACAATTATTTTGCAATATTTCTAGTTTTGGTTTTGATTTAATTTTTTTTTTCTTTTTGTATTTATCTTAAACTATTATTTGTAAAAAGTATTCCTATTTATGTAATATTAATTTCCTAAATTATTTTCACTAATATTTAAATTAAAATCACTATAATTTTACTATATAATACATATTTAAATTACTATTTATTTGAATATTAAGTATAAATCACGATAATTCTCTTGCCACGCAACACAACATTAGTTTTATTTTCTTCATTTTTTTTTTTTTTTTTTTTTGGTTAGTTTTTCGTCTTCATTTGTTTTCCAAAAAATATCATTACTATTCTTAGTTGTAGTTTTGAATTTATATTTTTATATAACAAAACATTATTATTATTTATTTATACTCCTTACTCAACAAAAAAAAAAAAAAAAAAAAAAAATTAAATGTTGTGAAAACGATGAAAGCTTTTATCATCTCATTTTGGCTTACCTGGAAGAGAATAAGAATAAAAAAGGAAAATTAGTTTTGTGGTTATGTTTAGGTTTTTTTATACATTTTTTCACTATACTTTAAGGAAATTATGAATTTGGATGTGTGCCAAACCTTAAAAAATAAAAAATATGTATATTTGTAGATATGTTTCATATTTATGTATATAACAGAATATAAACATGCTAACTTGTATGTATTTGGCAAAATTTATTTTAGGATTATATAAAAATTATTATTGTCAGCAAAGAATTTTTTTTTTTTTTGCTTTTCAGATCCTTTGAAAAGCAATTTATCATCGAGAAATTATTATCATTTTCTTAAGAGAAACAAAAAAAAAAAAAAAATGCTGTGACAGTTGGTAAATTTTGTAATGGTTGCAACGGTTGTTGATATTACGGTTTTTGTTAAATTGGTCACCACCAATAATCAAGCTTTCACAGTCTGCTACAAATTTAGATTGGGGGAAAAATTGCTGTATGTTTATTGTTTGTTAATAAAAGGTCTTCCAACACTATTTTTCAGCAATATTTCCCAACTTTTTGTTTTTTTCTAAAAGTGTTTTAGAATCTTTTATTGAAAATGGTCTGTACATTTTTAGACACCTACAAATTTTTCACTGTAAGGAAGGCATTTTCTTGATATTACGTACAATTTTCGTGATACCTATATTCAGCATCACATAATCTCATCCTATTATCCAGGCATGAAATATAAAAATTTCATTTTGTTCAAATAATTATTACTAAATGTCAAACTTCAGAATAAAATTTAAACCTAAACTGATAATCCGATTTTCGGTTAAACGGAATAAAGAATGGAAAATATTTAATACTGTGTAAGACGAAATTTAACTTTGCATTTCGTAGAATTTGGATGGAATATACTTTTTATGGAAGCTCCTAATTTTGGAAACCTTAAGGCATTTGAATTAGCAGCTTTAAAAATTTAAAAAGATTTCTAAATTTTGCAATTTGTAATTCAAAATTGCTGAAAATCGTTATTTTATTTGCTTTTGAATCTGGCATTAGTTTATTAACTATAACGACAGCTAAATGTCACCAAATTAAACGAAAGTATATAGATAATTATATCGTGAATGTTACAATGTTTTATTACGTTTTTTACCATTAACTTGGTTATTCTAAACTTCGCGTAACTAATTTTGTATAATTTGCCCGAAGTCCGTAATATTTCAACGCTTATATTCCGAATATCATAATTCCTATTTGTATTTGTCAAATTAATCATCGCTCGGTGGTGCAAAGAAAATCAAACCTTTCAACATTTTTAGCTTACCGTTTTCAAACATTTGGATAAGATATGTTCGAATTACCAAATCCATGCATTCTAATGACTTATTTCCTCAAATTAAAGTCTCTACTTTTAGTTGGATTTCCCTTGGGCCATATTATGCAACGACTAGTTGAAATATTTTATGCTATCAACCTTAAGATCTGTCCATACTTTAAACGAATAAGGCTTGTTCAATCTATAAGGGGTTAATTTGGTTCAAATTGTTTGTAAGATTTTGATTAAATGTATTTATATCTCTGCCATGTTTAGTCATGCCAGTTGTCAACAAAAAAATATTTTTGTGAGATGGATAACAATATATTACATTGTAAACGTAATTTATCATCAAGATCTTGTTATACAGTGAAAAAAAGACCCGCACCATTATATTAATATAAAGAGTGCGGAGTGTAAGAACATTTGCATCATACTATACAGAATTCGTATAGGTAGGTATAAATTGTTGTCGTTCAAATTAAGCTCATCATTTATTTATTAGCAGAAATAATCATTTTCGTTTTTTATTTTTTATTTTTACGTTGTGTCAAATTTTGAAATAACAAAATTATCATTTTCTTTGTCATTCTGTATTATTTATTTAAATAAATATAAATAATAATATTTAAGTAATGTTGTCCTCAAAAATTTTCCGCTACGTCAACTTGATAAGTAGGAAAAATATAATAAATTCCGTAATAAGTTTTTGTGTTTCTTTTCGTTTTATTTTTGTTGCCCCATTTTATTATTTACACAATTTTATTTTATTGTGCGTGTATATACCATATGTATGTATTTATGTTGTTTTGTGCGTTTAGTAGTAAACTCTAGATATCATTTTTTATTTCTTAAGAATATGATGTAATAAAATAATCTTTGAAATTATTTTTGATTCGGTTACTCACAATGACCGGTGGTGCGCAATTAGCATTAAATATTTTATATAAAAAAAAAAATTTGTCCAAATGAAACCATTTAATTCCCATTTTAACGAGAGACAAGGTAACCCATTTCAAAAGTTTCCGTTTTTTTTTTTAAATTACACATACATACTTTATTAATAATCTAGACGAGTAAATGTCCTTATTTGTATTTATATTTACGTATGTTTATGTAGAAGAAGGTTACTGAACGGACATATATAGACTAGTTTTTACATTCCGGAGGTATACAATACGGCATAGAAAAACTGGAAAATGATGATGGCGATGTTTCGAGGAGAGTAACATACATAAGAATCCTATATATTATAAAATAAATAAATTTTCATTATTTCAATTTTGTTAAGTTGATATCCTTAGGGAAATGACATTTTTTTTAGAATGAAGACAGGAATAAAATCACAAAAATAGAAAATATGGAAGACAGCTTTTTCCTACACATGCAGACATATAGTATGTATAAGCTTATACTATTCCTTCGTTATATAAAGTCTTGAACAAATCATTAATCATAACAAAAAACAAAACCAAAGAATGATATTGGTATCTCTATGATTTTACTAGTTTTATATATGTATAATTAAAAACATAAAATATGTTAATGAAAATAATAGTTAGTAGACAGAAAATGTTACATAAATATCGTGTACATATAAAAATAATAATGATAATTAATTGGTTTATAAAATAAAAAATATAAAATGTATAACGTCATGATTTGATTAACAAGGATAATGGAAATGAAATATCCCAACCAAATAATAATAATACAAATTTTAACAACAAAAACCACTTACAACATTTTATTTTAAATATTTCAACAAATATTAATATATATAAATAAACCAAATTCATAACGTTTCAATATATAAATTACTTTTCAAATTAAAATTTATAAACGAGAGCTGTAACACTGTTATATTAATAAATTTGTGGCTTTTACCATGGAATTATATATAGGCATTAGTAGCCTTTCACATGGGAAAAAATCAATTTTAAATTTGCGGTGTTGGTTGAAAGTGCCAACAAAAGATAATTTTTTTTATAAATGGGCTAAAGCTTTTAAATTAACACATTTTGCCTTGGTAGATAGTATTTCTTTGAATTGCCGAGTTAAAAAAAACAGAAAACTTGTAAGTCCAAGTTAGTTAAGTATTTGCATAATCCAAAGAATTATTGAATGCTTTTCAATTTTGACACTTCTTCGATTTTTATGAATCGAATCTAAAGTGTACACCTATTTGAAACGTTTTAGTCGAAAAATAAATTTTCGTTATTTTGATTTTATTAAAGGCTTCTTAGGTTCTGGAAAGCTCAAATATCTGTTTTAAATTTGTTTTGTAATCTTTTTATTAAAGATCTTAAGTAATAAGATTAGTTATATTTTATACAGATTATAGCCTTTTAAATTTAAAACATTATTTATTGTTAAGTAACTTTCTTTCAAACCTAACAAAAAGCTCACATAATTCAGTCCGATTTATTATAAACTATTTCCGAAGAAATGTACTCTTTTTAAAAACTTGTTTAAGATACGAAGTTAAAAATACATAGTTATAGAATAATTTAAAAAATTGAATGATAATCCTAATAACTAAGAACAATAATTAACAATGTTATCATCTTAATATCAATGAACTGATAGATAATGAATTTGAATTTACGTGATTGCAGTGAGACAAGCAATTGGTTTCTGCTCGGATGTTATATGCGGGTACATATAAATTAGTAATCATCGATGTAAAGACGATGTGGACATTACAAGATATTACAGAGGTCGTTGTGAAAACCAATAAATAATAAAGGTCGTGGAGTAGAACCTTGTGGTAGGAACCTTGTGGTTTTACATAGTCCTATTTCTCAACTAAGACTGCAACCTATGACTGTAACCTACCCTAAGGCCTATTTAGATCTGTAAAGCTCATATAAAAATGTTTCCATTTTATTTTGTAAACTAACAATAAGTGGTGGTTGGATATTTTTCTAGCTTTCTCTCGCTGACAGATAATTTTTTGAGGTCGGATAGTACTAAACTCACACTATATTTTAGACAAGATTGGTTGTGAGGAGGGCAGACGAAACTGGCATTTGGTCCGTTAGATTTGTGTGATGTTTTACCTTTCATATGTTATTTCCAGAGGCGTCCGGTCCAAAAATACAATAAATGCATTGCTTGCGTAAAAAAGTTCAGATATTTTGTTTTTCTTTCAAAATAAACGAGCAAAGCAAAAATATTTTTGTTTCAGCAATCTGCTTTGTGTTACTCTTTCTTACATATTCGTAGTAAAAATTTGCTAGTTATCCAGAAGTAAATCTTCATCAATTGTATAAAACAATATGGTCCAGGTAAAAATAATGCGGGGCTTGTTACATTACTAAGTGGCGTATACGTACAAAATATTTATTACGTGCAAAATCCGTAAATAATTACAGATTATGATGCAACTTAAATTAAAGCTATAACACAACACTAATACACTATCAAATAACATGGAAATAATCTCGAAGAATCTACGAACATCTTTAACCATTTTTACCTTATTTCGTAAATTTCGAATAATCTTCAACAATAATCTCTAAAGTGTCAAATTCGTAATGTGGAGTAATCTAAAATTGTTTAAAGGACCACGAAAAACCTCAAATGATCTATAAAAATGTCCTCTGTGTATCTCAATATCCCCAAACTTAACTTTAGCTTAAATGGCTAATTCTTTAACAAGATGCAAAAAAAAAATTTTAGAATTCTAAAATAACCTCGATATTCACAAAAAATTTAAAATATTCCAGTGAAACCATTAAAAACCTCGAACAATCTCGAAAATATGATAATGACGATAATTACGAATTCACGATGTTAAGCTACTAAACACTATTTCAAAATCTTGAATTATTGAGGATCTCTTCTCTGGAAGATCATTTAACTGAATGCGATGTTTTCTCGTAATTCAATTCCAAGATAAACTCGAATTATATCGAAAATCTCGAATAATTTTAGAGTTCTAGAATAATTGCCATGGATGGCTACAAACCATCGCCATAGAACTTGCTACAAAGACGAGATTTTGGAGAAATGGATATTCCAAAGTTTCGTTTTTAATGAATTAAAACTAGTAGATCCTAAAACGTTTAAAAATTTCGCTTTTTACGTCCTACCTTACGAAGTAGCCAAATCGAGAACGTAGATAGACCCGTTTTCGTTTAAACCACCTGCACATTGCATTGCTTCATGCCAACCTTTAGTGCTGATATGAAAATTGGGTCAGCCCATGGAGTCCGCACTCTCAACAGGGGCTCATAGATGTGTTCATCTTCATCACCGATCGTAATCAGATGATGAAAAATCCCTTTTGCATCTCGCACCTATAGGAATTCGAACCCGGTACCTCCCGATTCAACCGCCGCAGCTTTAACCACTACACTGTTTGCTCGGTGATTTCATGTTTTGATTACTTTTAATAAACATTTCAGTTTCAGAAACCGTTCGGTTATTCTATTTCGAGATTATCCAGACGCTTGATTCTGTCAATGGCAAGAATTCGATTCAAAATTTATTCATTTTTACTCGAGAATTATAGAGATTAATCGAATGTTATGATCGTTTGATATTTTCGAAATTCCAAGAAAACCGAAAACTTTTCAGACTTTTCCAGATTTTTGATATTATCGAAATAGCTAGTTCGAAATTATTCGAGTTTCAAAGAGATTATTCGAGTTTGTACAGGATAATTGCATAATTCCAATTTATTTTAAATTTTCTAGATTTAGTAGATTTTAATGTTTATTTGAAATTCGGTATGCGATAGATTCGGTATTCGTAAATTTTCTAAAATTTTCAAGATACTTGAAATTCCGACGATTTTTAAGACTATTTCGAAATTATTGAGATTTGTTGAATTATTCGAAATTTTTTATAACTTTTACAAATGTGCAATTTAGATCAAGCAAACCATTTTAAAACGTTTAGTTAGTTCTATCAAATTATTGGAGGATTGAATAAAACATAACAAATTTTAAAATATTTTTAAATTGTTAATATGTATTTGATGATCCTAAAATGTATCTTTTATCCGAAAATATCGCTAAAAGCTTTCATATATTTTTTTTTAATTTTAACGTAATAAACCACTTAACTATGTTTTTTTTTAAAAAAGATTTAACAACTGTAATATTTCAAATTTTTAGTGTGCATTTATTATATGTATTGAATGCATTTTTCAAACCAATTATTAAAAATTTGCTAGGTCAAGAAATAGAAATACCAACATATATAACACTTGAAAATTTTGTAACTCAAAACCTTAACTTATTTAAATTTTAATTCGCTAGATGATTTTCAAAAAGTATTCATAACAATTCATTAGTATAAATTTTTTAAAATTGTTACAAGTTATCTTTAATTTTATTCCCAAATTATAGTTTGAATGATTACTCGATGATTGCTAAAATTAAATATTCATCGAATATATCGCAAGTTCCATCCATGCTCATTACTGACTGAAAACTGAGTCAATTTTCTAAAGAATTTAGAAGTTTAATTATTGTTTAACATTGTGCTACCGAACATCATAAATATTCCAAAGTGTTTATAATTATTATTATCCGCAACACCAATACGGGTGAAAATTACATTAACCTTCTTATTTAAAAAAAAAAAAAAAAATCTCAAAAAGTTTTAATTTCCTATTACACCGCTGTGCTACTTCATTAACGCAATAAACTAAAAAATTATCGCCTTAATTAACCAACATTTCGTATTTTTATGTAGAAAATTAGATTTTCAAGTCATTAAAAATTGTTAGAAGATATAAAAAAAAAATAAAAATTATAAGAAAGTCATCTTGAACACAATAAATTGAATAATATTTTTTTGTGTTTTCATTCATGGTACAGTCATTAAATATTTCTTGTTGTTATTTTTGTTGCTTAACAAAACATAAAAAACAAAGAAAAATGAAAATAATTTTCAGTTTCATTTTCATTTTGTGTAAGTAGGAGATTTAAACTTATTTTTGTTGTATTACCGAATAACCTAAACACTAAAACCAACGAACCAAAAAATAATTGAAATTGTGTACGAGACGACAAAATATATTAAGGTTGAGAAAATAGATTATAAAATAGAATGTGTATGCTTTGAGTACTGCATATCTATTAAAAGTGCTGAGTTAATTTAATTAATTGCGAATTCAGGATTTACAAATGCTTAGTGATGTGTTTACCAGCTAATACAATATCTAATCTTCATTATCAATGGTTCATACAATTTTTTTTTTTTTCAAATTGCTAAATGAACTATATAATATTTAGTATACATAAGAGCGAAATTTCATCGGAAATTTCAAGAATTATTTTCTTTTTTGTAATATTGAATATATGTAAATGTGAATTTCTTTACCAAAATTAGCGAATCGTATTTGATTTTGTCTAGGAATAGTTATAATAAAAAACCTATCATTCATTTGTGTTTAGTGTAAACTAGGGATTAAATTACCATTAAAACTACAAATTACCATATGAACTGATCCAATTTTGATTTGAACAATTCATAATAATTTCGCTCATCTATGTAAAATAAGCATTTACACAAAACCCAAGCACTATTGTGTATAATAACCATATTATATAGAAAAATGCATTTAAAATTGAATTATTTATTTACTAAGCAAATATTTTGAGTTTAATTTGGGAATAAGGGAAATATGAAAATATAACAAAACTGAAACATTATCGTCTCGAATGAAAAATTAGTGTCAATGTATTTTGTTGAAATCATAAAAATAAAAACACCACATACAAGACTCAAGAGAAAATTTATTTTTTATTTGTTTGGTTTTTATTTACATTCCATCCATTATCAATCTGTAAGCAACACACCAAAAACAAAAGCTAAAAGCAAACAGAATGAAAATATGTAATGTGCCCCTTTCCTCGTATATCACTTTTAATGATTTTAACTTAAATTTGATTTACAATAAAAAAACAAAAATAAAGCTTGGAATAGTGTGTATATTTATAGTGTGTATATAAAGCTTTACTTTATTTTTAACGTCAAAAAATTATTTTCTTGTTTCTTTTCTTAATTTTATTTTTTACAAAAGATAATAAATAAAAATACGGGTAAATATTTAAAAAAAAGCTTTTAATTTATTGATTTTTCCATTGTAACACACTTTTTTGTGTCTCCATTTTTTTGAAGCTTTCCGTATTGTTATGCTTTATTTTATATATTTTTTATTATCCGTCCATGCATAGTATATGCAAATATAATAAACATAAATTATATACATGTATATTTTGTGATGTTTGTTTATGAAGTGCATAAATAGTAAAATGCCAGTTTTAATTAAGGCCAGAAAGTAATGTTATCAGTTTCAATTAGTACTCTAAGTAAATACTTATTTATATTTCTAACTTCTTATAACTACTTAACTAAATACTTATGTAAATACTTAGTTCTATTTCTAAATGAATTAAATCAGTTTACTTGGCTATTCAGAATTTAAAAAAAAACTGTTTTGTTTACACAAATATATATGCGATATTTTAATTTGAAATGCAGCAGAACATTTTATTATTTTTATATCCTTTATATTAACTTCATCTGCTTGATTGCTTGCTTGAGTGTCCTTACGATCTTCAAGTTCAAAATTGACCCACTTCCCGTGATCCTCTCGCGCTGAAATTTTGCACATCGACTTTTGTCACCTAACAATACTTTTTGGCAAAATTTCAGTTCGATCAACATACTATAACTAAGTTTTTTCTTTAATTTTCAATTTAAAAAATTCAATCTAACAGTGTTCCAAATGTTTTTTCAAGTAAGTTTAAAATTCAAATTTGTTTTTTGAATGACCCTTACTCATTGAATTTTAAATTTTAGTCATGGTGAAGAAGATCGAAACTGAATTGCAATCGACCGAGTCTTATATGGTATATAAAGGATATATAGTCAAAAACTTTGTTTTTACGGGTTGTGTGTTTTTTTAATTTGTTACATTATATGCGAAAAATAGAAAATCAAATTCACAGAATAATTCAATTAATAAACTTTTTTTATTTTCAAATATATAGCGTTTTTTATCATTATAATGTCCAATTAGTATGCAAATTCGATTTTATTTATAATTAGCGAAAAATAAAAATTAACGAGAAGATGTCATAAGCCTGTTTTATGAAAAAGCACCCTTAAATTTGTTAGCAAATTTCACTTTCCGAATTTGAAGTTCGTTTCGGGTAATAATGTCAATATTTTATTAATTATACCGTAAAGCTGTAGACAACTTAAAAAAAATCTCTAATTAAAAATTTTAAATTATTTCTGTCAGAAACAAATACTAAACTAGAGACAAATCAATTGAAAAAACATTAAAAACAAAACTTGAAATTTGGTGTAAGATTTTTATCCTTTTTTTTTTTTTTCTTTTTTTATAAAATAAACAACAAAAAACTTTTTTTTCATAATTAATAAATTCATTAAAAACTTTTATTGGAAATATTCCAAAAATGGTGGAGCATAACTTTTATATTTATACAAAATTATGTAATTTACAATATTACAAAAATATTCGAATGGTATATTATTTATAAGGTTTCGACGGAATATTAATTTTTTTATAAAATTTCGCAAAACTAAAGTGAAAATGTAATTGAGAGTTCAAGTGCTGCTTTTAAAATATACTTGTCTATTTTTTAATCTTATCGTGTTGTGTACAGTGCAAAACTACTAAAAAAAAAAGTTTACAAAAAAATAAATAAAAAAGGATGTGACTGCAGGAAAAACACTTGTTGTGTGGTTTATAAAAATTATTATTATCCTTGTGTTGTGTGTCCTCCTGGGTGCAACATTTTAATGAGATGAGTTGAACAAAAAAATAAATAGAAAGCTTTCAATTAATTTAAACTTATATGTAGAGATATAGCGACGGGGCTTAAGAATAAAATACACTTATGACTTTTGGCTGAGAAAATTGAGTGTTTTCGACTTAGGTGCCATTTTGGGTATGTATGTACATGCAAATATAAACGAACAATGTATAGAAAATTACTTATTTAAGTATTTTAATACAAATATTGGTTTTGTCACAGAACTAACAAAATTTACGATAAATTCGTCTTATGTACACAATCACAAAAGAAACAAAAATTGTATTTCCGTTATAATACGAAAAACTACAACGATAATAATAATACAAATGAAAATAAGAAGAAAATTGTCTTTTGTGTTTATATAATATAGTTATGTATTTTGATTTATTGATAAAATAAAATAAAAAGGAAATTACTAAACAAAATGGAGTTAGTTTTCCCCCATTGTTTTATTCCCAATCAATATACCCAATTTTTATCTGTAAAATTGTATGAAGCGTAAAAATAGCAACAACAAATGCAAAGTATATCGAATTATTCATATAATAGTATAACTTTTTAAAGTGTTAAGTTGTTCTGGCAAATTATCAACAAAAAAAAAAATTATTACATTCTTGACAATTAATTACAAAAATATAATCGTCATAATGTGAATTATATAATAAATGAAGAAAGTTTTTATTTTGATTGGAAAAAATACTTGAAAAGTTTAGCGCGCGCAATTATTGTTTCATTTATTTTTAAATTGCTACGTCTCATGCAATAGTCGGTTAAGTAAATAAAGAAAAACTTTATTTTTCTTTCAATACTAAATTGTTTTAAATGTTAGTAATTTAATAAATTTTATTTTAATATTTTGCAATAAAGCTTTTATCTCATCCCATTAGTCATTATGTTTCCTTAACAACTAGCTTATTAATTATGTCATAAAATTCTTCGATTTAATTAGTGTTTTTAAACAAATTATTTAGATCTTCTGGAAATTTTAAAGCTTCAATCAAACTTTTTATCGACTGTCAAAGGATTAAACCTTCAGTATACGGGAAAAAGATAATAGTTTACTTAGAAAATTATAAGTTTTTTCATTTTGATTAATATTATTTATTTCAATCAAAATCACCCTATGATTCAATCTCTAGTTAAACAATATTTCCTTCTTTTCTTCTTTTATGAAATTGCGTTCTGTTTTATAATACAAATTCAATGCAAGTTGATGATACATGTTTTGTACATAGAAATAACTATGTATATATTGTATATTTAGCTGGATGAAATTGGGCAGTTAAATATTTAGCTCTCCAGTTAAAATGTTCAAGAAAAAAAGAAATAAAACTAGCATACGTTGTATCATAAAAGAAGAAAGAGATAAAATATTATTTAACTTTAAATTGCCTTTTTTGTGAAACCGGGCCATGAGTAAATTAATCTTAGCAAATCCTTTCCAATAGTTTTCTTTAATGATTTTTTAATCCTTCGTTAAATGCGTGATTATTAGTCCTTTATTTTCTTTTTAGTATCATTTAATCGCCCTCTAGTTATATACCATATTTTATTTGAAATTAGTTAGAATAAATTAATTATTAATTTAATTATGAGTGGAATTTGAGCAATTTTTAAAATATCAAATTCAACGAGTCGGAAACATTTGAAACAAAACCGTTTGTAGGCTATTTTTTTATTATTTGGTAGTTTGCCCGAATGACACACCTTCTCTATAACCAAATGTAATAATGTTTATAACCAGAAAATGATTAATGCTAAACTAAAAGTGTGAAAATAGCTTTACAATTACAAATAGTTGACTTTTAATGTAATAAAAATAGCCGAAACCTTTCTTACGGATGACATAAGTTATAATAAAATTAAAATTAATACAATATTCGTTTAATAGATGACTAGAGCTTTATATATATATATATATATATATATATATATATATATATATATATATATTTATTTTTAATCTGAATATAGACGACCCTGACAGTTCACACTAGACACTAATCACTATAATCATCTTCTATTATTTTGTGTTGAATTTTCATATTTTCCAATATTATTATTTTTTTTTAATCTAAGATAGGAATAAATCGTTATACTAAATGTTTAAGGGAAATACATAGAGACACACGGGGTACATAGTACTAGTATATTATATGAAAGAAGGACGATGCAAATTTTTTTTAATAAAATTTTATGTTTGAATAAATAAATCATCAAGATTAATAGATTTAATAGAGGTAAAAAGGACTTAATGATATCTCGTTAAAGATGACATATTATTTTGTATGTAGTCGAATGAAAAGTAGATTATCAAAAATATCGTGATTACGGCGCGCCTTAGCAATAAAATATTAATCGGTAAAACTCTTAAACTAACAAATCAGTTTTTACCCATAACATTACAACTTTGTGACTGGTTAGTTACCAATGAAAAGTCTTATTTGAAAATCATCCATTCATTATAAATTATAATTTGAATGTATTATATTCATTCACAGTTTTGGAAACATTTCAGGTTAAGACTGAGCCAAGAATTATTTTGGAAACATTGTTTACAAGTGTATTCAAACAGCATAGTTCTAAACTAGTAAATTTGTAATTTAGAACGATTTTTATTTTAAGTTTTGTCTCAATGCGTCAATATATATATATATATATATATATATATATATATATATATATATATATATATATATATATATATATATATATATATATATATATATATATATATATATATATATATATATATATATATATATATATATATATATATATATATATATATATATATATATAAATATACAAAATATAAATATATCTCAATTTGTAAAATATTGGAGCAATGCCAGATTATAAATTTCATTTTAAACATAAAATGTTACACGTACATATGAAATCACCACCGCACTAACATTTTAACTACAAAGTATAACAATAAGTAGAGTAATGTTTTACCGTAACTTGGTACATAATTACATTTTTAAGAATTATATGTAAATACTCCTGTAGCAATAACTGTAAAACAATATTATGAGATTTTGAGGTCTACCTGAAGTAGATCTCATAAGTATGAACATAAAATATCCGTTTAGAGGAACAAAAAACAAAATATCAAAAATATTCTATAATCACGGAAATAATTACATTTTAATCTTTAACCTTTTTTGGTATTACATGTATCTAATTTACGGTAGATGCGGGTTAATTATACAAATTAATTTTATTCATGTAAATAACACAAAAAAAAAAAAAAACAAAAAGAATCCGAACGCAAGAAACTAGAAGATTTTGGGTCGTTTTATTTCGTCTTGAAAAGGAGAGGCACTGTGAAAATGGAGTTAATTATTATATTTTTGGATTTTAATAGACACTTACAAAATTTATAATTTTGCTTTTAAATTTTATAAATATTATTTTCAATAATAATATATAATTCCACTATTTACTATTGTTTGCACAACATTATATAATTTGCACGAACTTTTATTTATTTACTTTCACATTTTTTCATCAATTCACATTTTTTTCTTTGTATAATTGAATTAATTAATTTTCACAAAATTCACCCACAAAACTATATAAAATATAGATTTTTCACACACGCTTTATTTATGTTACATAAATAATTTTTTTTTTTTTTTTTTTTGTTATGTTAAGCTTTTTTGATATTTACACTTCTTTTTACATATACATACATTAGACATAATTCACGAAACTTTTTTATTTTGATTTTTTTATGCAGTCGCGCAAAAATTTAAAAACGCAATCAAACTCGTAAACAATATTTATAAATTAAAATAAAAAACTAAAAAAAAATAATAATTGGTGTCAACTAATTTTTTAATCTAATTTTCATACAATAAAAGTTCTAATTTAATTTTCCTAGTTGAAAATTATATATAAATTGAATGTTGAATACGCGAAAGCTCACTTAAGACTGAGATGGTATTATTTGGAAAACTATGTAGATTTTTTTTGTGCTAAGCTTTTTTTTTTTATTTTCCCCAAAAAAAACAGAAGAAAAACGGAAAATATAATTTTATTGTAAATCGTATTGTGATGATGATCTAACCTTCACCACGTGTCGCGCCCAACTGTGAATTTCAGTTAATCACCACTAGAGAGAGAGAGAGCGCGAGAGCAGGCGAAAATGAGTACGAGAGAAAGAGAATATAAGGAGAATAAAGGATACGTTCATAAGACAAACGAGGAAATTATAAATATCCGAGCTTTTCATTTTCTGTTTTGTACGAACGATACATTTATACATACGTATATCACCGAGTATGCGCTGTTATTATAAATTGGGTATAACAAATTTGAACTTTTAGTGTTGTTGTGTTACAGATAAAAAAAAATTTCCCAGGGTTGTGATGAAGAGAAGAGCTTTTCAAGGATTTCCAGGGGAAAAGTAAATAAAACACATAAAACATAATGAATGATATATTCATCGTTCAGTTTAAGTATTTGTGAGAATGCATGAAATTATGTATCTAAGCAAATAGAACGATTTTTGGATTCGGTTAGTTTGTACTTTTTTGGTATTTTCTCGCTGTAAACTACAAAAAAAAATACTAAATTAGAAAAATTATATATTTATTTTAATTGAATTCCCATCATCAACAATATTATCATCTCAAAATTTGTGTTTGTCAGTGTACATTTTCATGAAAATTTATGTTCTATGTAATGTATAATATGCATATACAACGAGAAAACAAAGATAAGGTTTTGAGTGAGATTTTAAGTTTTTACAGTATATTTCATAAAAGCGTATAATTGATAAGAATTCGTGTCAGCTATAATTTTCCCTGAAATGAATTTTAATGAAATTTTGTTTTTAGCAACAAAACTAGAAAAATAAAACTTTATTCCTTGTTTGTTCGTTTGATATCACAAATAAGATGAATTTACAAAACTATATTATGTATGTAGTGTAAGATATGATGGTCGCCTGAGGAAAGCTTGGTGATTATAATTTTGTTTTATTGTTTTCGATAGAGTTAAGTTTTTTTAATAAAATAAAAAAAAAAAAAACTTTGTTATAAATTTATTTAAAAAAAAAATACAAAAATCCTTTGACGTTTGACAAAAAAGGACCTTAAATAAGAGTTAAAATTATTTTCTTTACAAAAATAATATAAAATGATATCAATTCTCATAATTTTATTTTTAACTAGCTAATGAAGAATACAATCCAATATGTGAAATGTAGATCAAAAGGTATTAAATTTGACATACCAGGCAGTACCAGACAATATACCTAATCTATTTTCGCTTACTAACATATTAATTAATCACCAGATCACGATATACAAGACCCTTACTTAAGATAAAAAAAAAATGCTAATTACTGATTAAATAAATATTTAGCTGTCTAAAGATATTAATTTGTGTAGAAGTAATTTCAGTCCAATTTTTAGGGTATCATAATTATATTATTGTTTCTTTAGAGTATGCCGACCAGTTTGTAAACTTATTTTCTTAATTTCCTTTAGGCCTTTCCGTATTGTTTAATTTTACAATGGAAATACGTAAATAAATTATATGTTTTTAAATATCTGTTAATTATTAAAATTTAAATCATTTTATTATATATTAGAGAAACATAGGATTTTCTAAAAGTTCAGATTCAAAATAATTAACTTTTCAAAATTAAGTCGTAATTTTAATCAAATAACATCGGTAAATATAACCAGTGGATTCCATTTTCAATCATATCACATACAAAAATATTATATTCACACAGAAATGTTCTAGGTAGTTTCTTTTTGTCTAAAATTTAAAAAAATACCGTGATATCAAAATAGTCAAAATTTAAAAATCTAAGTTCGATTTTGTCAGCACAATATTGTGTTATTTTTCTCGTCCCATATTATGATATCGACCGATGGTATATCGTATAAGAACAAGCCGAGAAACAACATCATTTAATATAAAATAATAGAGAAGCGTCATTAAGCCCGTTTCATTGATTAAGAGATACGACAGTTGATTTACAAGGAGCTGAATTTTATTAGCTGGATTGGTTTTTTATTATAAACAAGATTTAATATAAAATGCTTTCTCAACCAAAAATAACAATAAATTCGCAATAAATTAACAATAAAATAATATAAATCGAGAAATTATTAATTTACTCATCTTAAAAAATTTATATTTCATATTTTCATTCTAAATGTTGCAGATCTTCTTTCGTTATTGCTTTGTTTGCTTAATTTATTGAAAATTTTTTGAATGGGCTAAGGTCATGCATGAACCTTGGACAGCACATCAAAAATGAAGGTTCTTTCCACTGACTAGGACCAAGATATTGGACTAACTGAAGCCCTACCAAAGAAACTTTTTGAAAACAATTTATCGTCAATTTTCATTTATTACGTGTTACTTAATGAATGCATACAATATAATTAATTAAGAAAGGCATTTACTGCTTTCTGAGAAGTAAGTGAATATACTCGTTACACTTCAACCCTACGTATTAGGGGTCAGATGATATTTTGCATCTCTCCTCTGCCTCAGCAGAGTAACCATTGTTGCCCTTTGGTTGGTCAATTACTTTATGACGTCAAACAATTTCAAAAAAAGCACAATTTATCATTCCGATATGCAAATTCCGAATTTTGATGAATTTTTATATTAGGCTTTTATATATAGACTTATAAAACTTCAGACCTGTAAAATTCTTCCTAAAATTCCAGATTTATATTTTAAAATTGTTGTCAAAATTTATCAAACTGCAGTTCAAAAACGCATTTTCTTTCAATTTCTTCTAAAACCCGTTATGATTTGTGGGGTAAAATCGATTCGATCACTGGATATTGGAACTAAAAGACGATGTTATTGCTAACTAATTCCAATCTTTATTTTTCGATACTATTTCAATACTTTTTACTATTACTTCAATAATTATAATATTACTTCATTTTACTTGTTGACTGATAAACTAATGTCTTATATACCAATTTGCTATGCATACGAGTGTTTGCGTGATTATTCGGAAGGGCCGGCTTCTTCAAGAAAAAGTCCGGATGCAAACATTTGTTAGGCCCCAAAGTCTTTGCAATGATAAAAAAATGGACGCATTAATTTTGAAGCTAATTGAAGTTGAAGATTTTACTTCACTAGTGGAATACTTAGGAGTATGTTATAACTTCAGTCCATTGGGTTGTCCACTGTGACATCATTGTCATTTTACAAAACTGTACAAATTTTTAATAATTTAAGTGATTCCATCGCTTACCAAAAACTCAAATATTAGATACACTCCGCGTCAGGAACACCGAAAGAATAGTTTACCATTGATTGTACTCTCAGAACTTTGGCCGTCCATTTATTTTTCACAGTTCACTAGAGAGCCCAATCGTCGAACTAGACGTGTTAAGAATATTTTTGATTTATAAAAAAAATAGCGGCAATGATAAACGAATTTTGTCGCTTTCTGCATGCTAGAAATTAGATTTCATGTTGATATTGCTGACAAGGCACTCTCAAAACTTTACCATGTTTGGCCCCATTCAATTAAAGATAAAGCATAGCCCGTGAATGAATGATGTAATATTATTCAACTCCGATGAAGAGAAAATACGCTTGTCCCTATGCTTTATTCGATCTCTTGGTTGTCTATTTTCTCATAAGTACAGAGTAACGAATTTAACTTTCGTGCTTAATTAGAAGATTTTGTTTTTATAAGACTATAAATAGAACATAGCTTTCGTTTTTCAGTGTAACATGTTCAAAACTACATTAAATAAATTATTTGTCAATCATTAACCAAAAATTGCGTATAATATGCAAAGACGTGATGTAACAGCTAGCCTAATCGAAAGCTTTTAAACAAAATGACCCGTCTACGGGTCGATTTTTAATGAAAGTGCTTCTCATCACAGCTCATAAAAAAAAGTATTTATGTTATCAGTACGTTTCCGTATCGCACAGAACAGCGCAAACCATATCGGTTTTACACTTCACATTGAACCATTTACATTTCAAAGAGAAGCTTTTACCAAATTCAACTTTTTGCAAATTATATTCCTAGGGTTTCAATATCAAATAAAATTAGCTATTTGTTTTTTCCAAAACAAAAGAAAACTCATGTTTACAATATCCAGATGGCCGATATTTTTACATATAATTCTCTAAGCAGCTAATTTTACCTACAGAGAAGTATTTGTATGTATTGTACAAGAATTGAGGAATTTGTGAACAAAATTTTTTGATTTTTGAGTTTCATTCCAAAAAAAATGTTCAATGTTCTAAGAGATTTAGCATCGGCGAGTAAGGTGACAGAAAAGCAAGTTGAGGAAATGCGTAAATTACACGAAATTTTCAAACAGCAGCCATACTTATTCGAGGCTTAATCCATGTGCAAAAAAATGAATGATTTGCCCCTTAAGTCTACGGTTACGAGCCGCCAAAGTACATGTTAATTTTGAGTTCGAAAAGGTTCGGTTTTTTTATTTCGCTGTTCGAACAGGCGCACAATCCTATGCCTGGTGGTGATTTTTGTCGAAATTTAAAAAAATTCAATTTTTTGCTGAAAATCACGTGGGTTCACACCACTAACCCTTTTCTGAGCAAACTTTTTCTCTCTTTAATTTCAATTAAAATTGGCTTATACGTAAATGTAGGTACCCCTTAGCTGAAAGTATTGCTTAACCGGTCGATCAGCACAATGGTTTGCCCAAAACAAAGTTAGAAAAATTCGATTGTGACTGGTCGAGCGTGTTTCGCTCGTGTGGACCATTTTACCTCATTTTGTAAATATTTTACATTCCGATAGTGAAAACCAACACAACTCGAAAAATAAAATGTATTTATCACCCAATTTCCCACCCACTAAAAAGCAGATTAAATTTTCCATAAAAAGTGGAAAATTGATTCCGCTATTTTAATGGAAGGAAAAGTGAGTGACGTGACGTGTAAAGGTTATTGCTTATAAAATATAATAATTTTTGAGAATTTATCAGTTTTCTTGAACAATCGACTTGCTAGAAATCGATATGCTTGGAGAAGCTTAATAAAATGTTAAAAC
The DNA here is from genome assembly GCA_958295665.1 of Tipula vernalis. NCBI lineage: Eukaryota > Metazoa > Arthropoda > Insecta > Diptera > Tipulidae > Tipula > Tipula vernalis. Next base: position 368,435,762 of record OY282560.1, read on the forward strand.
CTTTGGTTTAAAAACTATTTTGATTTTTAATTCCCAACTGACATTTTTCGCCCACTAGAGTTTCACTCAATTTTTTCGAACTAGTGGAATTTTTTGTTAACGAAATTAACAAATTTTGTGTTAAGAAATTGCAACCAATGAAAATTTCAATGATTTATATAATATTTCGAGAAACTTTTATTCTGGGGTTAAATCGGTAGCTTAAGAAATAAAATTTGTTTTGTTAAATATAATTTGTAAAATGTTCAATTTGAAGTAAAAACATTTGAAATAAAAGATTGAAAGGTTGAATCTGAAGAATAATAGCGCTGCATTCAAAAAGAATATTGTGAAACAAAACACAAACGAAAAGATTCGAAAGAAAAACGAAACGTTCTTTGGGTGGGTGGAAGTTACGCACTACGAACGCACACCTCAACAATACGACATAATATTTATTTAAAGAATATACACTTTTTTCACACACGAAATAATAATTAAAACCCAGATTATGAGACAGACAAAAATATTCTATACGGCAGAGAAGTAAAAATATATGAAAACAATTATTTGAAAAAAACAGAGAATATCCTCTTTTAAATTGACTAATTTTGTTCATTCATGGGCTTAGCCCCACTAGATGAGTCAAAGGAGATAGAAATGTAAGCTAATTAAATGCGATTAAAACAACCCTTTGAAAACACCCGATGTCTGTTAATGTTGACATTTAGTTTAGTATTATTGAGCTATTTAAATAATGATGCAATTTGAGAAATTAATAGTATGTTTGACTTCAAAGATTTACAACAAACAAATAATTTTGTAGGAAAGTCCTTTTATTGGAACATACGATTCACAAACTGTATAAAAACTAATTTATCGAAAACAAATTTAGAATAGAACAAATAAGCGTGGCTTTATCTGTATTACTCCCATATTGTAAATATTGGCATCCGGTTGAAATATCAAAACTGCAGCACAACTTGAAAGTTTAATGTAACTGCCATTGATATTTCTAGTTATCTAAAGCTAACTGATAAAAACCTTTAAAATTGTATTATGTCTGTCTATCAATATAGTGAAATTTAATTCTAGATAAAAAATGGAAATACATTTTCAAATTGATTCTCGAATGTGTATATATACGTAAACACACATACACACATACAGAGAAATGAAAGCAATCAAAAAGTAAGAAATTGATTTTTGCAAAAATAGAATTCAAATTTGTTTTTCTTGCTTTTTTCCATTTCCGCACACATTGTATACTTAAGTTAAATATAAAACGTACCAGTATATTTGATTTTAAGAAAGTTTTTTTTTTCAAATCAAACTGATTTTTAAATACAGAGCTGATTTAAACGTTTATCCGAACCCAAAAATTGTAGCTACGGCACTCTAATAAAAATTTTTTTTTTAAAAAAAAAGAAAAGAATGGTTGGTTAAGGATCTGTCACAAGTTCGAAATATAAAATAAAATTATTTAAGAATCTTGATTTTTTTTCCTAAAAGTTTTGTAATCCAATGCTAAACCATCGATAAATTTCAATCTTAAAGCGTTTAGAAGCCTACAACACCAACAAAAAAAAAAATGTAGAAAAGATTTATTGTTCCAATAAAGCGATAAAAATAAATTAGTAAATTGATGTTAGCAGTGATTATATTTCGAAAGCTCCTTTTTGTGGTTGTTGTGTGTGTGTGTGTGTGTGTGTGTGTGTGTGTGTGCGTGTGCTTTAGTTTTATTATTATTTTGCTGTTGTAAATCAGACTAAAAGAGTTTTAAATTTCATTGCGAGAACCAAACCATTTTCCGATTTTTTTTTTTAGTGCTACTGTACCGTATCTACATGCCAGTCACTAATTCTATTATCGAATATTGATTGCCTATCATAATATTTAAATTCCATTTGATGGAAATTTTTTTATATCTTTTCTAGGATTAGTGTTTTAATATATTATTTTATTTGGTTCATTCGGTTAGATCTTATGTTGGATTAAAAGGAAACATTTATCAAGCTCAAGACATTCGTTAGAAAAATAACACATATTGTTAACACTAGTTGACGGGTGGTTTGGCGTCTATTGGAGGGGGGATCAAAGTTGAGTAGATTAATCTACCAGCTCCGTAACCTTCCAGTAGGGTGCGCATCACGTGAGCTGTTCTGGTCTTGTCATTAGGCAGCTGCGTGATGGGTACAATTGTGTAAGGGGTAACCTGTGCACAATTCGCAAGTGTACGTACTGCCTCCTCGTGGCAACCACTGGTAACTAAGGCCACTTGGCACATTTTAGGCCATTTGGCACAGGCCAAAGTACGGCGCTAAAGGAGAAAACCTTGACAAAAACCCTAATCTAAGGTGCAACAGCATATGCCGAAAGATGAATGGCTGATAGGTTAATCAGCCCAAAATATGCGGACTCTGGATACCAGGCACCCTCCAGTTTTATTTTTAGCCTTCCTGTAGTAAAGCTGGGTGACCTACAGGTGACTTGCAATTCCCAGCAACTCGTAAGAGTAAAATCAAACGGAATACGGGGCAGGAGTAGGTATATACGGGAGTGGCACAACCCTCTCGAGGTCCTTGAGCTCCAATGCTACCGTCTTTCTAGCGGAACTACATGCTGTAGTAAACATCTAGGAGGGAGAGCAATATGCCCAGATAGTATGTATCACTTACCGGGAGGCAGTATTGTCAGGTTCATTAAGAACCTGAATATTGACTGGACGGATAATTAAGCAGGGGCCAGCACAATAGATCTTTTAGGTCGCAGTGCGAAGTGGCTGATCGCCCGCATGGCCCCCCCAATAATAATAATAATAATAATAATAATAACACTAGTTAGTTCACATCATTGTAATCGTCTTATCAATTACAAAAAATATGTGTATAAATAGGTCATTGTTATTGCATTAATTTTAAATCAATTTCATTCGAGTTAAAACCGATACATGAAGCAACAACAAAAATACCCAACTTTAAACTATCTCAATTTTTGTTCAATTTACTTATATTTTTTGCTTTGCTTTATTTTAAATCAAGATTGATAGTATTTCCAACTGAGTTACATACACATAGAAAGAATTCTTAAAAATTTGGGTTAAATAAAAGTACAAAAAAAAATCGAACAAAATAAATAATATAAACAAACTTGAATATAGATTTGAGATAGCAGAACGTGGTGGCAAAGTAAAAGAAAAAAACTGAAAATTTTTTTCCGTCTAAATTAAATTAAAGTTTTTCCTTTTATTTATTATTGTTTGAGACGGCAATTATATTGTCTTCCGCAATATTTTTTTTTGTCGGTCATACATATAAGTTTTTATGTACAGTACAATAGTTAAAATCATGCGGAGAGTTAAAAATAACATTCTATGTCAATTTTTCAAAATTAGAAAGACGTTATAATTAATTTAATTTAATATAAAGCTACAGGTACGATTGGATTTAAAGACTTATTAGGATATCAAGAAAATGTTTTTATTTAAACCATCAAGTAGCACGATGCACACACCAAAACACACACACACGGTACATAATATATGTACATACATAAATAAGATTAACGCAACAAAACAAACAAAAAAAATTTGTTATAATTTCATTTAATTCAGGATTCATCTCAGCCATAATCTCGACTCAACTCTAACGACACGAATAAAACTGGGAAAATACAATCTACTATATTTTTTTTTTTTTTGACACGCTGTTTGAATGTGTGTATGTGTTTATGTGTGTTAGCGCTGCTGCTTGGGAAAAAATTTAAAATTTAAATGAAAATATTCAGAATGAGTTTGTAAAATTAAAAATAAAAACAAAAATGAAATGGGAAAATATTTTAGTTTTCATTTTTCATTTTGCTTGTAAAACATAAATTTTATAACTTTTCTTTTTTTTCTCTCGTTCTTTTTTTTATGTTATATTCTGTGTTTTAACTCAAATTAATTAACAATCGTGTAAAAATATGAAAATGGAAAAAAGAAAAATTATAATCTTTTTATTTTTATTTATTTTTTATTGTTAAGTGGAAATTTTTGGTATGTCTGTGTGAGTATTTGTACGGTGGACTGTAAAAAATGTAAATTATAAGTGATGGATAATATTATGCTGCAAGAATTTTTTATTTGGTATAAAAACTATTTTATTTTCACTTTATGTATGTGTGTTTGTGTGTGTTTGTATGTGTGTGTGCAGTTTGAAATCATGCAAATTACGATATCAGTATCTTAATTTTAATTATAATAAATTCCACAGTAACAACAATGGAACAATGCTAAAATTTACACAGTGGTGTTCCCGAATTTGAATATACTCAATTTTTAAATTTAGAATTTTCATGTTTTCACATGTAAATTTAGGTTAAAGTCATTGCTAGAAAACTATCGTCTTGTCAGTAAATGTTATCATTGAAGCTATTTCAATTCAGTTGTACACCTACACACCATGTTCCAAACCTTTGTTCGGAGATTTTGTTAGGGAAACCGCAATGCATCTCTGAGTTTCGTTGACAAATACCACTACGGATCAACTTTCGTGGTACTATCAAGTTTATGCTACTGGGTTTCTTTACTGCGGCTATGCGCGTCAACAAACACAGCACCAAAATGAAACTTCCAAGAAAATAATGCAGTATGACTATTACGTCAAACCCAGAACGAAACATTTTAGACAATTTGTCCATTATAAAGCGTCCTTTCTATATAACAAATTACCTCAAATTATGTCTATTAAAGCTTATTTATTAACTTAAAAATGACATTGTAACTCTTCAATATTAATATAAAACATGTTCATTGTTCATATCATATAATTATAAATTTTTTTTAAGTACTTTTAATATGAAAAAAAATTAAAGAAAGCGACCAAGCTCGTAAGCAACCTCAGTCTTTCTCTAGAAAATTATTCCAATGCTTGGAGAATTTTATTTCAAACATCCATTTTCAACGTTATAACTCCGAAAGTTTTGGTCGAAATTAGAAAAATAAACGCTGAAAAGGTCATGTTTTCAGCTATACGATCCCGTAATAAATAGGAGATGCTACCATACGCTTAACATGACTTTTTAAGGTCATCAAAAGGTAAAATAAATATAATTTTTGTTAAACGCTACAACTTCTCTATATATTTCTCTATATGTTTACCGCAAACATAATACCGGTACTTTTTGTAGGCTCGGTATTTTGTAAAAGTGGCAAAATTGTTTGATAAGAAATTCATAAGGGCCGTCATGTGCCTTTATCAATCTAGGGAAAAACTAACCATTTCAGTCAGAGTTTCGAAAACAAGCAATCTTTATTGTGAGGCCATCTCTCGAAGAGGTCTATGCCAATGTGGTTTTAGCGATAATAATGGAACCAACTTTGTTGGAACCCAGACGCAGCTGCGAAATGAAAAGGAAGCACAACCTTGCAAACGAAGAAATGTGCCAAGATTACATCAGGGATTCACTAATTTAGACTTCAGAATCAAATATGCTAATAGAAAACATTTCAGCAACAATGGTTCAAAATTTCTCGCTCTCCAAGATAACGAGAAGGCAATAAAATTATGAAAAAATATAGGACTTTAGTGTTTGGAGAACTTAATTTCTAATTTTGCTACTGGCAGCAAAAATAAAAAATGTTCTGATCGGTTTTATGTGTTAAATACATGCTACCATCGTTTTGTATGTGTATGTGTTAAATATATGCTACCATCGTTTTGTTGACACTTTACAAATTTAACCCGCATACATTTATGTATATGTTATAAATAAAATGTCCATAAATCATAAAATTTGTGTATGTTTATAGAGAAAAGATTTTTTTTTTCTGGAAAATTTGTATTGTCATTCGCCATAATAAGATTATGGTCATATACGATTAATACTTTGCTTATAATTTATTACAATACATAAAAATTCTTAACACACTGTACGTTTACATTTCTTCATGTTGCCTGAATAGTGAATAAAAACTATTATTAAAATATATTTTTATCAAAATTTAACATTCATCAAATTTTTCATTGTCGTCATAAAATAAATTAAAAATTTTAATTTTAAAAATAACTCATCTATATATGTACATATTTAAATATATTAAAGATTATAATTTGTTGGGGGGTATATATACTCGAGTGTATATATGATTTTTCCATGTTCAATCTCATTATACATAACAATTTTTATTTTTAGTTTGCTTCATCATAATCAACAAACTATCACTTATTTGCTCATACATGACATATTTGCTAGTCCATTGGCTTGCAGAAACTGAAAAAAAACATATTTTTTTCATTTGTACTGTGGCATGGTAACATTTATTTTTATTTTTGGAAAAAATAAGGTACAGACTCTCTTAAATTGATAACACAGAATATGGATGTATATATATATATTTGCCTCATGTATCTTCAAGGCAAGAATACAACTTTGTGTATATGTAATTTATTTTATTTAATGATGCAGATGAGTCTTGACAAAATCAGAAACAATAAATAGGGCAATACGTTTTGCACAAATTCATTTTTATTTATCTTGTGCTGCAATTTTAAAATTTATTGTGTTGTAACATGCAATTATTACGACATGGCATAGTCTATATGATTTATGTGCACATAGAAATAACTATAGCAACAATCTTTTTAATTTTGGTCCATTCAATTTTTTTTTTTTTTTTTTTTAATTTGGGTCTTAGCTACCTAACGAAATTAAATTAAATAATTTTTGAGTTGAGCGAATATTTATTGCGAATGAAATTGTCCCCGCATTTAACAAAAAAAAAAAAACAAAAACAAAAAATTAAAATATGAATTCTACGAAATCCGGTTTGCTAGAAATTGGAAATAAAAAATTCAACTCTTGAACTCCCAAATATAAATATGAGCCCATAAAAGAAACCTTCGTTTCCATATCAATTTATTTCACATAAAAAAAATAAAATAAATTGCGCCTGTATATGAAGGAAAGGAGTGCTCGGTCCCGAAATTTTACTGTCCCTTTCACAAAAAAAAAGTTTGAAATCATTTCGGTATAAAATAATTTTCATCCTTAACCTTTCACCTTGTCATAATATTATTATTATATTATTTTTAAAGCACTAAATTCTATTAAAAGCTTTCATTATTATTTTTATTTACTTATTTATTTCAATCAAAAAAAAAAAATATTTAAAATTTCCATCTGTTTTCTTTGTTGTTGTTGTGTTGGAAAACCTTTTATTCTTGTTCATTGTTTTGATTGAGAGTAGATTTTTTTGTTGTACTCATATTATTCAAGTGTGAATAAAAATAAACAAAATATTAAAATTGAAAATGAACCACTTCGAATTTTTTTTTCTTTTAATATTTTTTTTTATTTCAATTTCATAACGTACAGTGTACACTAACTACTCTCTGTATACCAAAAACCTTGTTAAAAACAAAAATTGGATTATACACACTCGTATACAAGGGAAGATTATGATTGTTTTATATCCACAGTAAAATTAATTGAATAAATTTTATTTTGTATTTTTATTTAAATGAGGATCTTAATGGAATAATTGGTAAAAATTCTAAGAATACATTATTTTATCGTCTTCAATTTAAAAACCTTAAAATTAAATTATAGGTAAAAGAAATTATAAATAATATTTTCTAACTCGTCACATTATAAATGCGAGACTAGGCACCTGACGTAAAACAAGTGTTTTTATTTGTAATTTAATTTAAATCAATTTTAATACGATAAATTATTATCTTACACATATAATATATTTTTATGTCTTGCATACTCGTAATGTTAGAACCGACATATACATCCGTATTTACATATGTACATATGTATGTATATAAATATTTAAAAAAAATAAAAAATCTAAGACACAACAACAAATACAATAAAAAATTTATTGCTCTGAAGAAACTGGGATACAAAACAAAAATAACATTTCTTCTTCGATATAGGCCCGCCGCGATTGTTTGAAAATTTAAAATTTGTTTACGCGGAAAATAGCGTACAATAATAATTCATATTCGGAGCACCACAACAATAAATTAAATTTTTCCTATCAAAACATTTCCCAATAGGATCCCCAAACATAATTTATTTATGTAAAACAAGATTATTTTATTGGAAAACACTTTATTATTCTTATATAATTAAATTATTTATTTATACAAAATTTATCCTAACCCGATATATTTTACTTTCCACCTGGTTTATAACCACTTAAACGCTTGGCCATGACTTGTAACTGAGAATTTTGTGTTTTAAATGAGATGTAATCACTGTTGACCGATTCGATGATTTTATTGCACACTCGATTAAAACGTAAAGCTGCCTTCGCGAACGTTGTTTGCCGTTCATCAATATCACGATCCAATTGGTTCAACATTTCGTTTATTTGATTATGATAGTTGATCGAAATTGTTTCGGCTTTAGATGGTTGATGGAATTTTGATAGTGTCATTTTGAAAATATTTTTTTTTTTTGGTTTACATACACGTTTAATATACGTTCTCGTGGAATATTTGCTTTGAACTGATTTAAAATGACAAAAAATGTTGGCTTATATAACCGTAGTTCCATTCTATACAGGTGTAATAAATTTTATGGTTATTATATAATTACAAATGGTTACCAAGTATTTCTTTTGTTTATAAGTTTTACACTTACAAATAACACTTAAAATGAACTATAAACTAATTAGTTTTAACAAAATTAGACTTTTGATTTTGAAGGAGTAAAAGGGAGGGTTAAATTGAAAAAAAAAATGAAAAAAAGCATCCGCCTTTTAAAATTATTCAGGGCGCATTATTAGAGATTGTTTGGTTCAGGCAATAAAATGAAATTTTATTAATTTTTATTGCCCTTCAGCAGGTAGGCATATAACTTAGCAGTTGGTCTTTAGTCACTATTTTCTTAGGTAGCAGTTGTAAATTATGCGTCATGACACTCTCAATAGATATTTTTCAGTTTGCATTACTTTTGTACTTACACATCTCTACTTTCGGAATTTCCACAAGTCTTGTAAAAACTTTGCACTTTGTAAAAATTTAGACATAAATAAAATTCTACAATTTATGAAGCTATCAGACTATAGATTATGATTTAACGTGATAGTTTTGTCGTGATAATTTAATTAAAAATTCAAATTTATAATTTTATTGGAATAGCGGAAGAGAAGTTCAGAACTGATTTTAATCTTAATTTTTCCAGAAATAAGTCCTGTTTAATTCCTTTTATATACTTCACTTTATAATTTATCGAATTCACGGGAGTCGCTTTACACAATTGTAACCAACCAACCAGTAGAAATAACTCATTAGATTTCGATAAATCGAAATTTAATTTCGATAGATACACAGTTTGTTAAATTTTAGTTTAGTTTTCAATCTGTAGAATTCCTATGTACTATGATAATGAAACCGAACTTCTCTTTATCGAGTAAAATAGTAGAATGATTTTGAGAGGAATAAGAGCAATATCTCATTCTCAGCTCTTCCAATTTAGTGAGTAAGATGAAACTCTTTGTGTGTAATAAGTTAATTGCGTTCGGTTAGTTTGCCGTTCACAATGCAAAATGAAAAGCTTTAAATGCCGAATTTTAAAGAGAAAACTGATTGTTTATACATTTAATGAAAATTAATATTTATTCGGACATTAATAAAAGTAGTGTGCACTTTAATAAAATGAGTCAGGAAATATTAGTTCGACCGAAGTGAAGCTTATTGAACTGAAGCCGCTCCTTTTTTGTTTGTAATTATCTAATAGTCGAAATATGAATTTAGGGTCAGATTTCAAATTCAGTATCTCCTATAAGTACCTCTTCTTTTAAAAAAGTTTAAGAAGGAAATGTTTATTTGTATTGGGAGCATAAAAGAATAAATATATATGTACATGTTTTTGAAGAAAAAGGCCAAAAGTTAGTAGCTCATGGCCATTTTCCATATACACAACACAAAATACCAACAAAAAATTATTTAAATTCTGCAAACAAAAGCGGAAAATCAATTTTGTTGCATTTCCGTTGAATTTTCAGATCGTTGGTACATTTCTAAGAGTAGCAACATTTTTAAAAGCTAAAATAAGTTGATTTATTCATATACTGTTATTCTTGTATATTTGCATGATAATCTTAAGCAACTAAGAAAACTAAGATTTTTTTGCTCACAAAGGAAATGTATATCCAAAAGGAAGTAATGATCAAGAAAAAATATTATTTTTATTATATTTTATATTTACGAGTATTTATAATGGGAAATGTAGAAAATATATTTTGCATTTTATTTTTAATACAGTTTTAACTGAACAAGGTTCTTTTATCTTGTTTTCATCACAAACCCAATTTAAATGAAAACAACATAAGTTGTAATGTTAAATCAGACTCTCCAGTTGTCGTCAAATCTAAATCGTTTTGATTTGTGTATATAGTATGTATAATATGTAGATAATTGATGAGTATTGATTATCATGAAAAATACACTTGTCCTGAATATTTATAATAATAAATATTTATATAATATTTAAATTAATAATCTTTTCCTATTAAATATACTAGTAATTTACATTTTAAATTAACACGATTTAAGGTAATTATATTTTAGTATAAGAAAACAAAAAACAATATTTTTTACATAAATAAATTAAAAAGTTATTTCCGTGATTAAAAAAAAAATGTTTTTCGTGCGAAAAAGATTTTCGACACAATTTTAATGTTTTTAATTAGAATTTCACCTGGAATTATAACAACGTGTGCTTAAACCATAACGACTTAACTCAAAATAAAATCATTAAATTATATTATAAGTGACAATAAACAGGTTTTTGGAGAGAGTAAGCTTGTTGCTTTTTTGTGCCTGTATAGCGGAATAACTTGTGTTCAGACAGAACTTATTAACTTTATATTTACCCTTTAAGTGCCCCATTTTTAAAGATCACAAAAGTGGGTCAATCAACAATTCTGACTATACATCTTCATTTAAAGTTTTACCGTTGAAATAAAAATTTACCCGGAGGCTTAATCCGGAACACATAATTATCCTTTGATCAGATTTTGGCTAAAGCAAGCCACAAATTCGGTGTTATAAGATACGCAATTCACAATATTGTGCGAGCATTTATGTGTTCGGGAATAGGCCTAAAATCAAAATCATTCGATTTGATCACTTTTTTGATCACTTTTTTAAAATTTTGTATATAGTATTTTTCAAAATGAAATAAATGAGTTTTATTTTGATGAAATTAATTGGTAGGAAAATTCGAATGCAATCTCTCAAAACATGTTATCCATCATTTTAATACACATACTATTGTGAATGAGCTACTACGCTCAAAGTAGTGTGTTTATAATGAGTTGGATATAACTTGCGACAATTCAAAATTCTTCTTAATATCGAATAAACTCGAAAGTTCGAAAATGTTTAATAATCTCAAAATATCTTCAAAATCAACTAAATTCAACATATATATAAATGTGTAAGACTGTACTCGAATGATTTAATTTCAATAATCTGAATATTAATGAATATTTTTGAAATTTCTGTACCAAAAGTCAAGAATACACATGGAAATTTCGAACAATTTCAAAAAGTTGTGAAATTGTTGAATTATAGCTGATATACATTTAGCCTTTTGCTCTACTTCAATAGACAAAACATGTACGTACGATTAAGGGATGCATTTTTGTTTGGTTTCCTTGCATTAAAACGAAGAGGCCCACTCTAAAAAATGTTATACAATACTATTTACAGCAATCCACAACTTTTTGGCAAAAAAGAATGAACAAATGAATAAAATATGAACCGACTTATAATATTGGAATTGAACGAAAAGAATTGAAACACGAAGCCAAGTGCAAAAACAATTTTTCCATATACATATGTACATATAAAAATGAAGCGGGCATATTTAAAATTCATTTTTTCCTTTCAATATGTTACTATGATTTTATAAATTTAGGTACAATATGGTGCAACTTTTTTTTCGCCTCAAAAACTTGTGCGTTGCTGTAAATAGAATTGAATAATATTTTTGAGTCTTTCTTCTCATTTTAGTACAAGAAAATGCATTTTTTATCGGATCTTTTGTCTTTTGGAAAATAGCAAAAGATTAAATGTGAATCAGTTATAATTAGCATGGGAAACTTCAAATATTAAAAATAATTTCAAAAATATCGAACAATTGTTTAATCGTAATAAAATCGTAATTGACCAAAAATGGAATTAAGACATTTTAAAAAACCACTACAATATGTAAATCTCGTTTTACTTACTGCATTTTTATCATAAATTATTTTCTTATTAAAACTATAGAGGACATACTTGGAATGATGTGTTACACAGTTTTTGTCGGAGGTAATTTGAAATTTTCCTGGCATAGACACGTAAACACGTCCACCTCCCAAAGAAAAATGTTGTTTCTAAATTGAATAAATTATTAACCATGCGGGTGGGTAGCATTTCAAACAAAGCTTTAAAGATCAATCGTGGATTGCGCAATCAAGGATTAAGCATAAATGTTTAAATTTTAACTATAATCCCTTGTTAGCTAATCCTCTTATTCATAAACACCCGATTAATATATTAATTTCTGTTTAATTCCTCGTTATCTTTTGAGACAAAAAAAAAATCGTTCATTTGTAGAATTAGAATTTTAAATCGAGGAAAACGATTAAAAGCTTTTCGTAGAATTATTCAAAATAGATGGAACATAAAAGTTTGATTAAAGCTTATTACAAATCAAATAATATTCTATCCATTTTAAATCAAGAGCTTCAACTAATCAGTCGACATAAATAAATTGCTGCTCAAATAGCTCATTAAAGCTGTTATGATTCTATTATTGTTCTACTGTTTATGCATGGGTGTTTAAAATAAATGGCAAAAATATAACAATATCATACCTCTCAAAAAAAAAAAAAAAAATCCTCCTTCAACACAAGATACGAGATTGCAAACAAAATGTACTTTATTGTTTCCAGGTTTGTTTTAACATTTCTTCAGAAAATAAGCAACAAAACCAAATAGACACACAAAGAACGCACGAAAAGAAAATTTTTAATGAAGAATTAAACTTTGTCTTTTTTCTACTGTTTCTTAGAAGTAAATGTTTATTGAAGATTCTTCATAAAGAGATTGTGTTGGAAAGAAAACATAACAAACAAACAAACAACTTCTTAGCTTACATCTCAAAAGTTACATTTTGTTTTATTAACAAAACTGTTTGAGGTTGTTTTGATTTGTAAATGTTTTGCTAAAAGTTAATAGAAAAGTGAATTCATCAAATGGTTCTTTAATTTTTTCAAATTTTATTGTACTAATTTTTGTAAATTTAATACTCATTCGTCATAAGTGTGGACGCCTAATAGGGAATTGGGAAAACAAATAAAAAAGGAGCTTGTAAAGATATCAGCGTTAAATATACAGCCTTTGGTTATATACCGTTACACATACACATGATGTGTGTATATATAAAGAAACAAAAACAAGAAGAAAAATATTTTTCAATTTTCATCATTTTTCACATTAAAAACAAAAAATAAAAGTAAAATGTTAACTTATGTTATTTATGTTATTAATCTGTGTGTACGGGATGTTGAAAAACATAAAATACATAAATTAAAAAAAAACTGATATATAGACTGAATTTTCAAGTTGAGCTTTGATTTTAAAGTTTTCTGTATAAGAGAGATTTCATTTCGTATCAAAACAATAGAATCGACAAGCACATAAAAAGTATGAAATCATCAACAAGTAATTTATCAATTTTATTGGGTAAAGCTCGCCTTTTTTATTACTTTACAGATATAAGACAATTAGGTTCACAAGTTGACGTGTAGTTAATGTGTAATACATGATTTTTGATTTATCGTATACATGATACTGTATACGTGAGTTTATAAATGATGTGAGGGTTAACTAACACGCTTCTTGACGTATGAAAATAGAGCACATATGAAAATTACACGTATTACCCTAATATTATGGGCATTATACGTTTTACCTTTCAAAGCAATAAAAGCTTTTGTATTTTGTGAAAACGAGTAACATTCAAATGGCGCGAGAATTTTATTTTTACAATTTCTGCCGTGTGTAGTGGTGGAAATCTAATTTGAAGATTATAAGGAAAATGTGTACATATTATAAACCACATTATGATTAAATTTAGGGCTGATGAAAATGTGCCTGTTTAAATTTTCTCTATGTATAGATTTATAATATAGAAGAGATGAGGTGTTTGATAAATGGTTGTCGATATATAATGATTTTACAATGTTACTTCATGAACAACATGATACAACGAATTAAATTAAGCTTTCAATTATCAATTTAAATTTAAATTCTACTGGAAAATGCATTTAATATCCCGACCAACATCAGATAAAAATCAAATTATATTTTGTTTCCAAATCGAATGCTATACCGTACATACTATCATCATCCTCGATATCTCTCTATATATTTTCTCGAAACTCTGGTACATGTATAAACAAATTTTCATTAGAAAAAAATAAAAAAATAAAATTGATCGCTAAAAATAAAATTGGAAAACTAAAATAATTTTTCATACAAATTTTTGTTGTTCTTTTGTTGCCTTAAGGACTTTATAGAATTCAAATAGACAAAAAATGTATTTTTTTTTTTTTTTTGTACATTAAAGAAAAAGCTTGTGTTGTTTTTTGTGTATGTTAGCTTTCCAAAGTTTAAATATTACTTTTGTTGTAAGTCACAAAAAAACGATGGTTTTCTAGACAAAACAAATTTCAAAATGGTATATTAACAATATAAATAGTCGATTTTTTGCTTACATAATTTGTTCTTCTACAATATTTCATTGTTTCAATCAGGGGTTTGAAAACACAAAGTCTAACAAGTTGTGGGGACTGACCAATCCTAAAATGTAAAGATCTAGTTCAAGATATCTGTTTTTCTCATCTTTAGATCTAGATCCTTAAAATTATACGAAGTTACCGTTACCCTAATGTGAAAATTTGTGAAATTTTGAATTTTGCATTCACCGTGCGGTCGGACCAGACAGAATCAACGCGAAATCTGTACTGATGATAAAGAGGTGGGTGGCTTTGCAATATGTTTCATCAGGGGGGAAATTGGTGGTATTTTCCAGAGCATTGGGCAAGATAGAAACATTGGAAAATTCCATGTTTCATTCACATTTCCGCTGACTCAATTTTGAATAACGCTGAACTTGAAAACTTATTGTTACTATAGACATTTTCAGCTTACGATTTTTTACTTCCATTTTAGATTAGTCAATGTACTAAACTTTTTTTTACATTTTCTGCATTCAATAAAAAAAATCTACTCTGGTCAATTTTTAATAGATAATTAAAATAAAATTGAAAAACAGGAAACAGGATGAAATCCTTTCATTGTAGTTTTTATTTGTTATATTTTTCATTTTCTTTAGTTTTCGCTCGACTCGTATTGCTCTTGTTAAGTTTATCTCAATTAGTTTAATTAATATTTCATAAAAATTACTATATAGTTTGACTGTTTGTAATATGTTTCAGACAATTGGATTTATTTGTTTTATTATAATAAATCTAGCTGGTTTTCATTTAAATAAAGTGAACGAAGCTTGTAATTAAATCACGAAACAATATTGTAAATGGTGTTTAGAGTGGAAGCGTATAGAAAAAAAATCCAACAAGTGTTAAACAATTCGAACAAAATTAACCTCTTCAAAATGATTGCATTTGTTTAAGTAGGTCAAGTGACATTTTATTTTGTCTCAATTTGGGAAATATTGCTTAATTCAAGGCCCCCGATGAATTAAACACTTTATTTGTCTTCGACTGTAATCACATTGAATTGTACCTACATATTTCCACATTTTTTCCACCTCGTTATTTATTTCTGAAAACACTCAAATCTCAATAATTCTCAATAAATAACGCAAAACATAAAATAACATTAAGCATTTAACTAAAAAAAATATTTGTATGTATGTATATCCTTTTTTGTTCCTATTTACTAAAATCAATACCATAAAAGTTCAAGAAACGAACGAATCACAAAAATATGTATACATCCATGAGTGGTATATACATAAAAATAAAAAAAATGTTGGCCTACATAAAAAAAATATTGAGAGAAAAATATCACACACAAATGGAAAATAAAAATTATTTTCCATCATCTCCAGTATTTTTCTCATATTTTTTTTTTTTTTGTTTTTTAGTTTCCGAACACACAAAATGAAAAACAAGGTTGAGTGCTTGCATCAAAATAATTTTTTTTTTTCCAATTTTATTTATGGCGTTGGTTTTTATTCTGAATTTTCTTTTGATACTTGTGTTCACAAAAATAAAAACTGCAGAGCATGAATAGGAACATTCTACTGTGCTTGCTTGCTTGTTACAGATTTTTCTATATTATTGAGAGAATATTTATGTATATGTACAGACTCTCATGTAACGAATGTTATTAATTTCGTGAGTTAAATTCTCTCTTCAGTGGTTGAAAAAAAAAATGAAAAATAACGATGATGATGATGACGGTTTTATTGAAAAATGGTAACCATAACAACAATTACGTCATTAAAAAAAATGTTGTTTTCATTAGTTAATATTCGTTCATGTAAATTGAAGTGTATTTTTGTACATATTTTGTGTGTTCTTTGTTATCAATTAGATGTACGAGTACAGTTTGTATGTACATACGTGATCGGATGTATTAAATAGTTTTCCAAATGACGTCATGGTGAATACTTTTTGTTGCATGAAACGAGTTTTAATTTTTTTTTTATTTTTTTATTATTCCATACATTATTAATGACCTAGTTTCTGGTTATTTTCGCTGCTTTGAAATCATTGTTTGTTGAACTTTGTTGAAAATTGAAAATTTTTCGAAGAATTGTGAATGTTTATTAAATAAATTAAATCTACAAGTCAATTGATGAGGGAATAAATTATTTGCAAAATCCAAAAAATAAAAGAAAAGTTCTTAATAATATTCAAAAAATTATTATTAATGTTGTTTTTTATTTTATAAATACCTTTCAATTTGTGAAGTCTCCCGCGAAAATCGCCGCCTTGATAAGCATCTAAAATAAGATATTTTGATTTTGTTTGTAAATCGTATTTACACAATTATTATTTAAAAAAAAAACAAAAAATTTTTGTTTGATTAAATAAAATCAATTTTCTATAAAAATCTAGCATAAATCTCTAAAATTTGTATCTAACTGTACAGGATTATCTAATGTAACACATTACTTAGTTGATACAGCTTAAATTGAGAACTTTTTTTTAACCCGTATTGAATTTAATTAAATTTTTTTTTTTTTTTTTTTTGGGGAGATTTGCTTTATGAACATAATCTGAGCTGATTAGAGCTTTTTAATATTGAGAGCAATGAGAAAAACGTGTTTTTTTTTAAATTTCTTTTCATCTTACAATTATTTCATACTAGCTCCTTTTTGTGATTAGAGATATCTCCGAGAATATTTCGCTCAATTTTTACAGTGGTTCTGCAGCTTAAGCTGAAGAATAACACAATCGAATTGTTTAAAATAATTGGAAAAATATGTGATCTTCCAGAAACTAAAACTCAAAGATTTGAGTTTTGTTCTATCCAGCTGTTAAATTTCGTCAGATTAGCGTTCTAGATAAACCATAATTTTTAATAATCTCTCAAATAATTTCATTTGCACACATTTTGTTTAATCTCTTTTGTTAAATTGCTTGGTCAATCACAAGAGTTATACTCGGTTTTGGTGGGAAAAGTGTAAACTATATAATTGATAATAGGGATCATGTTCGGGGCACACTTAGCAATTAGTCTACTTTGAACCCACATATTTAACATCCTAATCTGCTCAAATTGTAATTCTGCAAATTTAAGCTTTATTTATAGAGCGATTAAACAATAATTTTTCACATGTTGCTCTTACACAAGGGATTTCACTACTTTTAAAATGTTCGATCCCCCGCAAGACCATCAAAAGGATTTTTTTTTATTTTTTTTTTTTCGACTTTATTTTTTGACGTAAAAAGAGGTATACTAGGTACTCCTGTATTAGGTAGGACTGGCTAAACCATAACAAAAACAAAAAAAACAAAAAATTCAAAAAAAAAAAAAACTGGGAGAAAAATCATCAGTGCGAGCAGCACAAACAAGAAAATCTAATTTTCAAAGAAAGACAATTTTTTTTTTGTTTTTCTATCATTTACTGTCTATTCTCAAAGGTGACATCATTTATTTTCATTTTCAAAGTGGAATTTTCTGTTACAATTTTCATTTTTGCTGCTTTTCGTTTGCAAAATTATGTTGGTTACAATATAGATATTTACTCTCAATTTGATTTTTTTTTTTAATACGAATAAGACAAAAAAGCTCTTTAAAATGTGTAAAAAAAATGTCATTACTTTTGAATTTTTTTTTTTTTCGTTAAGATGTACAATAAGCAGAAATATAAAACAAAAAAAAAATTTGTCATCTATGGATATTTTTCTTGTTCGTATACAACTGCATTTAAATTAAAAAAAAAAAAAAAAATCTGAAACACTTTAGTTTCTGAGTTTCCATTTTTACGTGTCAAATTATGATTATGTTATTCCATACTGCTCAGCCCTTTTTTGTGTAGCGCTGATGACAATTAACTAAATGAATATAGAAGTTGGCTTTCAGTATAGTAGTTGTATTTGTTTGAAAACTGTTAGTTTACTTTCGAACAATTTACAAATCTGCTAAAAAAAATTTTAATAAAATTTGATAAAATCTTTAAACCACAAAGTTTTTATTTTTTGTTGAAAGTTTGCTTTAAAAAAAAACTTTATGTGATTTTAGTCATAATTAAAATAATTAATTAATCGTAATTATAATATCAACGTGGCTTTGCTTAAACTTTTTTTTGTGACACTTTATAGAATCTATCCTATTTTATTATATATACAGTATTGATATATTATTTTATATCAATTTAATATAATTAACTTGTAATTGATTAAAATCAGATATCAAGAATGTTTGCGATGTGTGGGAAATGAGAACAACCTATTTATTTACTTCTATGAGTAAAAAAAAAAAAAAAAATTGTTTTCACTAACTATGCTCATTAGTTTTAATTTAATGCAGTAGGAAAAAGTTTGCTGAAAACTTTGTTGTATGCATATGGAATGGATGCTCTTTATTCCTAGTTTAATATTGTATATACTGCAAGATAGTTCAGCACTAATGAGGTAAAATATTTGTATGTATATAGATATGATGCGGGTACCATATTCAACCGCCTTATTATTAATTCAAAATAACTGTAATACATATACTTATGTGGCAACAAGTTTACTATGTGAATGTGAGTGTTGGAAAACATACATTTTTAATTGCAAAATCAAAATTGAATTTTATGTTTTACCACCAAGCCAACTAGCGATGTACATACTATATGTACTGGAATACATATTCATCACCTTCCCTAATGTTATAGTGCGGTTCACTCGTTTATATTACGTTTGCATTAATTTATCTGTTCCTATATAACTCGATGTAGTTATTTGCATCATCAAATATATTTTAAAATCTAATTTTCTTTATAGCATCATAAGGATTAAATGTAAACACCAACAACAATATGTATACGTAACGTTAAAAAATAAAAAATAAAATTACATTTCCTTTTTCAGTTGAATTTTCAATTAATTAAATTTTACAATTTTAATCCTTTCGTTTTTATTTTCTCTTTTCATCGGTGTGTGCGTATTTGGTGTATAAGTATGTATACATATTGTGTGGAAAGATTTAAATTTTATTCGTAATTTAAATTACAAAAAATTTGTAGATTTAATTTCTTTTCTTTTTTCTCGAAAATATAATTTACATAGTTTGAAAAATAGTACATAAGAAAACGAGAAAATTAATAATGTTGAAGTAGAATGAAAATACAGGTAGATTTTATTTAGTTCTTAATTAAAGGCAACAGAATCTGAAAAAGATTTAAATTCCCTTTCCTTTTTTTTTTTTTTTTTTGTAAATTTTAATAATTTTATCTATGTTATTTGGGCTTTGTTTTCTTAATATATTAAAGCATTTATCCGGTTCGGGTTTTAAAAAATTAGTATTCTTGTGATAACTTTCTTTGTACCTTATTATATACAATTCATAGTTGGTCAGATCTTTTGTTCCTAGTTGTGGGAAATTGTATAATGTAATATAATGGAAATTAAACAAGAATTTATAAATAACCATTGTCGGAGGAACTTAGAAATTTAGATTGGATTTTACAAACAATAGTTTAAAATTTGTGTAACAGGTAATAGATAGAAGAATGAGAAATTTTTAATGAACTATAAATTTAAAACATCAGTCTGACGCTATTTCCAACCTTTCTGCTTATTTTTATAAATCTGTTGTGTATATTTAGAAATAAATATGTATGAGAAATATGTAAGACTGGAATGATATTTTTGAAGTTTTAATTTTATATAATAATTATATGGGATGATTGATTTTTCACGTGTTTTTGACAGATGTTCTATAGCTAAAACGTTACCAGAATATATTTTTCAGCTATTAAAAATTATAATTAAAAACTTTTGAGGATTGAGTATTCGACTTTTCATATTTTTCTAAATTTATATGGTTTCACGATGAAATTTATTAAAAATCTCATCCTAGAAAAAATCATTTTTTCAAAATTTACCTATACTAATATATAAATTAGTTCGTTTTCAAAACTAAATAACGGATGGAACTGATTTTGATGAAATTTTCACTATTGCATAGCGCTTACTTGCATAAGACTAACATAGGCGATTAAGATAAGATTGGAAATGCCTGAAAAGGGAAGTTTATTAAAAACTGTCGGTTCAGTGTGTCAAGGATTTTTGTGCCATATAGTATTACTTTTAGTGTGATTGCTACTGTTGGAAGGAGTATTTTAGTCTGATATAATGAGCACACGACTACATTTCTTATCCCATTATTTCAAAAATATACACCTATACCGGCTTAAATTGAAACCAAGCCATTATGTTCGGCTTAGGTGTGACCTATATGGCATGATTATAATGGTTTACTAATCACTTTTTTTAAGTACGCAAAATATTGCTCTTTATCATTTTATCCCTCAACGAGAAATTTATATCGGAAGTTCATACAATATTTCATTTACAATTTAGTTCGAAAACAATTTTTCAAAAATGTTTGACTCAACTCGTTAAAATTTTTGATTATTCCCTCCAACTATTTTCATACGAAAACTATATTTCATATTATTCTCGTTTGGTTTAGAATTGTGACTTTAAATTGCTAGGCCAGCGTACGAGTTGTTTTTTTTTTGCCTATAAATTATTTTTTTATCTAAACAAATATCTTCTAAAATTCCAACATATCCAATAAAAATCATAATAACTCATAAAAAATAAACTCACATGTATGTACTTGTTACGTACCGCTTTACTGAAACACATGTATTTTCACCAAACTTTTTTACTGTTCTTGATCTACACGAGGAAAAGTGGAAGTTTATGCCCTAATTTTGCATGTTATTTGGTCGGCTTACACCCAAAAGCAGTAAAGTAATTTTAATCGACAAATTTTTTTCGTTAACTCCTCTCTATATACTCGTACTTGGAAATGTATATTATTGTATTGTATATAGGATCCAAAAGTTGGATACACACATGGAAAACACAAAAATTTGTCAACTAGAGAATCCCAGCCAACACATTTTTTTTTGTTTTTTTTTTTTGGGCACCATATGTGAAATCATTTTTCTTTAAATTTTATTTTTTTCCGATTCGCTTTTGGGAATAATTTTTTTATTTTTTTTTATTTTTTTTAACATTTTCCATAAATGTACGTATGTATGTAATATATAGAAGAAGAATAAAATGGTGAAAAATTATGAATGGATTTCTGGTATAGTTTTCTATTTCTTGTACCTACAATGTATCATATCTTAAAGGTTATTTTATCAGATGGTGTTATCATAAATTTTTATATGTTACGTTCGAAATATGATAACAACAAAAAAATGATTTGTTTTTTTTTTTATCAAAACTAAAGTGAGAAACATGATAAAATATGTCAGTTAAGACAGATGGTTATGACATGATACCATGATAAATATTATTCATATGATAATTTATCTCGCATTTATCTCGTGAGGAAAAATATAGTTACGGGCTTACCTAAAACGAAATTAAAAATAATCCTTGTTAAATTTATTAAATAATTAAATTGAACGAAAAGTTATAATTTTTGAACCATCTACCGGCTTATAAAAATCAACCAAATTCATTTTACTGTTGTGTTCGTGGCCTATATGGCTTAAATATTGTTGAATAAAAAAAGTGTAATCCGTATTGGATTAAAACCTATAAACAAATGAGTATTATAATGGCGAAAGATTTAGCTATATAATACGAGATATTTAGTTTTTTTTTTTTTTTTGGTTGAGATAAAATATTAATATGAAAGTATTAAAACAGTATCAGTTTGATTGTAAACCACATACACATACTGAAAACTAAATGCGAATAAAAAACAAATTATCTTGAGGTTAAACTTAAAATATCCTCTGTGACCTATAATAATTTTTATAGCTTTTAATCCCATAACGATAATTTTTCATCTTCATCAACTTTTTATTTCTTTTATGTATTTGGTCTTACTCTCGTGTATACATAATATTTTGATACATTTTAGTTTTTATTTATTTATTTATTTCAAATATGGTTCTGTAGTTTTTTTATAAGTATGTATGTAGTATTTATAGTTTCACTGTATAAATATTTTTTTTGTGCTTGGTGAGTACCGTATGGGATTGGAATCCCGAAAATCATCATCATCATCATAATAATCGTCAAGACGATCAAATCGAAAAAATGAAAATGTTATCTTTATATATAAATATATAAACAAAACGTAATCACAAAATATATAAAATATATCTGTATTCGAATCTAATAAGAATCTTCGCGGGGGAGACAAAAACAAAATATTTAAATATTTGTTTCCGGAACTTTTAAGTTTTTTTTTTTTAACTTTCCAATTTACCAAATTGAATATATGAAAAACGAGGGCATGAACATTCTATTGAAAAGAAAAAAAAAATGTTCTCTGCTAACTTTGAAGTTTAGTTTATGTTGCATTTGTACATAAAATAAAATAGATAGTTGGAAAACCTACATGCATCTATTTTTAATGGTTTAAAAAGTATATATCGTACGTAGCACTAACGAAAAATTGGCAAATTATTCTTTTCCCAAAGGACTTTTTAGTTTAACAAGTTTTGTGGGGCTACGAATGCATCGGTTTACCAGCGACACATTTTGTAATTTATACATTATTGGGTTGGGAATATAATGATCGTTTAATGACAAAAACAAAATGAAAATTGAAAAATTGTAATTTTTAATTTTTGTTCGTGAAAACCGAACGAACGTTCGTTATCGTTTAAAACGCTCACCAATGGCTTATGCTCCGTGTTAACCTTTACTTTACGTTCAAAATACGTAATAAAGTTTTCATGTTTTTCAAATTTGATAGATGTTGCGTGTCAATGATTTGATGGTAATTCAGAATTTCTAAACTAATGGTTTAAATTTGAATCTTTAGTACAATTACTTTGCTGAACATAGAACTAGCTTTGCACTCTCATTTACTCTTGTTCTGGAATCCTATATTTATATACCAATGCCCATTATTACTGCCACATTAAACTTATGTAGCAAATCAAATTAAAAACAACATCCGAAATACATATAAAACATCTTCTCAAATTGTTGAAATCAAATTCGTAAATTTGATTGATTTTTGTTATGTAGTACATTCTCGTACATGAATTAATTAGTCCTATCTCAACATTTATCCAGAAAAAAAAAAAAATATTTCCTTCTACGTTATACTGAATATACGGACGAAGGTTGTATGTGTATTATTTTTTATAATAAATGTTCATTATCAAAACTTGATATACATATGTACGCATGTTATATAATTTCAACAAAATCTGAATACTTTGTAAAATTTGAGTAAAATTAATGATAGTATTACTGTTATTTTATTTCTTCTTTTTTTTTTTTGTTTAAAATCGTATTTCCAAGAAATTATAAAAATATTTTATTTAATTGAATTTTTAAAAATAATTTAAATATATAGATACAACTAAAATAATATTTTACTCACATACTATATATCTGTCTATTATTAATTTTAATTTAAACCGGGATTAGTGAAAACGTCAGGATCGCTTTGTAGTTTGCTAGAGTTGTTGTATGTATGTACAATAAATCGAAAACTAAGAAACAATTCATTAAATTAAAAGAATTAGGTATAATTAACTATAAACATAAAACGGTGCGTAGAACAAATAAAATCTAAGCATGTATTTAAATTAGCAGTTACTAATTAAAATAATTTACGCCACATTAGACAATGAATTTGAAATTTTATTTCATGAATTTTTGAACGTACACGCCATATAACACTTCCTTTGCGAGATTTTCTACTAACTTCCGTGAATTTAGTAAGTATGTGTGTGTATACCTATATAATCATATAAGAATTTTCATTTTCATTATATTCTTTCACAGTTTTTTTTACGATTTTCCTTTTTTTTATAGAACAGTAATTTTCATCGACTTTTCTTATGTTTGTTTGTTTTATGCTCGTATTTTTATATATCTATATACATACACACACACAGTTTGTATAATGATTGTCTTTTTTCGTTATTTGTCGATTGAATTTCATTAATAAAATTACAATTCTATTTGATTATTTTTGTCATGTTTATTGATTTTTGAATTAAAATTAAGCCATTTTCATTTCATGTGTCTCATTGGCTATATATGAATAGATAGATATATGTACGAGTACAAAGTCGAAGATTATTAGTTTTAATTTCATTAATTTCATTTTATTAAAAATCACAAGTGATATGATTTTTATCTCTTAACTCTTAATACTTTTTCCCGATTCTAATTTTAAATTAAAATTTTTATTAGCTATGTGTTAAGGTTTTTTTTCTCTTAAAGAGCTGTTAAGTATCAAATAATATTATTTTTTTTTATTTTTTGTAACCAAGAAAACCATTTTTTATGATTATTATCGAGAGCGAGAACAAAATTTTGGCGTGTTACTATGTAACTATATATATACTATGAAATAATAAAAAAGCACAGATGCAAATTACAGCTTCTAAAAAGAATGGGGAAATGAAATAAAATTACAAGAAAAATGAATTAATAAAATACGGAATTTTTTTTCCGTTACGAAGTATATGGCTAGATATTTTGTGTAACTTTAAAGGTTGTTACTAAATGCAAATGAAATGAAAATTTGTGTCGAATTTATACATACACATATTTTTTCTTGTGCTCTTCTTCATTTCAAAAGTAACATACTGTGAAATGGTTATTTGAAAGACATTTGAATAAATTTTCAAGGCTTATATAGGTTAGCGACACAAAAAAAATATATAAAGAACATTTTGGTCGTTGTATAATAATGTATTTGGCAAATTTGTCAAAAACTCGTTTTATTTCTAGGCTAAGTATGTATGTTTATGGAAAACATTCGAAAGGAATTTTTTTATTGTATTAAATTAAATATGGATTAAGTTTGGTATTATTATATTATAAAAGGACAGTTAAAATTTTCAGCGAGCTTTTCGTAGTTTTAAAGCTAATTATTTTATTTTTATCTTAATTAAATCTCTCAAATTTCCTCAGGACTGGTTATGTTGCTAATATTGAAAAATACTATCACAAAGAATCAACTTTTATTGCAGAAAGATATAATACAATTAAGAAGATCAGTGAATGATTTGTAAGTGAAATAAGGCGCTTGTAAGATTCAAAAGTGGTGAAGGGTTCTTGGGAAATAAGTCCAGTGATATAGGATAGCCTATACGCTTTCTTAATTTTGATTATTCGTATATCTGTAATTGCTGCTGCTTCTTGCTATAAATTACTTAATTAAGATTTAATCTAGACAAAATAAAATATTTTTTTATTTATTTATGTTGAGCAATAGCTCATTCACAACAGAACATGCCAAAAAGCTGGTTCACATTATTATAATGGGAAACTGCAATTAAATAGCGCCAGGATTCCATCTCACCCGTACAGTTCTGCTATTTCGCCGCAGGGTTGTTGAATCGTCGAAGCCAACCATTTCAATGTTTAGTTCACCGAATCATTTTTAACTACATCAAAGTCGAATGCAAACGATATTTGGAGGATCACAATATTTCGCTAATTTTTCCATCGTTCTCCTAATTGTCCGAATTTGTATGTTCCAATGGTGTGTTCGTGCTGGTAATTTCTATTCCACATAATTTTTGGGCAAGCTATTTGTACACAATTTAATCATAATGTTTCTTCCTGCATCCTATTTATTTAGACATTTGATTTTTCCCTAAGCAATGTGTACGGGGACGTTTTAATCTAGACCACTTTGAAATTTTTATAGAAAATTCTAATAATTGAGATAACAAAAGGTGCAAATTTTCAGGCTCCTAACTAAATATATTCTAAGAAGCAAATTTTCTTACTCTAATATTCGCGCTAAAAAAATTCGGATTTAAGAAAATAATTCCGTTATTCAAAAATTATAAAACTATTTTTTTAATTATTCAAAGAACATAGGTTTAGTTCGGAAATTAAACCGATTTAGTTAGTTTCTGATAAAATTGCCCAAGTTTCATATTGCTAAACTAACGATCGATCCTACCTTGTTAAGTCAATCATAGTATCATGTACATAAGCAACTGCAGTGTCGGCTCGAGACTTCTAAGCGCCTTGCGCGAGATTCGTTGAACCAACCTTTTATTTTGTTGTTTATAACAAAGAAAGAAATATTGAAATTGACTGCTATTTGGTAACACGGCTCTACTAAATTTTTCGTGCTTAGTCGCAATTATTTTAACCTCAGTTACAGCTAATCATGTTACATATTTTATTGTGCAAAGTACCTGTAGCCATGCCCTTTTAGATGGGGAAGGAGGGGTAGATTCCAGGGGTTTTCACTGACATTGGGAAAATACTAAAAAAAATTAATTGAAATTAAATTGCTTAGTACTCATTTTTATTACGATTTACTCTTACAGTTTACAAGTACCTCAAATTTCGAGCATGCTTTCAAGTGCATGGTGAAACTTTAAAAGCATGAAAACACTCATTTTAAGGCTTTTGAAAGCATAAAAATACTAATTTTAAATTCAAAAACCAAATTCCGCTTACGGAGAAAGGCAAAAACACGTCTTTATTGGCACTTGATACTTAATCAATAAATTTTGTTTTCAAAACAAATTTTGATAATTCTAATCTATCGTCAGTTTAATCAAATTCTAAATTATATCCCCTAGCTTACCACGGTTTATAAGTTTTGCATGGTGAAACTTTACCTAAATAATCGAAGCGAACTTCTGAAAAAATATTTATCGAACTGTGGAGAAGTTGTGATATAACAAGCACTTTCCATCAACATTTGACATGCTCTAAAAATATAAGTAATATTTCCGCGGCTGTTGCATATGCCGTTTGCATATTAATACTACTTAGTTGTGCATGTCATTTCAGCGATAAGGACTATTTTTGTTCAATAAACTTGTGAACAAGTAAAAGTTGTTCCAAGTAGTTTAAAATGTCACGTAATTCACCTCTTGGTTTAAAGTCAGAGTAAATAAGACCGAATTATTCAAAGGACGCCTAATTTTTTAAAGAAGATATATCAAGTAACCGCCAGATGCGAGTTATCATCATGTTTTTGTTTTTGATGAATTTCAACTCGAATTATATGGAAAGCAAGAATATCCTTTCAGTTTTACTTCCCTGTTTTGTGTATATAAATGCTATGGTATGCTTATGCAATTTACAATGCATTAGTAATTAGATTTATCTGAATTTTATGTTCATCTAATTAATCATAAGAAATATCAAGCAATTATAATTCATGCATTATTTAAAACAAAAAAACTTAAAACAGAGGAAAATTTGATTTTCCTAGATATAAAAACCTGTCAAATGTTCCGGATGGATACATTTTATTCATCATTTAACGTTTATAATTTTCATTTTAATTATAAAAGCAAAAAAACACTAATTTTAAATTCAAAAACAAAATTCCGCTTACAGAGAAAGGCAAAAACACGTCTTTCTCAATTGTGGCACTTGATACCTAATCAATAAATTTTGTTTTCAAAACTAATTTTGATAATTCTAAGCTATCGTCAGTTTAATCAATCAAATTCTAAATTATACCTTCTGGCTTACCACTGTTTATAAGTTTTAAGTATTAAGCGACACTTTAAAGGCATACTGTTTTTAGTCAGGCAGCGTATAGTCGGATTATCCAGCACATAATATTTTTTTTAGTTTCAAATAATTTTAGAATTAAACTGGACAAGGAATTTATTTATTTAAATATAATTGAAGCAAGAATTATCAGACTTAGTCTAGAATCTAGGCTGACTTATTTGACATAAGAATCGTAAGATTTGAGCTGAATATATAAAAATAAGAATATATTAAATGACTATACTGCATAATCCTCGAAGATTGAATTATAACCTAAATTAGAATTATTCCTATACAATATTGTTGAATAGAATTAATTATAAGGCTTAAAGACCAAACCAGTCTTGCTGTTCGTGTTGGACTAGACAAACCGGGCATCAGGGTACATATTAAGAAAATATTTGTCGAACACAAATTATGTAAAGTCCCTGCATTCTCTTATCGAGAGAGCGCATCCTTATTGAAAAAATTAGCTAATTTAGGTATTATTTATTAATGAAAGGCGGTTTTTCATTAAAATAACTTTATTATTTCTTGGAAATGAAAATGACTACGAGTTTTAATGAGAGATTTGTCATATATGAGAATGACAAATAATACTCTAACAAACGTTTGTTTTAGGCATTCTGTCATAGTTTGTCTGAAAAAATACCTTTTGAAATAATTACAAAATTATTTCTATTTATTTATTTATTTGAAATTTTTGTAAATGACATAACTTGTCACATCTGCATTTAAATACAAAGTTTAATTGTATTCATCAAAACTATTCATAATCCAGAATTCTCCAAAGTAATTAATTTAAGCACAACCGGTTATGAATATTCTAACACAAAAAAAAACTATAAATGAAAACCATTATTGTGTTATGTTTTCTTTATTTCTAAAATACAGTTTCCAACAAACATGCACCAAAAATACAAAACACCAACCAGAAAAACATAATTTAATATTTTAGTTATAAAATTATAAACAAAAAAAAAGTTTAAGAAAATTTTAAAAAATCCGAAAACTTTGTTATACATTGTTTTTTGTAAATTGTTTTTTTTTTTGCACAAACTCAAATCAAATTTGATACATAAATACAAAACGAAAAAAATTATTAAATCATAAGAATAAAATCTAATTAAAATTTCTCGTTCTTTTCCCAAATAAGAAAAACTCAAATAATAATAATAAAGCAAGAAAAAATTAAACACCTGGTTTAAGCTGTTTAAATAACTTAAACGTGTATACATTTTTCAGAAATAAAAGCTTTCCGAATATATAAAAGGTATATGTATATAGATTTGTACTCGTATGTTGCATGTGTGTGGTTTTGAAAATTTTACCATGTCGTGTACCGCTGCTATAGTGTAAATTCCCTACATTGATATAAAACAATTTTGCTACCTGTGTTAGACGTGAAACACAAAAGATAATCTTAGTCTTTAAACCATAATCAAATACTCCATAATCTAATTTTTTTTTTTTGTTTTTTTTTTTTTTTTGTTTCCTTGGTTAAAAATAAAATAAAAAGGAACAACAATGGTAACAGAAAATCAAAAAAAGTTTTCTTTTACAAAAAATTTTCTTTACTTTACTTGTAGCTGTATATAATAAAATAAAAAAAAATAAATAAATAAATATCTGATTTCCCATGTGAAAAGTATTTTTTATTTTATTTTCTTAAAAAATATATAATTTTCTTTTTCTTTCGCCTTCATTTGGTGAGAATCCCGAAAAAAATAATATCAATAATAATAACATAGGATGAAGGAAAATATCTAAAGCACTTAATTTCTTTAAATTTTATCATTATCCATAAGAAAACTTTTTTTTATTCAGCCTGTCGATTGATTTATCTTAACATACCAGAATAGTGTACACACACTATTTTTTTTTATATCAAACCCAACTAATTTATTAATTGTCTTAAAGAGCTTTTAGATGACAGGGAGAGATAGAAATAGAAAATCTTCAATTAGTGTAACAACGATAATTCCAGTAATATTATTAAAGTTGCAATATTAAAAAAAAAAAAATTGGAAAACAACGGAGAAGGGAAATCTTCAAACGAACTTTTTTTTACTCTGTGCTTTTGATTAAAATATTTTTCACTTTGATATTCTCTATGAAATATGATATACATATTTTTAGTATATATACGAATACGAGTAATATATAATGTTATTTTCTGTCCGGTTGTCTCTCAAGTGACTCTATATAAAAAAAGTACTTTTAGTAACTTTTCATTTTATTTTATAATATTGTAATAGAAATTCTTTTTTTTTTTTAATTTTCAAGGGTTTTATGTTTGTTTGAATTTGTAATTTTTAGTTACGGAATATGTATTTTGAAATGTCATTGGGGTAATTTCTCTTTTGTACCATAGTAAAATTAGAATTTCTCAATGATTAAAATTTCCATGTAAGTGTACAAATTAATTGGATTGGTTAGTAATTTTTGTAGGCCACTCTAAAATGTTACCTTTATTTAAAATTGTGAAATTTTTATGTCGCACGATATCGACGTCATTTTAATTAAACAGTGGTGAAACAGAGCTTAGTGCTGTAATCATGTGATAAAGCTTTCAAATATTGAACTTTT
Organism: Tipula vernalis; assembly: GCA_958295665.1. Taxonomy (NCBI): domain Eukaryota; kingdom Metazoa; phylum Arthropoda; class Insecta; order Diptera; family Tipulidae; genus Tipula; species Tipula vernalis. The sequence goes on from OY282560.1 coordinate 368,466,561, forward strand.
TTGAATGTTAGTAGTGTTGGAAACATATAAAGCTTTTAACCACAAGTATAATATTTAATGAAACAGAAGAGAGAATTTGGGATAGCTTTAGAAGAATAAAAATATTTATGCTGAAATTGTCCTGGTTTTAGGAATGCAGATATACCTCAATACATAACCACAACACTCGATCTAAATAAATATAAAACTTGTAAACAATATGAATAGGTTGAAAAAAGCTTTTCAATTTATAAACATTAAGACAAAGTTTGAAAGTGGCTATTAAAAATATTTCTTTTCTCTTAGCGCATGAAACAATAACACACTTTATAAGCGAGTGAGGTAAAATGAATAAGTTTTCAAATAGTATATACATCTGTACATATACATATATAAAAAATAGCACACTGTAGATGTAAGCATAAAATTTTATGTTGGTGCACCTAGCAGTTTGTTAATATTTTATTGTTTTTTGTGTTACAATTCCCGTTTAAGTTTCTCATTTATTTTTCTTCACAGCTTCTGTTGAGAGTAATAGTAAAAATTACATGTATATATGTACGTATAGTAAACTTTTGAATTAATAATTTACCAGAAGTTTTGAAATATAATAAATTTGAAAACTTAAACCACCACCACCATCAAAAAAATGATTTTGTACCGTCTTTGTTTAATTTTCTAATAAAGCTTAGCTTATAGTGAAACAAATATAACAATACATATAAAATGCATAGCATTTCTAAAGAAATAAACATGTGCACCTCGTATACCTACAACTCGTGATTCGATAGGAAATGTGCAATCACGTAGGTACATTTTTTATTTATTAGTTTGTTGCAATTTTCTTATATTTTCCGTGAGTTCATATACAATATTACATTAGACAACTTACAAAACAACATGTTCGTTCTGTTTTCTGTATGATTTATGAAAAATAATTTTTTTTTTGTAGAATCGAGCACAATTTTATTAATTTAAAAATTCATATTTGTTTTTTCGTAATATCAACAAGTAAAACGATATATTTTAAAATAAAAATCAATTAAACACAAATAATAAATGAAAATTTATAGCAAATTTATTATTATTTTCCAAAAAATGTACTTAATTTAATAACAAAGAACAAACTGCACAAAGTGCAAGACATAATATTTATGTATAATAAAGCCATCTATTAATCTAGAGATGATAATATTATAAAAAAAATTATCTAAAGTACACGTACAATGTAGCTTACACTGTAACAACAAGGTTTTAAGGAAATATGCATACAGCGATGTGTGCTAATGTCAAATGAAAATATAAATTTTTAACAGTAAATCTAAAACGGTGGAAGATACTTAAAACTTTCAAGATTTTAAATATGTACAAACGTATACATATAACAATAATTATCTTCTAAACAAATTTAGAACAAAAATTCCCTTAAGTTATGTGGTAGAATAAAAATTAGAATTTAGCAGCAACACAAATTTTTAATTTATGGTATCATCATGCTGAGCTTAATTACAAAAACAGTAAATAAAATGCAATATAAAGTTTCAGGAGCTCTTCTACATTTTGTTATTGTTGTCGTTGTTGTATTGCATATCGGTATTTATCGGTATGGTATAAGCTAGACGTGTCAAAAATACAATAAACATTTTGTTGTATTTTGATAATAATTTTAATACAAAGCCTCATTTCCCATTTAGATCATCCCTCGACAACAGAAAAAGCTCGTAATAGTAAATTTGTTTATATATAAAGCGCGCTGACAACTTTTTTTCTACACCATATTTATATGTACCTACAACATAGAGTCCTTTCTTAAAAAAGAGCATTTGATATATTTTTACAGCTTTTTTGTTTGCCTCTTGAGGTTAAACTGAGGTTAAGAATATACAAAGGTAGGAATTTTATCTTTTGTTTCTTAAATAAGAGTGTACCTACTCGTATATAACATATAATGTAGAACAGAACAAAAATAAAAATAAAAAATTAGAAAATTGTTGTTAAAAGAGAAGAAACCGGAAGATATATATTAAGCGTTAACTTTGAGTTGAACGGTTATTAAAAATATGAAACTTTTTGTTCTACTATATAAGAGTACAAAAAAAAAATTTTTGTTACAGAAAAAATAAATTGTTGGTAAATTTCCTCTATTTAATAACTTAAGGGGTTGAAACTTTGATTCACTTATCTGTATTAATCTCTGTATACTGATATCAAAATTTATATTAACAAAATAAAGATTTTTTTTATTTGGTATATAGAACGAACGACGTTCGTCTTGAGATAATCTCATTTAATGGAAAATAATAGTACTGCAAATCATGCTAAAATATAATTAAAACTTGCAAACATTATTTCATAATTGGGTCATACTGAACAAAATTGATGAGGCTAAGGGTAATGTGTCCAAAATGAAACGGACGTACAGACATCGAAAAACAAATTTATTTTTAAATTGAGAAACCAACTAAAGTAATTAATCAAGTATTTGGTTACAAAAATTGATTTTTTTATGTACGTACATGTTTGTTATTAAATTAAACGATTTAATTAATAATTAAATTATTGATTTTATATTATAAATAAATTCGCGAAATCATTAAACTGTAATAAATTATATTTAATTTTATTACTTTTCCCAAAGTTATTGAACTTTTTCGAGAGATGTAAATTTAATTTTTGTTAGTGCGGTATCCGGTCAAAATGTGGAAAATTTTATGTATTCACTTGAGATTATTAGGGATTTCCTTTATGTGTATTTTAATAAACTTGTGCCACCACAACCACTAAACACATTTCATTTAAATGTACAAAATATATCACAATTACGTACATGAAAATAAAAATAATTAATTTATTTTGTTGGTGCTGGTTGAAGTGTTGCTCTTGGGGTGCAATAATACTTGTACATATATTATTCAAATGAAGTATGAATTGTTGAAATATTAATGTTCTGCATATTAACATTAATTATTTTTAATTGTTTTTACATACTCGTATATACATATGCTATATGCGTCAAATAACAGAATCTTGATTTATGAATGTTTAATTGGCCAAATAATGATTTCAATTAGACAAATTCTCATTGGCAACAGAAAGAACATGTAAACACATTTTTTAAACAAATTGCTAGACTAATGTTCTCCAAACGATTTCACGGAGACGAACAACAACAACAAAAAGGAGAAAGAAAACGAGACGAAGATAAGGAGTCCGCCTACAAAATTCACAATATTTTCGTTATCATTTATTTTATCCACTTTCACTTACACAAAAACCTTTATCCAACCCACACAACAAAAAAAAAAAAGCAAACAAAATTTAATCGAGAGACCATGTCCGTAGAAAATTTTAGTCTAACCGAACATGGCAAAATGATAATCACCGCTAGTGAATTTTATTAATTTTTCACTTTTTTTTTTTTTTTGTGGAAATGTCATTTTAATCATTCAATGTTAACATCGCCTACACTTTTCTAATACAAATTTGGAAGCAATTATAGGTTTCAGATTTCGAAAAATACCTAGCCATAGAAAAAATCTTTACTTTCGTATATGATGAAATAAAGAAGTTTAATTTGATTAGTAATTTATTGGAATTAGCCGTTTATTTATAACAGGGAAAAAGTTAACAATTGAGTTGTGCAACTTTCTTAAACATATCACAAAATTAAACAGAAGGCGAAAGCCAAACAATTTTTTTGGATGATTTTCCTAAACCGAACCAAGTTTTAAACAAATGGTTTTTACTTTTGGTTCAAACGATTGATCTTTCAACCCTGTGATTAATACATTGTTCGACTGATTGAAAATGATTTATTGCATTTAGAGCAAAGATTTTTTATAATTCATTTGTTCTATTTTCAGCAGTTAACATCACCACTAAATTTATTTTCTAAGAATTTTCTTTTTTCTCTTTTATTCAATCAGTTTTAGCACACATTATTTTATTATTTTTCACTTACGATAATTTTATTTTAAAAGTTTTGCAAATTAAATTAAATTAAATTATTTGTTCAGAAGTTTATCTGAATTTAATTGAGCTTCTCGTCTACAATGATTATGGTTTATTGTCTGTTTTGTACCTTAAGGTCGCCTTTTCAACCAATTAAACTTAACTTTTTAATTATACTAAAGATTCGCAATTTTTACCCCAAAAAATACTTACTAAAATATTTAGCATTTTATTTTATAATATTTTCTTTTTTGATATACAGATCGAAAATTAAATCAAAAACAATACGCATCAAGAATTTGAAATGAATTTGAAAAAAAAAAACATAAAAAATATTATAATCAAATTGATAGAAAAAATGACAAGATAATTTCACTTGAAGGCATTTCCATGGAACATCAACAAAAATGCTATAGGAAAATATAAAAAAAAGATAACAAGTAGAAAAAAAAATTAACCAATGTCCATCGAACTTTTTTTTTATCTCAATTTTGTATGATGAAATTTTATCTGATTGAATTATTTCTATTATTTTCTTCTCTTATATGTATGTATATATGTAGGACTGTAACAGATTAATCTTTCAATTGTACAACATATTGGAAAAATTTGCTTTTTTTTTTTTGTATTAAGTTATTGAATTAAATGTTGGAATTCAGTCGAAGTATCAGTTATTTGGTTGCTTTCTAGTCACATTTTGAAAACGATAAATTTTTAAGGTATAATAATTAGTATTAATTTACAAAGCTATTTTAATTTTGATTGAATTTTTTTCTGTCTACTGTTTGATGTATGTAGGCAACACCGGCAAAATATCGGTTTTACGAGTATATGTTCGCTATTTAGACCTTTTGGATAACAATTCATACGTACATTAATGAATTGACCATCTTTGATAAAGGTCGACATTGAAACAAATGTTCTGTATATAAATATATTTTGAATTCAATTCAGATTTCATACTCCTATGAAGGATCCCTTTTATATTATAAAATTCACGTTACATAAACATCCTTTTCTTATACACAAAACCAACAGAATTATTTTATTCTATTCTGTTTGTGTGTTACTTTTTTTAATTTTTTAGTATTTTCAAGTCCATCTTTCTCGAACACAGAACTATATTTATAGAATATCCATATCTTATCTATAAAGTCTATAATTTCCATCTTGTATTTTCGATTTCTAGTATTTTTTTTTCTGTTAGTCAAACGTGATGTGAATTCGAAAGTTATCACAAAAAAAAAAAAAAGTTTGGGAAAACTAACGAAAAAGTGAACGAAACACACAAAAAAAATTGAGAAAAACTAAATAAACAGGCAGACAATAGAATTTCTATAATGTGAACAAAAGTTACATGGTGCCATATACACCATACAATATAAAATTATAAGAATTAAGAACGTAAAAATAAACTCGGCTTAAATCGAATTTTGCTTCTTTTTTTGTGGTTATTCATTTAATTTTCTTTTGTGTGTAAAGAATTTTTTTTCACATATACAGTGTTTCTCTCCACTTTTAATGTATTTAATTTTTTTTTTTTATATTTTATTGCAAATTTTCCAAAGAACGAGGCAAATTTATCGTTTGGATTATCTTCTTCATACCTCCTCTCCATGTTTGATTATTGATTATCTCACGCGTTCAACATATAATGTATTTTATTAATATTTAAATTTATGCGCCATGTTATCCCTTGACCAGGGTCGTGTCTCTACCTTACGTGCGGTTTCGATAAAAACGAAATTTTACGAATTTTAGAATAAATTATGTAAAGTAATATCAATTTCCAAAATTGTGATTTTGAAGAATTTGAATTTGCATTCTGAATTAGAATAATTATGAAGTGACGACGTAAACACCAAGATTATCAAAACATCATAACAAAATAAGTAGAAAAATTTTGCTTCATACAATTGAATTTCAAAATGTGATTTTTTTCAAAATGTCAACTATTCCAATATTTAAAAGGACCATGGAAAGGAATCCATGTCGGAGAGATCAGACAGAGCAAAAAAAAAAACAATACTGCGTTTTTATTTTACACGTACTCTTTTTTTTTGTTTTTGCTCTGTCTGTAATGCCATGTCCAGGTGGTTTAAACCAAATTGGGTAGGATGTAAAATGCGAACTGGGAAAGAGTTGGGAGTGCCTTGAGCCCCAGAAAAGATTGCATAGATAGAAACAAACAATCAATTTAAAAGGACCAAAATTTACCCAGTCAAATTTGGCAGTCCCAAATAATCTTATGTCCTTTAAAACGTTTTCAGTTATATTCTATTGGACTTAACTAATCTATAAAAAAAGCAAAATTTTTATTTGCGCGAATGCATTTTATGTGTGCATTCATACCAGTACGTCCCTTATTTCAGTTTCCTCTTTAATTATTGTAAGATAATAAGTTTCTCTGTAATAAATGTTACTTATAAGGTAGATATATAATAAATACATATATAACTTCCTAGAGACGAAAAGTTGTATTTACTTTTTTTAAAGTTTAGTCTGATCAAATCTCAAAAGCCTTAACCTATTTAGAAATGAAATAAACTTTCCTTTTGTTAATTCCTAGTATTTGTATGTTTGTATGTATGTATGTATAATTTTTCAAAGGATTATGTTCCTTTATATATCCTTATTTATAATAAGATTAAAAAATTATAATTTTATAAAACTGAAAAACGAGGGAAATTTTAGCTAAAGAGAGATAGACAAAACATTTAGTATGAGGTCCGAGAGTAGATTACATTTTTTACTTTATCTAGATTCTTTAAATATAAATACTGATGATGAATAACAATTAATTGATCCCTAAACAAAACCATACTAACCACAAACAACAACAGCAAAAAAATGGAAACTAAGGAAATCCATAAACTTGTCAATCAAAAAAGGACTCCATCAGCATTCTAGGGGATGGATGGATATATTATTTTAGTTTAAGAAAAATCATAAAATAATCTCTCCCACTTCTTAAATCAAATACATATATAAATATACACAAACATTTCCAGATATAATTTTTTTCCCCAAAATAAAATTTATTATTTAGGATGCTCCTAAGACATAAAGGATAATATTTGGAATTTAACTCTTTAGGAAAGAAAAACAAAAATGCTTTAAAGCTACTTGTGGATTAAAATTAAAGAGCTTTTTTTAATGTTTAACAATTTTAACATAATTATCGTTGTAACACTATACATTTTTAGGTTAAGTTTTTGTTTTTGGTGATAAATTTGGATTTTTTCTTTTAATTTCATGTTCAGAAATAATAATGCGAGATTATTAAAATTTTTTAATCAACAAAAAATATTTAAGATAGGTTTAGCTTATGGAGTAAGTAGTTTGTATATCAAATATATGGTCAATATAGGGAAAAATATGTTATTATAGATGCGCAACTATCTCTTGTTTTTTTTCCCTAAAAATCCCATTTTTAGACAATGTCAAAGCATCAAAAATAACACACAATAGAAAATGAACCTTCACATGTGTATGAACATTTGGAACAAATTAGTTTTGACAATTACTATAATTTATCTTAAAAAAATTTTATTTTTGCCACATAATTTATATAATTTTCCTTTTAGCTCTGTTTGTTTTTTCCTTATGTTTTTGCTGTTGATGATTATTTTGTATAGATGGATAGATAAATGTGAGAATATTTTTTTCCTATTTTTCCATGTCATGTTGTTTATTTTTCGTAAGATTTTTATCATTAGAGGAAACAGAAGAATTAGATTGGACGTCTAAATTTGTTATGTTTGAAGTGGTCTCATGGAAACGTTGGCATTACAAAATATTTATTTTTGTTCTTTGTTCGTCTGCGAAAATCGATTTTATGTTCCTAATAAATTATCACCATCACTCGAATATGGCGTATGGCTTAAGTGGTAATTTTTTGTATTCTTATTAATACATAATAAAATAGATGTAGGTTTTTCCAAATACTAACTAAAGTTAAAAGTATTTTTTTTTATTTGGATGAAACTTTTTTGTTTGTCAATAAGTTTGGCAGTCCATTTTACGAAGCAAATTAAATATCGTATCAAAATATTTGCTTGTAAATCAGAATCTCATTCTCCGTTAGTCCTTCACATTCCAAATTTTCAAGAACATATGTATGTATTTATTGCGCGAATATCACGATGCTTTGGAACTAAAAATGATTTAATAAGTATTTCTTCATAACACAAAAACGCTAAGACTTGATTTATATCCTTTACAACAGCCATGAGCGTCATGGGTTAATTTGACTTAGATGCTTAAGTGGTGACTAGCGAAAAATTATAAAAAATAATAGCGTTACTTAATAAATTTAACGAAGCTTCGTTAAATTAGATCTGTCACTTAAGAAAAATTAGGAATGCACGATTCTGCGCTCAAGCGTAAGAAATAAATGTCTAGTCCAAATAATTTTTTTGGATTTTATTTTGTTAGGTTTTACTGTGGTATAGTTATTTATTAATTTGGCAATAATTTTCTAGCGAATTTTTTTCTAAATGGTAAAAATGTGAACATTTTGTGATTTATATTTTTGAATTACATAGCTCCATTTTGATTGCAAAAAAATAATTTAAAATATTCAATTTTATTTCACTACAAGTAAAGAAAAAATTCTTAAATTTATAATTTTTAACTGGTTGGAATGTCAACAAAAATTAAGAAAAATTAGTGTCGTTAAAATTTTTAAGTTTATAATTTTTCAATGGTTGAGCCTTTACCTTCATTCTTAACAATTTCGAATTGGTACGAGTAATTCTTTCTAATTTTCTATTTATTAGTAGTCTTTGGTTTCTAAAATTTTTTTACCTTTGATTTTGAAATTGCTATATAGAGACAATAATGGCATTATGCTTGTATATTTTATTTTTAATTTTTCCTGTGGGCGGCGCATTCCCTCCTTTTACAATCGTTAATTGTAGACTAAGAGCCTCTCGAGGAAAAAAATTGCTCGTGATAAACTGACACTTGAATCATTAGAATCTATTTCAATGATCTCCAAAGCTCCAAGTTTTTATTAAAAATCTTAAACATGGTACAACAATCGTCAACATTAAATCATTCGGAAAAGCATTGTGGATCCAATTGCGGATTAGTAATGGTATAATTAAAATGCTTGATTCTTCCAATAATAATTGTGAATTCCTCGAAATCCTCCAGCTTACATCTTTTGTGGTTCTACAATTCCAGTTTTTAAAAAGAGTGATGATTTACAATAGAACTACTATTTCCCTTTTAACCAGCATACCAAAAATTTTCGAGAAACTAATAAACGTCGGTTACTGAGTTATATTGTTTACTGCCGGCAAATCCTCTGAAGAAGCTCTTTTACACTAGCTTTATTTGTCGACATCTCGAAAGCTTTTGATGCAGTCGACGATGTAATAATCACATCGTAACTGTCTAATATTTACAGAGGTAACATTCTTGATTGGTTAAAGAGCTTTTTATGTGAAACTTTAAGTTGCCCAGGTCATATAAATTATGGCGTTCCTTAAGGCTCAGTTTTAGGTCCCTTGTTGTTCCTATTTTATTTTTTTATAATTCGGCCTTCGAAATTGATCTCATAGGACTACTACATTTGCTGATGATTTAGCTCTAAATCTACGAACGATAATGGTTCCAATGTAACATATTTGGTTGACACAGATTTAAACAAACTGAGTAAATGGTAAACGCTTATCAAATTGATCCACAATTTCCATTGCAGGCATTTCGCTTATATAATTTTTCTGGGCATAATTATAGACATAACGACAGCAAAAGAAACCATAACGTCCAGAAAAAAATTGAGGTGTGGCCAACACACGACTTTCTTTTACGAACAGAGAATTTTGAGAAATTTTATTTTTTTCCTAATTTTTTTTTTTAATTTGTTTTTCATTTTTGGAAATATTTTGTATTAAGTAGTTTTTTGTAAACCTTATACTTTTTAAGATATTTGCAAAACAAATTTTCTGGACCAAGGGAGTGGCCACTTCCGGTTAGCCGATTTGGAGTAAAATTCACTAGGACCTCCCAATTTATCAAAAAAGCTTAAATCTGAAGTTTCAGTTCGATTGATTAAACCATCTGGGCTGTAGAGAGGACACAGAAAGACTGACAGACTGACAGACTAACAGACTGACCGACTGACAGACAGACAGACAGACACTATTTCGAAACCCACTTTTTCGGACTCAGGGGACCTAAAAACAAATAAATTTCTAAAAATCTCAAGGTTCAAAATTTTCATGATTACTATACTTTATTTTACTAGAGTAAAAGAAAGTAAAAAACCCTAATCCATACGAAACGTTCGTTTAGTAAAAGTTCTGCAAAATTATTTTTTGGAAATCGCACTCAACTCCCAAGGGCCAATATCGGCTATTGCCAACAATGATGACAAAGGTTTGGCTAGCACATAGAATAGGTCCCTCAAATACCTAGTTAGAAAACCCTAATCCATATGAATCGTTCGTTTAGTACAAGTTTGTCACATGGAATAGGTCCCTTAATTACCTACATAGTTAAAAAACCCTAATCCATATGAATCGTTCGTTTAGTAAAAGTTCTACGAAATTATTTTTTGGAAATCGCACTCAACTTCCAAAGGCCAATATCGGCCATTGCCCACAATGATGACAAAGGTTTGGCTAGCACATGGAATAGGTTGCTCAATTACCTAGTTAGAAAACCCTAATCCATACGAATCGTTCGTTTAATAAAAGTTCTACGAAATTATTTTTTGGAAATCGCACTCAACAATGATGATAAAGATTTCGCTAGCACATGGAATAGGTCCCTTAATTTCCTAGTTAAAATTGAGGGGTGGCCAACAAACGACTTTCTTTTACGAACAGTGAATTTTTAGAAATTTTATTTTTTTCCTAATTTTTTTTTTAATTTTTAAATTTTTAAATTTTTTTTTTAATTTTTAATTTTTTATTTTTATTTGTTTTTAATTTTTGGAATCAATTTGTATTAAGTAGTTTTTTGTAAACCTTATACTTTTTAAGATATTTGCAAAACAAATTTTCTGGACCAAGGGAGTGGCCACTTCCGGTTAGCCGATTTGGAGTAAAATTCACTGGGATCTTCCAATTTATCAAAAAAGCTTAAATCTGAAGTTTTAGTTCGATTGATTAAACCGTATGGGCTGTAGAGAGGACACAGACAGACTGACAGACTGACAGACTGACAGACAGACAGACAGACACCATTTCGAAACCCACTTTTTCGGACTCAGGTGACCTCAAAACAATTAAATCTCTAAAAATCTCAAGGTCCAAAATTTTCATGATTACTATACTTTATTTTACTAGAGTAAAAGAAAGTAAAAATTGGATGTTAGGTGATAATTTTTGTTATTGGACACTTTTGGAAACCTTTGAGTTATTTCTATTTTTTGGTTTTTTGGGCTATTTGGTTTTGGATTGCAGATCGGTATTCTATATATATATCATTTTTCTTCAAATTTGGAACGATATGGTCAAAATTAGACCTACTACCGAATTTTAATAGTTCCTGATGAAATATAGAACAGCCATAACCGTTCCATTTGGACTGTTTGGGTTGGTGCATAGATCGAGCGAAATAATATACGTTTCCGAACTTTATTAATATAAAAGTGTATATATGTAAATTAAGTTTTCCCTACGATTCGTAGGTAAGATAAGATATCGCACTTAGCACAAATAATAAATAATAATTTCCCCTCCCAGAACGAGATGTTCTAGTGAGTACGGCTTTGCATACAATGCTGGAACAGAATTGCGACAGCAACCGACAACCACTTTGATTCATTTTTTACGTAAATATTCTGCGCTCGATATTAAGATTTTAGCTATCTTGCTGGCCGTATAATATTTCCGTTATTTTTTGAGGATAATTTAGAATTAACATTTCAAAACTGAAAGACCAGTTGAGATTACTAAGTACACCATCCTGTAAAAGAAAATTGCATAGTTTGTTTATTACTTATTAATCAAAAAGTGATTTGCGGTACAGCAGAGCAATCAATATTTAAATGCAAAATAGCGGTAAAATTAAGCGTTTTTACACAATTTTGAATCACCCTGTACACGAAATTTATAAATTACAAAAAATCTGCGGAAAAAACTGTTCCCAAGTTAAATTCCTTAACTATTCATTTTATTTCTGATTAAAACAGGTGCTAAATAACAATAAATTTATTCCTTGCTTATCTATCACACCTTACCAATTTCTATATTACACAGAAAATTTAATTTAAAAACTTTTCTTTGTTCCCTTTAAAGTTTAAATAATTTATTATTTATTTTAACTTACTTAGAAAATATTTTGTATTTGACTTATATATTTATATGTAAATTTAAATTTCATTTTTAGATTTGCTTAAATATATATATCTACATATTTAGATTTTTGGAAGATAGGTAACTTCATGAACATTCAATATACACGTCTATACAAAAGGTTTTACGTAAAAAAAAAAAAAAATTCAGAAGCGATTGATATGAAACTGGGTATGTCCTGTATAATCTACTGTGTATAATCAACGTATGTTTTTGCAAGTTCAATGTATTTTAATGTTGCTTAAACAAAACAGAAAAATTTAACTTTATAGATTCCAAATTTGTATTTTAATCGAATTATCCTAATAACAAAAATAGATAAAATTGGATGATTTGCGGCTCCCAAAATAGCAGACTCGCTGATAAAATGAAAATTTAAATTCATCAGAAAAGCGTAAATTATATTCATCACACATTGTGCGCACATATTCAATTTCTTTATAAAGGTAATCTAACATAAATTGTATCTTATTCCTTTAATTTTAATTATAAAATAAATTGTTTTTATCTATAATTTTGCCTCTATACTATGTAGCATTATTATATTCATTTTAGTAAAAACTCCAGAGAGTAATTTAATGATTTTCGAACATTTTTTGTGCTGTGTGTACATGTATATGGTAACTATGCAATCTAATACATATATATATATACATTATACATATAAAAAGTGAAACAAAATCTTGCCCAATAAAGAAAATGTTGTCGAAAAATTTAGTTATGTTTTGGGAAATCTATTGTCCTTTTTTATATTGAACTTTATTTACGCATTAATTATTATTTGTGTTGAAAATTAAACCCTAAATTTTAATAAACTATATATTTGTAAATTCATTTGTAATTCTCCTATTTTACTTAAAAAATTTAATATTTAGATACCAAAATTCTCATTTGAGAAATGTTTTTCATTACCACACCCGAAACAGATGAGAAAATACTTTTTAATTTGCATTCCAATTTTCGGTTTTTCCCAATTTTCCTAATACACACAGTGATTTTCCATCTTTAGAAAGAGATTTGTTTATTAAAAGAAATTTTTGTTGTTGTTTATTGTATGTAATTTATTGATTGATCGCCATCTTGATTATCATTACAACCAACATGATTTAAAAATAATAAAATAAAAATTTATTTCATCGTCAACAAAAGCAACCATCAAAATAAACAATATTTTCTGCTTTTTTTCTAATTTTTCCTATTTTCCTATTCAATTTCTCTATCAGCGCAATAATGGAAACATGCGCAAATTTTTTAACGCATACAGATTCGTCTATTTTGGGATACATACATACATATATCATCATAGACCAGAATCGTCAGAATAATTTTTTTTTAAACTACCATATATGCCGTACTCGTATATTTGTTGTGAACATTTTCTCTACGTTTTATGTAGATTCAATTGAATTTTTATTTTCACCTGTTTGTTTATGTTCTCTCTTTCAAATGTAAATTAAAAGAAAATTATATTTTCTCAAATAGTAATTGAAAAAAAAAAAAAAAAAATGTCTGATAACATCATTATAAAAAATAGCTGCATGTTATACACAATTTATATTATCCCTAGCTTTGTGCCAGTCTTTTCCCTCAAAATTTTTCTAAAGCACAAAATAAACGAATTGCTGCAATTTTGATTTGATTTAATATTAAATGTATACCTTGAAGGATTGACATTTTATATTTTTTATTGCTGAATTGGTTGTACATAGATTTGGTATAACATAATTTTTTTCATTTCAGAATTATTTATTATTATTTATTTGTATTTTTTTTTATTTATGAAAATCAAGTAGAAAAAATTTATTTTAAATTGAAAAATCATTTCGATATACATATATTTTTTTTTTTTTGAAAATATAAATTTGTAAATTTATTGAGCGTAGAATTGAATTGAACATTGAAATAAAATATATATTCCGAATTGGTACACTACATACATACAAAAACTATATGCTTCCCAATGCAATTCGCATATCAGCTGAATGTGATATATGCAATCAAAAAATATAAATCGAGAATTTTGTACTGCACTAGTGACAGATTTTCAATTAGTTAAACTATCACTTTATATAATTATGTAAAATTTGTCACTCCACGTTTTATGATTTGCTCATATGTTACTATGACGAAAACTACGAATATCATTAAAACAGTGGTTAAAAAAATATACTTAAGGCTGGAAGATGAAATTTTGTGGTAAAATGTTAATTAAATATAAAATACCAAATTTAAATACACACTTAATTTGCTCTTCTCTCTCTCTCTCTCTCTCTCTCTATTTTAAGTAAACTTTTTAAATATTTAAAATTTTATTGTTTGCATAGAAAAAAAATAATTGAATTTTATTTTTTAAATTATATTACAGGGATTTATTAGTACATATACTATATACAACAACAAACCTAGGTATATATAGACGTACACAACATACACACACATTTATGTATTTGCTTAACTTATTTCTTATTCTTATTTTTTGTGGTAAATTCAGTCTTACTCACATTTTATCCCATCGACGAAAAAAAATAATTCTTTCTTTTATGGTTAATTATGTTTAATTAAAGTGGTTTTACTTGATTTATGTTTTTATTACACATAATGCTTAAATACATGAAATTTTGATTAATTACAAATCAGTTAAGATTTAGGGGCTTAGTATGTACACACATTTTCAATCATGCTCTAATATTTATTATTGTACATTGATTAAAATACTGTTACATGATGTACGAGAGATCAAAAAGAACAAAGAAAGCTTTTAAGCTTGGTGAAATTTCTTTAATAATGAACAACCGCATAAATTTATTTTCTTAAATATACCGTTACCCGTTGAAACCTGACCACTTTTTTATCTGCCCATCCTAACAATTTTTGAAATTTAAGTTGTTAATTTCAAATGAAAAGCTTAAATTTTGCCGACAACGTAATTAATATTTACTTGTGACACAGCTCAAAATGTTTTACCTCTTTTTGAACATAATTTAATGGTTTAATAAAATTAGTTTCGTGCCAATCAAGTGTCTAGTCATCCCTGGTGCTTATCCGTAATGTAATACAAAATAAAAATGTTGAACATGACATTTTCACCTATCATCACAAGTGTTCTACCTAGAGCTCTACCAATGAAAGGGTTTTGCATAGGACTAAGTAAAGTGTGATTTATAAGAAAAGATAATTTGTTGTGAACAAAAGTGTATTAATAATTAATAAAGATATGTTCACGAAAACCGGCGTAGAACGGCGTAAGTAACAAAATAAATGAGAAATAAGTAAAAACATAAAAAATAAATTAAAAAATAAAATAAAGAGTTGGTTCATTAGGTAAAATAGTTAAAATGATTGTAACTGAGTAAAAGACAGCCACAGAGCTCTTGGAACGCGCGTATTACTAAATTCTGCCATGCGTCTAGTACTCCACTCTCTTGTTCCTCCTGTTGGGATCACTTCCGTTTCTGGGCTCTCTAAATGTTGTGTACCGTTTTTCACTTTTATTTAGTAGGTCTCATCGCACTCAATCAACATCTCAAATATACATACCGGTTAAGAACTCACGGAGTTATGTAAATAAAACCGCCACCGGTCTTAAAGACCAGTCCAGTTCTATTATGATATTTTCGGTTAGGAGACAACTTTATCTATAAAAGATGACTTTTTCTTTCGACAGCAAACCAAGTTAAAAAGTTTCAATTGATTTTAATGTAACACGTGTTTGTACCCTCTGGAGTCTTTTCAAAAGTTTTGCCTCCGTAGCGTCTGATTTAATTATTCTTTTTTGCTGTTTAGCTGTTGTATTTTAAAAGTTCGTAGTTAAAAAAAATTTATCAAACAACTTAAAACTTGATTTAAAATGTATTTACTTCCCGGAACAATTACTGCAACTCATAATATTTGTTATTAGTGTTATTTTTCAAAAGCACCAATAAATTGACTTTCAAAAAATGATCAATTTGTGGAAGAATCTCAAATTCTTTTTTAACAGCTTTATTAGTATAATAGTTGTTTATGAATTAAAGAGCAGGAGGGAAGTTATTACAAAAAAATGTTTAATAAGTAAATAGCTAAACTTTTAGAGAATAGATTTCAAAAATATTGTCGACATTACAAATAGCCACGACACCCTAATGATACACTAACTATATTATGGACTAAGGATATAATGGTCATGCCTTAAGAAATTAACTAATATTTTATATTTCCGGTTATATTTACAGTAAATAATAAAAAAAAGTAAATAATCGACGCTTAAAACATAATTTATAAAGCACGGTGCAAACATTAAACAAAAAGTTTAAGTTTTATGTTTTACAAACAAAACGTGATAGTTTAAATAGTTGCTATTTCCTTTCAATAATTTTTCTCATTTTTATTACGTATAAATTTATAAAAAAAAAGAACGAATATAAAACGAGCTTAATGATTAAAGCTCTAATAGTTGTTAATGCTTTTTATAGCTGTGTGAGAGAATCTTGATTCATGAGCAACATTTTTATTTCTTTTTCAATGATTTTTTTTTTATTGCTTTTGATTTTAGATACGACTAGGATGTACATAGAAATAGCGGGATCATTCTATAAGTAAGTGGATTCTTATAGTTTATACACATATAAGTTGCAGCTGATTAAAATCAAATTGAATAATAAAAAGTTTGAGAAATAATTTATTAACGTGAGCCGTCAAATTAATTTGTCTGTGTTCACATTTTTGGCTAAATCGAATAATTTCACATTTATTTAAAACTTTATCCTAACATCTACCATTTAAAAAGA
Source organism: Tipula vernalis (assembly GCA_958295665.1). Lineage (NCBI taxonomy): Eukaryota > Metazoa > Arthropoda > Insecta > Diptera > Tipulidae > Tipula > Tipula vernalis. The sequence continues at coordinate 368,483,572 of OY282560.1, forward strand.
AAATCGTGTTTCAATTTATTTTATATTAAATTAGGTGTTTATCTCTATTTTAATTTATTTTTTATTTTGCACATTTGCTCAATTGTGTCTATTTGTATGTATATACCACACCAAACACAATCAACTAAAAACAACACAAAAAAAACTTTTTCACTTGTGTTGAGAATGCGGAAGAGAGTGGAAAATGGAAACGATTTTTCCTATTTATATTTTATTGTATCCGTATATAAACTCGTATTTAGAAAGAGGATTACCGTAAAGAAATAGAGTATAACAAAAAATAAAAAAATAATAGAAATTGCTTAAGAATTAATAGAAATGTCTGCATATAGTACAAACACTTTAGACTTAGAGGAAGGAAACAAAATACGAAAGCTATGATTTTTCTCTTCGCTGTTCTGTACGAGAGCATACGTATCTAAATTACATTCAGTTTAACACAAAAAACCACTAAGTATCACAACATTTTTTATTTATTTCATTTTATCTTTAATTTTTTTAAATAGTTTATATCCAACATAAGTTTGAACCGGAGTTTAATACGTTTAAGGCTTATATAGTAAGAGATCCAATACTTTATCCCACCTTTTAAATTCAATTAATTACTTTACGTGAAAACTATTACTCACAAACTTATAGGGACAAAACTACAATAATTAAATTGAAATATCGAAATACGAGAAAGAAATATATTGTTTTATATATTATATTTACAATATAAATTTGTATATTATTCGGAGGGAGAGATGATGGAAAAATAATAAGATAAATCTGAGCTTTAATAAATTAAAATAAAGAAATAAAAAAAAATCTTTGAGCACCTGAATATTAAGCAGCATACATAATATATAAAAATCTATAAATATATTTATATTTACAAAATCTTAAAATATAAGATGAAACAAAATGTTGTTTATAAAGCTCGACTTCGTAACATTTCGAAATGATTTATAAAACTACGCGAAAAAATTATATGACAAATTGTCGACACATAAAATACGTGCTACAATCAAGAAATTGTTATATTTTTCATAATTTTCCAACAACGTAAAATTATTTTTTTTTTACCATGGTATAGTGCTACTGCTGCTGCCGCTTCTGTATATCTGTAAATATTGGTCGTTGTTATTATTATTTTTATTTTATATTTTTTCCCATCCAAGATCCTGTTTTATTATTAATATTTTTGTTATAATGTAGTACATACAAACACACATATCCAGACATAATTTTACACCGCACAGTTACAGTCGTAATATATGACCAAAAAGAAGATAAAAAAAAAAAAAAAAAAAAGAAATTGTAAATTTCACAATAAGATAACAAGACAAACTATAAGATTTCGATTCATTTTATTTTGTTTTCATACTAATGTTATTTTTGGGGTTTATAACCTGTGTACTATTCGATTTGTGCGAATGATTTGTTTTGGCAACGAATATTGGCACTCGCAGGTGCTCCTTCGTTCATAAATTCATATTTGTATAGTTTGGATTTGATTAAGTTAATTAAATTATTTATTAGTAATGTCTCAAAGAAATTTAAATAATTTTTAAAGATGACCTACTCAGGATTTTAAAGATAATTATTTTGCCTGAAAACTTTATTGAAAAAATTCGGCATTCTTTCAAAATTTCGTTAAAGCTTTTAGATTTAATTCTGTTGATTCGTCAAACAAGTGAAAATTTTAATGTTACAACCAAATACTATAGTTATAAATTTCTTCAATTTTAGATATTTTAAGGGCTCCGTGAATTAAGTTCGCGCGAATTCATTGCGCCGACTAAATTAATCTAATTTTCCCACATTTTGGACGCGAAATAAATTCATTTTTAATTTTCAATTAAATCCTCCGAGAACTTAATTCACTTTTTATTATCAATTAAATTCACAATGAAAAACCAGTAAAATAAACTATTTGTTTAAACTATTCGTAATAAGTTAAATTAACTTCATTCTATTGTTAAAGTACAAGTATTTTAGTACTTTATTATGAAGGTATAACTGTAAAGTGTGCGAAACGTTTCAATTTTATTCAATAATATAAATCCTTTTCAAACTTTTGTAAACCGATAAGTTTTATTTTTGTACTTTTTCATGAAAGTGTAAAGTATGTGTAACATTTCAATGTCATGAATCTTAAATTAATTTCAAACTTTTGTAATCCAATAAATTTTTCTTGGCTTTTGTTAAATTCATTTCAATCTTTTGTAAGCCAATAAGTTTTTAGTAATTTATCATTGGGAAGTATGTGTAAAATCAGAAGTTCGTTTCAAAACATTAAATTCATTTTAGTCTTTGTTATTCTAATAAATTTGTGTACTACTTTTTCACGAAGGTTCAATTTCAATTTCAATTTTATTTCAAGACGTTACATTCATTTCCCTTTCGATGACAATATTTGTACATATTTCAATATTCTAATTTTTGTGGTGGAATAAATTCATATTTAGCGGCGGAGTTAAATTCATTTGGAAAATAAATTTATTTCGCTGACAAATTTGAATTTCCGCGTCATTCGAAATCCGCGTCATTTAATTTTTAAAAGCTGAATTAAATCAGCAGGATCGAAAACGAATTGATTGATTCTAAATCTGACATGGCAAGTTTATTATTTTTTCGAAAGTCAAAATTACCAATTTTGCATGAATCTTCTAATTTAAAAGAACTTAAACCTACGGCAGTTTTATATTTAATAATATTTTCAAGCTTCCTCATATTATAATTAACTAGAAAATATTTTCTCGTTATTTCAACTGTTGATAAAACAATATATAAAGCTGGTTTTAAAATTATTTGTGGTTTCCGGCTACTAAGCTACATATGAAAAAATTAAATTAATTACCAAAGCTTATAAAAGACATAATTTTTTCTAAATGTGCACATCGAAAATATATTCAAAACCCACATAAGTATTTTACTATGCTGTATAATAAGATCAATTAATGTAGAAAACTTTAAAATTACGTATTTTACCTACTGTAAGATAGAAAAAATTTTCAAAATTATTTACATACAACTAAAATTTTTTAGATTTTTCTGCATTTAATATACAAAAAAGTAAAATAATGTTATTGTAAAGCTCTATGCATCATGAGCATGAGAAATCTAGTGTTAGTTATTTTCATTATTAACATAAAAGCTTATACAATAACAAAAAAAAACTTGAAAAGTATACGTACTTAAAAACATAAGTTATATTTTAATATTTTTTGTAGAAAGTTTTCTTATAAATATATATATATATATATATATATATATATATATATATATATATATATATATATATATATATATATATATATATATATATATATACACGAATGAGCACTTACATAGAAATATGCATGTAATTTTGTCTAAGTTCATACCATAATCGATTTTAAAAACAAAAAGGCACACGCAGACAATTATACTTATAAGATAAAATATTTGGGTTGTAATTACCTTAACTTAAAATTTTTTTTAATAATAATATGTTATAGTGCCACCTGGGTGTTGCTATTAAGAATTTGGTAAAATATGTTCGAGCACATAGGTTAAATTTATATTTAATTTATACGATGGTTGCTCCGGCTCAATTTAATTTTTTTTTTTTGACAAGTAAGCAAACCCATAACTATAGGAACACCAAAAAATGACTTTATCCTCAAATTTTCATTCCATTACCATAATATAAAATATAATAACTATTCAACCCAAAATCAAGGTAAAATAGGACAATATGTTTACATTTTCCACTATATGAATAGATATGATATACAAGTGACCCTTTTTTCTGCAAAGACAAAAAACTTTTATTAAACATTTGTGCTCCTATCGCAATCAAAACAATGATCATGAAAAAATCAAACAAAAAATAATCGAATACATTTAAAATTCTAAACAAATCGTATACAAAACAATTGAATACAATTAATATTGGTTTATGCGGGAGATAGAAGAGAACTAAACAGTAAATCGAAATTTATAACATTTTCCATTTTCAAAACAAGAAAAAAACTTTGTTTTGTTCTTAACTTATAATAAAAAAAATATAATCTGTAGTCTTTATTCCCCGACTACATAGTGTATCCACATACATATTTATATGTAAATAGCGATATGTTTGTCTAATACGTATACCAATACATAATTAAATTGATTTAGAAAACATAATTAAATTGGAAAAACGATTATTATGTTTCCATGTGTGTGTGTGTTTGTGTGTGTGTGTATTTAACAAATACTGTATCTATTTTCGGTACCATATGATATTTCTATTTCACGTAGAAGATATATAATTTTCCTATCGATATTATTTGTTTACTTGCTTTATAATTCATTCAATTGAAGAAAATTCACAAATATGTCTTTGATATCTACGAACACAAAAAAAAAGGAATCAGAACGATTGGATTGAAGATTTTGAAGTTTTTCATGGTAAATTTATTACAATTGTAGATAGAATAAATGAAGCGTAGGAAGATGCTGGATAAATAAAAAAAAATGTTGAAATGGATATGCAAATAGGCATCTTTTTTTATCTTTACATACTTGTGTATAAGTAATCAACTAAATCGATAGAAATGTGTAGATAAAAATATATGGTTGGATATATCGAAACCACATTATAAATTGTGATTTTATGGTGGATAAATTCGAATTTTTTCTAATCGTCAATCAAAAGCACTAATGAAGGATATATTGATCGTTTGTAAGTGTGCATGTGTGTATATTAAAAATGTGATTTTGTTTTTCTGGTAAAGTACGATAAGCCTTTTTTTGTAAATAAAAATTGTATCTTTCGGAGTTTTCTTTAATCCGTATCTGTATTTATAAGTTTAGGGAAAATTTCATTAGTCGTTGTAAAAGTGATTGAAACTTGTAATCTTCACTCAATGATTTTTCCAAAATTTACCAAACCTTACATGTTGTCTACAAATTAAAGTTTGATTTTTGATTCCCATCCGCGAATAACGCGATAACACCCTACTTCGATGTTCGATTAAATATCAACGTCTAGAGATTCTAGAGTGTCATCATCTCATCATCATTAAAACATAATTCTTAATATTCAAATAAATTATATTTTTGGTATAGGGCTCTTTATTTTTGCAGATTTAAGCTTGAGATTTCAATCCCAATTCGGGATCATTATCAAAAGCATAAATGCTTATGCTTTTGATAAAGATCCCGAATTGGGATTGAAAGCTCAAGCTTTAAATATATAAAGAATTGGCTCATTATAAATAAAAATAAAAATAATTTATAATTCTTAATACAAAAAAAAAAAATTCCGTTGTCGAATTTATTTTATTCTGAAGTAATTTTATAATAATAAAATATTTTTTTGGTTTTTTGGCTTAATTTAATTTTTTAATAAAAAAATCCCAATGGTTCGACAGTATATTCTGTCATTCTCAAGGGAACCATAGTTATAACTTGTACAATTTATAATGATACAATTTTTAATCGTTGACTTGTCCTGTATTTTTATAAAAAATATTAATAAAAAAAATTAATTAAGCAAAAACATCAAGCAGTTATTTTATTAAAATAAATAAAAGCTTAATAAATAATTCAACTATTTTTAAAATTCCGTTATAGCAAAATTACGTAAAAAGAGGGTCCATTAAGCGAGGAACAAGTGGAAATGAGGGTGTACGGTAAATTTTATTTTTTCGGATTAGATTCTTGACATATAAAAGAGTTTAAGAATATGACTGAATAAATTAGCTTTAAAACATTTGATTATTAAGGATTCTGACCATGTATTTGACTTACGCTTTATCAAATATTCTGTTTAACCTTTATAGTTTAAACAATTTAAAACAAAGTGCTAAAGAATGTGGGATCGGTTGGGTTTGCTCATTAACGAAGTCACATAATTGTTGTCTGCAGATAGAAATAAATTAAATTTGTCTTTACATCATTAACAATTTTTCAAAATACTCATACTTTGCATTTTAAATCGGTTTTTGCACACAGGCAGAAAGAACTGTTTAGTACCAAAATGATGGGAACCAAATTCAAATTAGCGTAAACTTTTAGAAGTAAATGGATGCGCGCATTTTCCAAGACCTTAAGTAGGCTTAATTCAATTTTTTGTTTATAAATAAGGGACAACAAAAACAAAAAAAAAATATTTTTACTTTGCTACCATTTCTCTACCATGCCAGACTATCGAATATGAAAATGGCCAGAATGGCAAAAGACGTTGCTACTTTGACACAGTAACATTAAGAAAAACATGCATATAATTCGAAACTTAATTAGGTACATTATCTATGATTCTTTGAAAGATAAAAATTCTACGATTTGCCGCTGTATAATAAAAAATGCTAAAGAAAGGTTTTCACATTCGATAGTTTGAAGTGTAATCTTTAAAATAAAAATTAAGGTGTGGTCAGGTCAACACATCACTTTCTTATTATTTTTGATTTTTTTAGTTTTCGACTTTTTAAATTTATTTTGTTTCTTTTTAATTTTACTTTTATTTTGGGAATATTTTGTATTTCATAGTTTTTCTATGAACCTTAAAATATGAGTAGTTTCTATACGTTAGTAAAATAAAGTTTAGTAACCATGAAAATTTTGGGGTTCCCTGAGTCCGAGAAATTGGGTTTCGAAGTGAGATTAGTCTGTGTCTTCTCTTACGTTTAACCTTCAAATTTCCTAACGCCAATGGTAAAAAAGACCGTGTCGTGCAAAATTGCAAATTCATCAGCTGAATGTCGAAGTTATGAAAGTTTTTAAGTTATGAAAATTTTGTCAAAGGCCTTTTACCTGCTCAAAACAATCTGTGAAGAACTCATTCAGATAATGGATTAAAATGTTATCGCGTTCATTAATGTGATATGTCTCTCAACTCAACGCCAAAAGAAGAGAGTAAAATTAAGAGTTCTTCTTCGGTACGTCAAAGATGGACCTATTGAAAGCGTGTAGTCTTTCTCGAAATAAAAAGCCATTCTTTGAGAAATTTACTTACAATCAAGTGGTAAAATATTTTCGTCGTTTCTAAGCAAACTTTTTTAAATTTTACGTCAGCACTTTATCGGGACATGAACTTTGAACGATATTAGGGAATGCAGCAACCAGTTTTTTATACTAAAAAGATTGCAATATGCATGTGCTCCTTATGAAGCCTATCATTAAATCTTAAAGACAAATTGTTGTCGGCCGCTATCAAGAAGCGAATAATTTTTTCTCTTTAATCCAATGCAGTTGATCCGTTACTATTTCGTCAGCCTTATTCCGTAACGTATAAGATGCCTATAAGAACAAAATATTCTAACGCAATTGAATTTTACGAGTGAACGGAAGCCGAACTTGTGCAAAGACTTTAGAAACGTTCACAGGGAATTCATTTTATTGCAGCTGGAATCAAATATGAGTGATTTTGGGCTCGATTATTGAAAACAAAACGTGAATAAGAAGGAATGTAAAAATCCATTGATTCTTTACAAACGAATGTTCAATTTCATATAAAATTTTTTCTTCCGAGACTCATAGGCTAATCGCTATTTTTTATTTCCGGATACAGAGCGAATCACAAATGCAAAATTTTCTAAGAAATTAAGAAAATCAATTTCATATTTTTTTCATTTTCTACCGTATATTGAGTTTTCGGTTCCCGCAAATTTTCATTTTGGCGATTCAAATAAAGAGCTGATTTCTAATTCTGTGCAAATTACTGAAAGCGCCCAATACAGATCACGTTACACTTTTTTGCCGAAAATTGTCACTAAGAAGCTTTTTTAACAGACATAGTTTGTATATATTTTTGAGTTTATGGGAACCAAACAAAATACGTCTATATTTATGGGAACCAAACAAAATACGTCTATAATAGAACTTCTATCATTTTGAATTAAAAAAATTTAATATTTCATTTCATTTCAAGACTAGGATTTTTTTATTAAATTATTCGGAAATTGGCTGTAAAGTTTAACCTTGCTAAAGTAAGATTTCTACGAAATTTGTTAAAACCTATATGAGTGTCTAAGTTTCACTCGAAATTAGTGCCGTATTTACTTTATTTAGAAATCTAGACATGGTACTATGTTAGGGTCCTCACGGGACCCCAACTTCTCTTCACCAAAACCAAAAAATCAAAAAAAGATAATTTTTTATTTACTCAAAAATGCCGCATGAATAACACAAAATGTATTAAATATGCTTTCATCAAATCCGTTTCGGTTTATTTGGTATGATTATTTTGTTATTATTTTTATTTGTTGGCCATTTTTTTACCTAATACAGTCAAGAGGTGACGACACACGATCATTTAAATAATTACTTAACAAAACTTGAAAATTGTACTATTTGTTAGTTGTGAGTTGATTAGAATGAATTGAGGTATTAGAATTACTCAAAATATGTAATGCATGCAGACAAACAAATGAATTTACGTCTAATATAAAATTAACGCAATAGCATCAATTTTTTATGTTAGTCTTCCTCATTTTAGAACCCGAAATAAGGACCCTAAACACGTGCCTAATAACTGAGAGACGGGTCGACAAACAGAAACCACTTCGAAACCGTATTTTTCGGACTCAGGTAAAAGAAAGTAAAATGGACTAACGTAAAAGAAAGTAAATTAAAATATACAAATTTAATATGTACGGCAATTGATTGACTAATAATACAGCAGAAATCTCCCGATAATTATGATTTCAACCAGATCTTTAAACTTAATAACAAATACAATTTTCCTCCATTTCAAACATTGAGGACGATAGCAAAACAAATAAAACAAATAAATAAAATAAAAACAAAACGATGGTGATATATAATTTTCTTAAATTAGAATGCCATTTTTAAGCACAAGAACGCAAAAACTCTTAAATTAATCCGTTGAGATTTTATGGTTGAACGATTTTGAATATCATGTAACAAAATCAACAAATTAATTATAAAATGTAAATTTTTGTTAATTTTACTTCGTTTAAAGCTTATTTGTCGTTTTTTTAATTTTACATATATGTACATATTGTACAATTGTATATACATATTTGGTAAATATTAAAATTTTGCAACAAGTATTTTATTTATCGATTCAAAAATTTACAAAATTTATATGACGTCCTTAAAACTATTTAAAACCTTTTATGTATACAGCAACATGAAATTTTTCTAGTTCAAATATTTAAGCAATTTTCATATAATAAATAATTTTAAGTTTTATATAAATTAAATTATATAATAATATTCATATTCGAGATGTATACATAGTAAAAACATAGTGCCTTGAATTTTTGTGTAAATATGTTGTGTGCTATATAAATGCAATGAAAAACGTTTCTCTTATTTAAATTTATTAATAATAATAATTTTCAGTTTAGTTATAAATTTTCTTTTATTCAGCGAAAAACTACTTATTTTCTTAACTAGTAAAATAGTAGAAAAGCTTAAAAAATACTTTTTTTTTTTTAAATAACATCTTAATATTATAAATTGTATTCAGTTAGTTTCTTTATGAAAATACTACTAAATACTTATTTTTGAAAAACTAACTGCTAAAGAAATTATTTTTGTAAATAATTTCCGTTTCTATTTAAACTCGCTCTTTATAAATTAGTATATTATATAGGAGTATTTGATATTAATGTGACAAGTGTAGTGTTTTATGTAATTTATTATACTATATACCTACTACCTACCTGTATAAGAATATGGACAGAAGAGAAAACAAATTCAACTATTTTGGAATGATGCAATTATTATGTTCCAAATCAATTTCGGTTATGTTCGATTCATCGACAAAGCCAAATTCAAAATTTTCTCGTCTTGTTGGCCCAAAGGACTCTGAATTGAAGTATTCTCACATATAATTTTCAAACTTTTACTTTTCTACGTCAAATTTCTATTTTCAGGCATCAAACTCAAAATTGACGTTTATATACGTTGACGTTTGTATATAAAAAATTACAAAAGTTTACCAAAATCAGAATTTGATCATTCAATTAAAATGGAATTCTTGAATTAAGGAACCTTTGTATTTCTAGTAGGCGTGATTTTAACATTGATAATGATTAGCTATTGGATATAGAAATCTCCTAATAATATCCAATAACAAAATAACTAAATCGATATTTCAGAGAATTTTACAAAATCCAAATTTAGTGTGTTTTACTACATGTGTAAATGGGTTGTACCTGTGGGGCACACATTTTTATATAAAACTGAAGCAGACAATTTTTTATGATTCTGCTTCGTTGTATGTTGGCATGCTCCATTATCCCTCTGGCGTTTTTTTCTACACAAATTATGGAAAAAATTCTTTTAACTAAATGAATTGGAATCTGTTCAGTTTTTGATTATTTACTATTTGCACAAAGTACGAGATTCGTATTTTGCTTTTACAAATCAGAATATTACATTTCCAATGTATATAGTATTTACTAAAGCATGTCATATATATATATATATATATATATATATATATTTAGTTATCAAGTTATCAGATATTTACAGCATAAATAAATATGCAGAAATCATTGCACAATCAATTAAAAAACAAAACAAAAAATCATTGCAACACAAATAGCCACAGTAAATCAAAGTGAAAATTTATTCAAATGAATAATTTTTATTTCGTATGACATCATTCCTCCTGATTATTCCACCCACAGTAAGTTAGTAAATTTAGTGATGATACGAGTACCATATAAAATCTATATATCTCCCTAGTCTAGTAAAACAACTAGAACTATGTATAATATTATCGTGTTGTCGTATTTTCATTAAATGAACGAAATCAAAAAAAAAAAAAAATTATAATTATAATAAACGTTGAACTATAATCTACATAGAACTTTACACACTAAGTATAAATTCTGTTATTTTAATTATGGGAATATTAACAGCTGAAATAAAATTAAATAAATTTCACTTCATGCTAACTATATCTCAATGGCAAAATACATTTATCTACATATATTTTTTGTGGCTGACATAAAATGTTTCCGCATGTTATAGTTCAAAATCAGCCGTGTATATTATCGGCGATAAATTAAAAAAATAAAAATAAAAATCTATATAATTTGCTTGCGATACGTATAACAAGTCCGGCAAAAAAAATATATAATTCACAATGAAAATGTTGTTTCTCTGCTTGATTTTATCAAATTAATACATAATAATAATATTTATGATCATGCTGAAATTAACCAACATATTTATAGCTTTAACATTGAGCACTACAATATTTAGCGTTCTAACAAATTATGGTATTTAAAAATATTCCATTAATTTTTTATAAAATTTAGCTCGCCTGAATGTAATCTACCTCATTAGTGTTACCTTTGAATATTTATATAAAGAGTGATCACCAAAACATAACAAAAAATTACAGGGGCGCTTTCAGTTTCGACAACATGTTGCGTGTCTTAATCGGTATCACATTTAAATGATACATGCTACCATCGTAAAATCGACCTGAACGCAAATCAATGTTGCCACAAATATAAGTTATTGTTTGTTATTAAAACAGTTCAAGATGGTTTTAACAAAATTGATTATTTAATTTGTCGAAATTTAGCAAATGTGCCATTATTTTTATCATGAATTCAGTTTTAGAAAGTCTCTGTATTGAAAACGAAATTTGAAATTGTAATAATCTGATAAAGTTTTGATTACTTTTTTCAACATTTTTTTACTGTATTTAATATTTGTAGGTTTGCATACATACAAACATACTATTTATTTAACATAATTTTATCAATTTTAATTAATAAAGGGCCTGCCGATAAAAAATTATATACAATAAATTCAAATGGATGAATGAATCGTAGTAATAAAATGATAGCAAAAATGACACTTGTTGCCATATGCATTTTGACCTATCAATTGCAGTCGGGCCTCAACAATTTTATTTTACTCAACATGTTTCGAACAGTTGGCGGAACTGACTGCGCCCATTATCGCCTCGCTCGAAGAGTAGAGCGCAACAATCATCATGTTTCTATATTAGAATGAATAATATACTGAAACGAAGCAATAACATTGAAAATATACAAACCGTCTTTGTCTAAATTTTTAACGAGTGCAACGAATAATAGCGGCCCTAACGTTATAAATTCACTTAAATTTAAATTTATTTTAAAATATGAGCGAATTAGCGAATTTTACAATTCTTGATGTTGGAAAATTTTGAGTAACGTGATAAATTTCGAATACTTCTATATTGGTAGTAGCCGTGATGAAGATGTTGAACAGCAGTGATGAATATTATTAACAAAGCTTCAAAAAAAATAATTCGATTTTTAAGAAGGGCAAAATCTGTCGGAACTCGATCTATAAAAATGAATTCTCCTCTATCAAACATTTTAAGAAAATGAATTTAATCTTTTAATTTGTTTATGTGAGCCAATTAGTGGTTAAACCCCATTTTAGGGAGTGGAATGAAATCAGCCATATTCAATTTTTCGGTTATGGATTAAGAAGGATAGATTAAAACCAAAATACATCTTATTTTAATATGCGATTTCAATAATGATTTCAAGTTTTTTTTTATTCTTCCACAAATCTTGAGCCAACAAATACAAAAAAAACGTTACCTAAATTAAAACTTGTAAATAATTTCTCTACTCTGTGGACGCCTTTACCATTTGCAACCTACATTTGTTTGTCATTTGTCACAAAAACAAAAACCATCTTCAAATATTATTTGAGTGTATATTCGTACATAAAATATATATGTTTGTTATATGTTGATGGTGTTTCAAGAAAATTCATAATTTGGATGTTAGAAAAACAGTTGTTCCCCTATTTTCATTTTATGCTTTATATTATCACAAAACACATACTAAAACCATATAGAAAACTGCGAGAAACTCAAAATACAACAAAAATATTAAATTAATGAAGAATATTATTGAAATAAAATGAAAAAAAAAAAAAAAAATGTTGATGAATTAGTATATAAATGGTGTGTGACTGTTATAAATTTATTGGGAAATTATTCAATTTTCATGTTCGTATACATATACGAAAGAAATTATTTTAGTCCGGAAAATTATCATTTCAATGTTGTTCAAAGTTCATTTAAATCATTTTTCATCGTCTCTTACAATTTTTTTTTGTTGTAAATTGCGCATTTCTTTCGGTTTAATAAATTTATCTTAATTATTTACAAAAACAAAAAGACATTCTTTAAATATTTTATCTTAATTTCGGTATTTTTTGTATTAAAGCCGCATCATAATCGTAAAAAAATGTATTAAACTATATACAAACGGAAAAAAAAGTTCATTTCATCTATCAACTTTAAAATAAAATTAAGAAACGGAAAAAAAAATCAAATTATTCAAAATAAGTTATTTTTTTTAAATATCCTTTCCTATCCTTAAGGCTATAATAAAATCATAAAAAAATGGAAATTATCGTTAGACCTTAACCAACCGAATAAAAAATATGTACAACAAAAAATAAACGATGAAGAAGAAAAATTGAAGGAAAGTTTTCAAGTATTAGAGAGTTAAACCATAAATTGTATAACAACAAAAGGGGCAATCTAAAGCCGTCGAGAAAGAACAAAAAAAAAAAGGAAATAAGAATGTTAGAATTTTTTCAAAATTAGTATTACATTTTTATTATTATAATCGTTCAAATTTGATCAAGGATATGTATAAAAAATATTCCAAAAAAAAAAACAGAACATTTAGCCTTGTGGTTTTTTAACTTTCCAATGTCTTCTTGTTAAATTATTTATTATTGGTTTCCCTCATTAAAAATAAACAAAATTGTCAAAACCAACTTGTTCACAGTAATAGACCAAACAGATTTATTTTCAATTATTCATAAATTTGTTGTTTTATATAATATTATATACATAAATTAATCGCTTTAAAATGTCAAGCAAAGAATATTGGTTTACTTAACCCTAATCATTTGTTAAAATATTCTGAGATAATTAGAATACATATACATTTTTAAATGCCATCATATAGCAGAGTTATAAAAATAAAATACGTATGTATGCTATATTCCGGTAGGTTTGATGGCTGATCCTTCTTCGAATTGTTTACTTACGATATTGAATTTGATAAAAATGTTGTGGTTTTTTTTTCTATATATAACAAGGATAAATAATTTTTCGATATTAACAAAAATATATCGGGAGCATATCAATGTGTTTACGTCATAAACCTTTTTCCTTTTTTTTTAATACCTTTTTTTTACCAATTGAACAATTTTATATATCGAAATATTCTGTCAAAATTTAAAAAGAGAATCATAATATTTGTCGATGAAATAAAAACATACGTACATATATTTAGCTGTTGTATGTTGTGTTATATTGAAGCAAATCGAGAGTATAGTTCATAAACTCAATAGATACTTGTATACCGCACTAAAATCGATATGAAACTTCAAAAATCGGGGAAAAATATTGTTATCTCGATGAGCTTTAACCAACTTTTTTTTTGGAAGGTTCGGGTAAAACCAGATTTTCACTTGGGAATGAATTCTGGTGTCCTGGAAAAGCAAAAAATCCGCTTGGCCCGTTTTTTTTTTTTAATTGAAATAATTTATTTATTAAATATTTACTATTTTTTTTAGTACACTGTGCATGCAAACCCTAATTTATTTTCTAAGTATTACATTAGCCGATCGAATCACATTTTTCTCCTCTTTCGTTTGATATGAAAATCGTAAAATCGGAAAAAGTGAACTTACACATTCTGCGAGTTTGCCTTTCAAAATCAAGCGTTAAAATCCAATGTCGTGTAAAAGCTTTGATTAATGCGCGTCACTAATTAGGACAAAATAAATTAGCTCTAGCTTTCAGTATTGCCCAATCTCAAATCTCGGTTCATTCTAATTTGATCGTTGTATATGGAAAACAAACAACAAATCTGACCAAATAGCCTATATCAGCACACACACACACACATACACACAAATATACATACAGACTAGTTTTATAATATGGGAAATTAATGGAAATAGATATAATAAAATTAAATGAAATAAATAAGGCGAAACAAAACGTAGGAGCTGACACACAAAAATTTAGATTTAAAATGAAGAAAACAACAAAAACAACAAAACGATCGTAATAATAAGATGAAAAATATTTTTTCTTTATAAAATGCAAACAAAGAACAGATAGTTAAGTTGCTTTGTGTTGTTGTTGTTTATGTTGGCATTATATCTTATAGAAGAAGTGTTCAGAAGAAACAGAAATGTTCATAAAATAAGAAGAATAAATGAATATAAGACAGGTTAAATATACACACCAGAATCTCGTTGATTTTGATGTTGTTGGTGTTCTGTTTTTTAAGTGAATTAAATTAAAATGCTTTTGTTTTATGTTATTTTGCTTGTGTTTATATGTACGTTCGTCGCACCAAGCTTTACAATTTTTTTTTTTTTTTTGTTTAAAAAGTTGTTAGTCTGTGTTTACGTTTCAAAAAATCAAATTTTTTTTTTTTTTTGTATGTTCAACAACGGAAGGAATATATTTATAAGAAAATTTAAATTTTATTTATTTTTATTTTCATCTGTTCTTTTAAAAATTATGGCATTTTTTTTATCAGTGTTAGGTGTCGGGTTTATGTAATAAACTAAATTAAAGAATTTTCTCTTCAAGAAGCGTCTTGATTTTTATAGCGTGCAGATAGAGAATTTTATTGTTCTCAACAAATAGCATATAAATTATATAGGACGGAGTTAGACAAACAAGATAAACCCAAAAACAGATTTTATTAATGCTTTTTTTGTAAGCCTTGAGATTTGATTTAGTATCCATCAATCCACAATATTTCCAATACAACCTGAGTTTACCTTGACGTTGGATCTAATAGTATCTAAAATAGTATGCAATAACATTGCTTGTAAGTATTTTTTCTCAAATAGGTTAATATTAAATAAAATAAATGGAGCTTTATCAATAAAAACAAAATATGAAAGGCATCCCATATGGGAAAGACGTTTAAAAATTAATTTATAGTAGTGTCAAGGCAAGTTTTTTTTATTTGCATGTACCTAATATGTACATTTTGAATACAAGTATGTACATACATATAATTCATATATTGTTTGTTCGTTCGTTGGATTCAAATTAAAATGTGAAACATACAACAGTAACTTGGGAAACACGAATATTTGCAGACAAAAGACATGAAAATTAAGAAAAAAAAAGTTATTGACAAATATTTTTGTCTTCTAGCACAGAGTATAGTTGTTATTTTATTCTATTTTCTTAGTTTTTCGTGACTAGAATATGTCTTCTATATAGAGCTATTAGGATGTTGCATTTATTTTTTTTTTGCATTCAAAGTATAATTTTCCATTTTAAAAAATTATACTATTTCTCTTCTTGTCTTCTCGGTCGGGCGTTATTTTAAATATTTTTTTGGTATTTTCTAGCTCTTTTGGTGTGCGGTTCTGTGGTATATTTTATTTTGCTAGCTGGACAACTTTATAGAAACATTTTATTCGATTTTATTCATTCTATAGTTTATGTACATATTTTAAAGATGTGCTACTCTCTACTCTGTTCCATTAGAAGAAATTTAGATTGGGTTAATGGAAAATATTCCGATGTGTTATTATAGAGAAAATTTGAATGGCGGTAAATAGAAGACCGCAATTGCCCCACAGGGGTATGCAATAAATAGTTTGTGGTTGTATTTCATAAGATTTTATGTGTCGTATATATTTAGAAAACATGGTGGAATTTCAGTTATCTAGTGGAAACAACACGAATGTGCTACCTTTATTAACAATAAAAAATTTCCAATTCACAAAAGAGTTTATTTATTAAACAAACTAATCACCACTGAATTCTCTGTCACATGGTATTCAGAACCGAACTAATGAAATCCTACGAAATCAGCTGATAAAATTTAATTTAACCCGTAAATCACAACGACAAACAACCGCGATAATTTGCTATTCCCCCGCTCGTTTAAAAGAACACACAATTAGATTCACATTAAAACCAGTCCATCTCCAACTAATTTACCTTAAATACTAAAGCCAAATATGAATATATATAAATTTTATTCATACATAAGTAATATGGAAAAAAATGTAGTTTTCTCTAATCCATTCATAAATTATCTCATGTAAAAAAATAAAAGTTGTGTTTTAAGTTTTTTTTAAAAAAAGCACAAAAAACCTTTTAAACAAAACTTCTAAAATTGGAAAACAATTTCGTCCAATTGATCTATAATATTATGATTATGACAATTGAGTTTAAAATGCATATACTTATCTAGAAATACATATTGATTTTATTTTATGGTGCGAGCAACTTAATCAAAATGTACAAAAAGTAAAATAATAGGAAGATCAACTTACATAAAAATGAGCAACCGAAATTTTATTAATGAATCATATTTCCGGTCACGTAATTTTACCAGCACAAAATATTGAAACGGAAGATAATATTGTATTTCTTATTTTATTCAATATGTATACGAATAAGATTAACAAAACAATTTCGTTTCTTATATTATTATTCAAAAGGGGAAAAAAAATGTTTACTTATATTTTTCAGGTCTTGGGCTATTGAATTTTTATATACAATTATTATGCAATTGTATATTGAAATGGACACAAAAAAAAATAATGAAGTACAATTTATCAAATTCGTAAACGAATAAAAGATTACGAATCCTGTACAATTTCAAATCTTTTTTTTTTTATTTTGTTTTGGCCAAAAACCACCAGAAGTTATAATATGAGTACATATGTTATCAAACAAAGTATTTTCTATTTTTGTTGGGGGAAGAAATATGAAAAAAAAAACATAACGAAAACTATTAACCACAAACAAAATAACAACACACAGCAACAAAACCATAACAATGAACAGTAAACGACATAAAAAATGTATAACCATAAACCAAAATATAAACAAAACTATATAAAAGCTCAACAACAAACCAAATTTTATAGATCTATGTATTCGTTTTATTATAGAAAAACAATAAAATTATAGACATTTTTTCACAAATCGCAACCTTGAAAGTTAAGAAGGAGAAATATAAAGACAATTTTCTTGTTTTATTATTTTATTGTTTCTGATAACAAAAAAAAAAAAGAATTACGGTTATTGAAGCACACACAAAATAAAATTGAAACTTTCTATTATTCGTTGTAGTTTTTGTTCACAAAAGCTCTTACAGTATTTTGTTTTATATTTTGATGTGACATGAAAATTGAAATTTTGTAATATGTTAACTTTTATTTTTATTTTCCCCTTCAAAATAATCTCTCAAATTCAATCAACTCTAATTATTTAAGACAAAACCATCCTAAAATAATAATCATTGGTCTGCTTTCTATTTCCTAACAGTGAACTAAGTATTGTGAAACGAATTTAAATTAATTTCAAATCAACATAAAATAAAACAAATTTTTTTTTATTTTCACGTTTATTATCCTTAAACTTAGAGAATCTAAAATTAAAATTTTAATTAATTTAATTATTTAAATAAATTTCTTGTTGTGATTTCGTACTCTTTGTATTTGATCTCTTTTTTTTATTCGCTGAAAATTAAATAAGAATTCCATTTTATATTAAATACAATGAATAATAAATAATTATATAATAAATAAGAAAATAAAAAAAAAGTGTATAACAGGAATGGCCAAAATCGTGATTAGAATAATTTAAAATAATAATAGATATTTAAATAAGGAATTGTTTGCTATATACATAAGTATTTATATTTAAATGGATGAATTAATTAGTTTTTGCATTGATTTAATCTTTTTATATTATGTTTTGAAACGCGTTAGGGAATTTATTTTTCGGTAAAGTATTTACAAATCACATATTACGAAATACAATCTTTTCTGCCCAGAAATATAAACAAACACACGATAAAAAAATATTCATCGGGATGTGTATTCATACTTTTAACCAAAAAAACTATCACGTAATAAAAAATTTTTGTTGTTTACATATACTCGTACTTCGTGTGTGTTATCAAATAAAAACCAAAAGACTAAATTTTTTTTTTTAATTTTTCACTATATTTGCAATTTGGGACTTGATTTTCCATTATTTTACTTTTACAGTGGTGAATTTATATAAAAAAAGCACCAACCGAAAAACAAAAATAAAAAAAGTTCTAGTTAGTTTTATTTTTACTTTATTGTTCGCGATTTTGTAGTAGTAGAGCTTTTTTTTTAAGTTTGGTTAGACGAATTCTATTATTTTGTGTTGTTTGTTCGTGGCATTTGGAAAGCTTTTTCTATCATACAATCATAATTTTCATAAGTAATAAAATGGGTAGAGAGCGAGAACAGAATATAATAAATTCGTTCGGTTGTTTTCCCAACAATAGTTTTTTCCAATTCTATAGGGGGAAAGAAAAACTATCAGTTTTCAAGTTAAATTTATTTTATATTCAATTTTTACAAATTCAAAAAACAAATTTACACGGTTTCAAAATTTATTTTTAGTTTTCTGTTGTGTTTTGATTGTATAATATCTTTTGGCGGATTGTATATTATTATGTGCGAGATGTGAAATTGTGTACGTATAAAATTGGGTTAAATAGATTGAACAATTTATTTATGTAATAAAAATTCCACACGTCTCAAGTGAATTATGTGTCTTGTTTCAAAAAAATGTTCTATTTGGGATCAACAACTTGCTATCCATCTATAAATTTTCTACCTCACTTAATCAAGACAAAAGTTGGAAATTTGTAATCCTTTAGAAAATATAAAACCCATTGTAAAATAAATTTGTGTATATGAACGATACGGAAAAAATTACGGCCTCGTACATATTTTTTTTTTATACGAGCATAAATGATTTCTCACTTCACAAAATATAAATGTGTATCGACATAAAAAATGGAAAACAAAGGTAGAATACATATTTAAAGTTCATTTGCCTAACCGCAATACCTGTACCTACCAAAAAAAAAAAAAAAAAAAAAAAATGTTTATGACTAAGTAGACACAAAATCAGTATTCAATTCACGTGCCTTACTTTTTATATTTTCCAACATCACAAAAAACAACATACTCGTATAACCAAAAAATCTTATAACCATCCTCAAGAATCTAACGTGAAAATAAATTTATTTATTTCCCTTCTTTTGAGATTTTATTATTTTTTATATATATATATTTTGTATGCCTTAAGCCTCCTTCGTAATCATAATTAGCCTATGGAATCAAAACCAAAAACAAAACCTAGTTAGAACAACTTAAAAATAATATTTCCAGGTAGCGCAATAAAGTACATTAAAAAAGCTTCTCTCGACTTAATATCAAGAATACACCGAACTTTGACATTTGTGCAAATAAATTTGCATAATTTTTTTTTATTATATTACATCGAAATGTATAACAAAATAAAGCAATATTATTAAAGAAATGTAAAAACAATCTAGTTATATGGTATATGTATGTTTAGTGAAAGTACAATGAACATTTTATTTTACTCCATGATAGAGTTATAAAATTGTTCAATGAAATTTTATGATTGAGAATTTAACACACTTGAAAATAACTGACCGTGTACTCTTTAAATTATACAGTGTCTAGTGAAGTCGTATTTAATATTATTTTTATAGTTTTGAGACGGCGACAAATATTGACTGTTATCACAATAATATATAAGATCATTGAGCTCTAATAATAATGCCACAGAAATTTTTATGAACTTATAATTTTACCGAATAGTACCAAAGCACCTAGAACACAAGCCGTCAGCATCAAATTCAAAATTTGACCGTTTAATATAAGAGGGGGTAAAAAGGCAAAAAAAATGGATTTTTCATACAAATCATATGGAAAGTTATGTTTTCTTAATTAAGTTTTTCTTAAATGATAAATCTTACAAAACTAAATTTTGATTTCTACGTTTTGAGATTTTTATTTATTCGAAATTGTCTATAGTATTCAATATTTTCAAGATTACTCGACCTTTTCCAGTTACTTTTTCGAGGAACTATTTTTTTTTAAGATTATTCTAATATTTTAAGTTTATGCGAGAGTTTTTTCAGAAGAGATTATTTGAATTGTGCGATATTGCAGAATTAGTGGTACTTATATATCGATTTTCTGCGAATTTACGAGATTTTAAGTATATTCGATAATATAATATTCTAGATACTACCTACTAGAAATTTTACAGATTTTTCGAAATTATTCTATTTACTATACTTAATATAATATACTTAGTATAGTAGAATAGTAAATAGAATATACTTAAGAGATAAGATTGTTGATATTCGAAATTTTTGGATTAATGTATAGATTTCTGGAATTAAATAGCGTTGAGTTAGTTGTTTGTGATCGAAATAATTTATTCTCATTTATCGACATTATTCATTATTTTCAAGATGATTTCAAGTTTTGCAACGGCTGCAATATATTTTTCAAGCTACCTTCTCGAGATTACAAGGAAGGTATCCCAGGTGTACCTCATCTGATTGTTTCGAAGTTTTGCAATATTAAAGAACACAAAAAAACATGAGTCACGTATTTTTTTTTACTGTTACCTCGCTAATATAAGGGGTAGTTTCTACCTCCGAATATATGTATTTTCACCACCCATAAAAGAGGGGATACGTAACTCATATTTTTTTATGTTCTTTGTCATTGCAAAACTTCAAAGCAATCGATGAGATACACCTGGGGTACCTTCCTTGTTAACGATTTTTCAAAAGCGATTTTTCTAAATAATTAGTTTATTCGAGTATTTCGGGATTGTTCGTATTTTTTATATTCTTCGAAAGTTGCATCTTGCTTGCTACAAAATTAATGATTTATCGACTTTATTGAGTTTAAGGGTTAAGTTAATATTACGCTTTTGAGGGTTATTGCACTACTTGGTATCGAGATTATTCCATATTGGTTAAACACATTCCGAGATTTTTGAAATTTTCAAGATTATATGATGTTTATCATTCAAAATTGTTGAGGATATTCCACGATTCTTCGAGATATTATTGCAAATTTTCCAGATTATTCGAGATTTCTTGATATTAGTAGCTTTTTTTAGTAGTTTTATTTATATTTTTTATTAGTATTTTACCTAATTAAAGGTATTAGCTAATTAAGATATTTTATTGCCAAATCGGCGATAGTGAAATACAAACCGAACTGTTGAAATAATTAGGCAAACCATTGACAACATGATTTTTTTAGCGAGTTGCAGAAAGCCAATGAATCCAAGAATATTATATTATCGCATTCACTTCATACATGACGCCCTGAAATTCCTTTCCTACTTTTTTATTAGAGCACACATTGATTTAAGAATAACAATATTGAGGGTTAGGCAGTGGGCTTTCCAGAGCAACACCCTTATATTCTCGAGCGGTTTTGTTTTATTTTTATTCTATATTGCGACAGATTTTTCTAAATTTAATACAAACTATAGGGCAGTATCTCCAGGATCATTCGGGCCTGCTTCCTTAACGGCTTCTTTATCAATTAATATTCATTGGGCATAAGTATATGAGTGCCTAATTTTATACGATAATTTTTTTTTTTTTATAATAATTTTCATAAAGAAAATCAAAGGAAAAAATAGAAAAATGAAATAATAAACACCTTAGGATCGAGTTTGCCATTAATTTTTTTTTTACCAACTCCTAAAATTCATAAAACTTGATGGTGAGTTTAGCCTAGATAAACTTATCCCAGATGAGCATTATATTTTTGAGTGAACCATTTAAGTTAAAAAAATCATATTATTTTCGGATGTACCTGTGTTTCTTTTGTACACTACCATCTGGCTAAAATTTGTAAACCGTGCTTTATTTTTTCTATATTCAATATGTAATTAAAATACTCGTGTAATATTGTTTTATCTCGGAAAATAGCTAACGGATACAAAAATGTCTCAGGAATAAGTTGTTAACCTTTCTTTGTATAAAATAGGATATCGTTAAAAAAATATTGTTTTACATACAAAACAAAGTGGACCATGATATGACTTCGATATATTATTTCACGGACATTGAAAATAATTTAATCATCATGTTTCTTTCTCGAAGCCAAACAACTTTTTCCTGAAACATTTTTTCTTTGTCAAGTATCAATAAAACGAGTGGCGACAGTTTATAGGTGAAGTGAGGACGATATTTTATCTACATGTTAAACTGACAAGCGAATCATTAAAAACTTTTCGTTCAGATTCGTTTAATTTAGCTATTACTGCAAACTGAAAGGCGGTCTAAAACGATTTCCCAGGTCGGTCTCCTTTGCCAGTTCGCTACCCTTTACAGACTGTGAAGTCTGTTTCGAATCTGGTGACTGAAAATATGATAGATTTGTATCAATTGGGTACATCAGTAACTAATGCCCAAACTTTTTTAGATTTTGGTTGAATATGAATAAAAATAAAATGGAAATTCGTGATTTTAAGAATTGTCGCATTTCGGTCATTTGACGTTCAATAGTGAAAACGATAAGTATCGATCGCTATGAGAGATTTTCGAAAACTAACTTCTAGATTTTGGAAAATAGCGACGTCTCTAGTACGCGGGGAAGAATTTTATCACGTGCGTGGTAGTTGGCGTTATAAAAGTTAGAGAAATTATTTTGTTCGATTTAATAAATTAAAAAAAAAAAAAACTTATTGGTTTGCGATATTTAAAGAAAATTTCCAACATTTGTATATACTATTTTTCTAACGATTTATTTTTTATTTCAATTCCAGATTTTATCCTCACACTACAGTTAGCGCTGCCGAAGCGAATAATAAAGGAAACATTGCAAACAAATCTTTGACCGAAACAAGAAAAACAAAAGACGAATACAAACAACGTGAAACACATTCGATCACGATAATATGAATAAAATTAAAAAAAAATTTAAATTTTGTGTTGCTAATTGTGGACTGCACAGTGAGTGCGGCAGTGATCGGTGAGTTCTATTGTGTACATTGTGAACGTAACATTTCTGTTAAATCTTAGAAGAAGGAAAACGGAAAATTAGAAAAATAAAATCTAAACTATTGAATATAGTAGTTTGTGACAGTGTATTTGTGAAAGTGTAAATAAACGAATTAAAGTAACAAAAATAATAATTGTGGTTAATTTAAAAGAAATTAGTGTTTTCACGTCTACAATTTAGAAAGGGCTGTGATCTTGTTAATAATAATTTAGTTTCAGTTTAATTTAGTGAATTGTAAGCAGAGAAATTCCGCTTTTAGTTAAAAGATGCGAAGACCAGGTAAGTTTTTTGTTATTTTTTCCTTTTTTAGAACGGTTTACTAAGCTCTTCATCGTCTAAAAATTTGTTATATGAATTTTAGAAATAATTTCCTTAAGTCTATATCTATAATTTCCTTAAGTATAAAATCAAAACTTTAAAGCTTTTGGATTAATTTAAAATTTGAATTTGTTTTTTTCTTTGTGCCTAAATAAAATTGTATCAAAAAAATTTCCTCAATTGATTGCCAGAAATTAAATCACACCCAGACTGTGACTTGCTGGTACAAAAGTAAAATCGATGTACAATTTAAAAAAAAAAAAAAAAATCGTCCAATGAACACTAAAAAAAATTATAGGACACAATGTAGAAATCCATGAAAAACAGTGTTGAATAATTACAGTTGATTTTTCAATTTAGATTTGTTCTATAGTTGTGTGTGCCAGGTGAAATTTCATTTTTATTGCAATAGAAAATCAATTTGACCATATATACATACGTATGTACATATGTATATAGTATACGCTACAATGGTATTATTTTCAATTTATAAGTGTTAACTGTTTTAAAACTATTTTGTTGGAGACGTGCCAAAATAAACAAAAAATATTTTTATTAAATTCTGCAAAATCTTAAAGAATAATTTTGATATAAGTACGAGTACATAATGCCACACCGCCTACATGACAAACTATTTTAATTACATAAAACACTATCATATTATATAAAACTACTCCAAAAGTAGAAAACACAACATTTATTCCACCTAGAATAATAATAATGGATATAATGATATCAACATCAATGTTATACATTTTAGTGTACTGTGTATATACAGTTGACAAAACAATAAGAGTAATAAAATATCATTTTATTTTAATAATTGAAATTGTCTTTGAAATATATAAGAAAATAAGTCATAAACTAAATTTGGTGGATGACGTATATCTTTATGTAAAGCAGTTTGGAGATGGTTTATGTACTGTACCTACTCCAAATAAAATATAGAAACGAGTATAGAATTTTAATTATAAAAATCAATCACGGTGTGTCGACAATAAACAAAAAAAGCACAGCAGTACATACATATTTCCACCTAAGTACATATATGTGTGGTAAGATTTTTCCGAGTTGCGTGTTTTTCTTTGTGTTTTTGTTTTCACCAAATATTGCTGGGAAAATGTATGTCAAAATTATAATACTAGTTTAGTTATATTGTATTTGTTTTTGATAGTTGATGAATTTTTTTGTACTCTATTTGTAAGTATAAGTATGCTATTTTTGTGTGCTATCATGTGACATGATAGTTTCCATCTATATAGAACCTCGATTACGAATAGTTTTACATTATGTTTTTTTTTTGCTTTTCTGTTGAAATAAATAATGAAAATTTTGGTGATTTATTATTAATTTTGATGATTGGTTTGATTGAATGATTTATTTTAATTTTGTCACAAACGAGTTATTAAGTAAAGTAATGTTTGTTGTGATTCATTGTTTATCTAGGTTGGTTTTTTGTGTCTAAGCACATACTCTATATCTTCAGAAATGTATCTTAGTAGTTTTCATCTACTAGAATGCCACAACAAACACGCTAATATAAAGAATAAAAATTACATCCCACAATAACATAATTGAACATTAAACATGTTTCTCATTTCCCACATGTAATCAAATGAGAGAGACACTACTTTGAAAACTAAGAAATTCTATAATTATCAGAGAAGACATACTGCAACCATTTGGCGTTAATAAATTCGTAAAATTCCTTAATCAACTTTCGTGCCATATTAATATAAAATTAAAATCTCAGAAGACAAACCCTTGAATATTTAATCTCGATATTTTTTCACATTTTCAATATATCAGTACCAAACAATATTTAAATATGGTATTTTGAAATAAAGTTATCCTCAAAAACCGCAAGCAAATTTTTAAAATATTTAGATCATTCAAATAGAATATTCTCTTTCAGTTCCAGTCAAATATCTACCTTTCTATTTATACAAGTACAAATGTTGGAAATCTGTAATTCCATTAATGGCTTTATTTTGTCAATATTCATAAAGGATATTAGAGTTTGTTTACGGACTATTCATTGCCGGTTGTAAAATGATTTTTCTAAATTGTATATTTATTCAAAAAATCGATATAAATATTATTTCTTGTAGATATAACACAGTACCACAAAATACAAAAAAAAAATTAGAAAAGTTCTAGAAGAATTATCTTTTCATTTTTTTTTTTTTTGAAAACACAAATAACCTAAATAATCAAAAATCCTTTTGTTTTGGTCTATTGTTATATTTTGTTCCGTATTTCGACGAAGAGAAGGGTGAACATTTTTTTTTTTGTTGGAAGCAGAAGATATCGGTAGAGATGAGTACATATATCTTTTCTAGTAAACCCGAGTCTTGTACTAAGATCGGTCAAATAGATAATCAATTTTATTTGTTTACTTATTCAAATTTTATTAATCAAAACATTTTTGTTGGAAAATCCCTTCCTTATTTTATTATTATTATTATTATTTTTTTTTTTTTCTGAGCTTTTTAGTTTTGATATTATTATATTTTATTTATATTTATTTGTTTTTGTTTTGTACAGGAGAAGAGAAACTCTATTACGTACGTATATAAATCATTAACTACCTAAGTACTTACAAGGAGAAAACAGTTTTTGGTTGGTTTTCGAGCTTTTTCTTATTTTGATTTTATTTCGATTAAATTTATTTATTGAGCTTTTTTTCTTTTGTTGTTTATATCGGAATAAAATTTTACGAGCAAAATATTCTGATAAAAACAGTAAAAAATATTATATCAAAATGAATTGTTTATGAGATTGTCAAAATATAGTATATTTTGATTTTTCAAAGTAATGCAGAATCTTAGATTGAAAATAGAGTTCTCTAAGTTTAAAAAGTTCAGCTCTTTAAAAATATATAAAATAATATAAATAAAATCTCTCGTGCTATCTTTGGTGAATTTATCATATAATTTTGAGTCGGATACATATGTGATTTAAAAGGATAAGCACGTTTATGCAATTGAAAAAAAAATCCTACGTATTTTTTTATATACCAATGAATTTATGTATTACATGATATATGTTACAAAAAGAACGATTTGTTGATGTTTCTGATTATCAAATGTCGTAAGTCGTTTATACATATGTATAAGAAAAAACAGTGGTAATTTTCTGTCTAAATTAGTAATGTATTTGCCATTTATCATTTTCATAGACATTACAAAAAATGCTTCCATAAAAAAATTTGTGACGATCATAAAAAATAAAAGCTCACTCATTGGATATAAAATTAAATTAAATATTACATGGGATTTACTGTGTGACACATTATGAAATGCAATTAATTAGTAACGCGGTATGTCTGGTATATATAGTATACAATACATTATATAATGTATACATATAATATAAAAACGAAGAAGTACCATTTTGTAAATAATTTTCATAGTGATTACGTAGAAACAGGTTTTTTGCCGAGATTTTGTATTCATGTTCAGAATGTCGCTAGAATTTTTCGTTTTGTACGTTTGAAAATATTCTGTTACACAAATGAATCAGGCGTTTGTCACTTCAATAAAAAAAAAAAATAACAGATATGCTAAATAGAAGTCTTAACAATGAAGGAAATGTTAATGTTAAAGGCTACATTTTTTTTTTGTATGCTCTAAAACAAAAGTGAAAGCTTATTTAAGATTTGCTTAGCCCAAAAAAATCATAAGCATATATACATACATACTTATTTAAATTACTTAAAAATTTCTAAGTATTTTGCTTATCAACACACTAAGAGGAATTTTTTACTCATCTGCCTATCTTAATAATTTTTTTTTTGGTACTCTAATTTAATTTTTCTTCCTTGAAATAAAACAGCAGCAAAAAATTCAGAATTTACATAAAAAATAACAATATGCATATAAACACTCACACAATTTATAAGCTGAACGAAACATTTTTTAAATTAAATAGATAAAATAAATTTAAATAACAGTAAAAATGATAATTTTTGAAAAAATAAAATTTATTTTAATATTATTATGTTATTTTCACTAAGTGTAATAATAATAAAATTGAGATGGCTGGTGTTTCTTACATTTGATTATTTTTCAATTTACACAATAAATCGATTTACGCAGTGGTGTGCTGCAACCATAATCTTAATAATCATTGGTTGTTAGCACACAAAATCGTTTTAATCAATCTCTTATTTTATAGCTTTGGGGTATATACATATATATATGTATATCCAAATTTTTATACATAAATATATCCAAATTTTTAAAATACAGTACATAAACGATTCCTAATTTTTCCTGGTAATTCAGGAGGAATATATCTGGAATATATTCTAAAATACCATTTTAGAAGAGTCCTTAGCCCAATTTAGGGTGATAGTCTGCTTTAAAAATGTAAATAAAATTGGTTCATTCGAAATTGTGAGGATTATACAAACCCAAAATAGATGTTTTTACACTAAATAGAATTTTACAAATTTGAACAAATAAACCAATTTAAAGAAACGAATGTAATCGAAACTTGGCCGAATATGAAGGTTATGGAAGAAAAGAACGGGTATCACAATATCGAGTAGGAGAATGATATAACTGAGAATTGCGGACCTGTTACTTTTTCGGAACTTAAACATTAATGGACGAAAGAAGGTTTAGATAGGTTAAAATAGATGTTTTTACACTAAATAGAATTTTACAAATTTGAACAAATAAACCAATTTAAAGAAACGAATGTAATCGAAACTTGGCCGAATATGAAGGTTATGGAAGAAAAGAACGGGTATCACAATATCGAGTAGGAGAATGATATAACTGAGAATTGCGGACCTGTTACTTTTTCGGAACTTAAACATTAATGGACGAAAGAAGGTTTAAACACTATGGAGGATAATTCTAAGATGCTTAAAGAATATAATATAAAAATAAATACCCCCAAAGTTAAAATTATTACTTTAGGGTTGTTCATTCTATTTTATATAGGAAGAATATTATATTGGCGAATTTATTTAATAAATTTAGATCAAATTCTAGAATTTTATCTAACTTCAGAATTTTGTAACAAAAATCTAGTGTTTCTTAAAATTTATTTATAGAAATATGGAGAAGGTTTAACTAACTATTATTAAAACAAAAATTAAAAATTGTAAAGTTTTCTAAAGTCCATTCTTGGTTAATTCGACAAAAAACTTTTCTTAATTCTAGAAAAAAAAATTAAATTTTGCCTTTGCATTCAAATATCTGGCTTTGTACTAAAATTGGACTTTGACTTATTAAACGGCGAACTATTATTATAAGAATTCTAATGCGCAATCCAAAATACTGTAAAGTTCAAAACTGAGAATGAGTTTTTTTGGTGGTAGCCTCATCAATTCATTGCGAGCCACATATACATTTTCCCAGCACACCAATGAACGTTAGGACAAATAAATAGTCTAATCGATAAAAAAATTTTACAATTCACAATTCGCTAACATAAATATATTATTAGATTAGAATCTATTCTACAACAAAACAGTAAATAAAAAAAAAATAATATTAGATAAAAAGAAATATAAATTAGAATAGAATTAATCTGAATCTTTTATTAAAGAGCTTTTATATTGTATTGTTATGGTTTTACTCTATCTCTCAGTCTCTCTCGTAAAAGTGATAAATTTATATTTTTCCAGTTGAATTATTTAAAGGTTTTGTATTTATGTTATTTAATTATTTGAATAAAAGTTTTTTTTTTTTAAACCTAAACATTCCCAGTGATTTAAATATTCTATGGGAATTTCATTGTATTTTATAAATTATAATCAAGCTTCATTTGAAAAAAAAAAAAATGTATGTACCTCTGTTTGTATGTGTGTGTGTAATATATATTTATTGTTTATTGTGGAGCACAAAAATAATTAATTTCTGTAGTTGACGTAAACAACCTAGCTAGTACAATCAATTTGACTATGTAGCTAGACCTAACCAATTATTACCTACATACCGGCTTCAATTTTGGACTAAGTGCAGTTATTTTAGTGTTTGTTTATCTATGTACATATAACAATTAGCACAGAAATATAAATAGTTCAGCAACAAAAAATACTAACTTTAAAATGTTGAAGATTTAGTAACATATGAAGAAAACATTAAATATTTTACTGGACATGAAACAAGACAAGAAGATTTATTACGGAACATTATTCTTCTTCAACTTTTACACAGTATAAGAGTAGCTATATAGAACAACAGCAAGTAAAAAAGAAACTAATTTTCTTAACTATTTCACATCTCTCGACTCTGCATGTACTTGCTGTTATTTTCTTTACTAATAAAGAATCAAATATTAAAAAAAGAAATTAACAAGAAAATCTTTTTTTAAAAAAAAAACTATTTAATGAATAAATGTATGGCTTTACTTTTGAGATGCATTAACTGTTTGACTCCCCGTTGCACTTATCTAATGTTCGTAGCAATCAGTTTCGTTGCAATGTAACTAAAATTCGATTTTTGTCTGGTTGTATACATACATATGTATGTGTATATCTCAAGTGGTACGAAAAGTATCAAGGTAAATGACAATCAAAAATTGTAAAACTTTTATTTTTGTGTATAAAATATACAATACAAATTGTCAAAAGCTTTCAAATGCACTTAAAGATATTGTTTAGGTTAACTCAATATTTCATGTCCTTGTTATTTGTGTAAAGTAAACAACAGATTATGTGCAGTGGAAATGATTTATCTTAAATCTCAATAAAAAATGTTTGTCTATAACTTTGGTCACACTGTAACGTTTTTTTTCTTCTTTATCGTCTTTATCTTGTACGTAGATCGGTCGATATTTTTTCAATAAACTTTAATCAAAAACTTTTGCTTACTTACACAAAACAACGAATTAAAATAAAAAAGAAAAAAAAGTTTTATTTAAGCTTTATACGATTTTTATTTTAGAAAATTAAAAAATAAAACTCATCTCTTTGAAATTGAATATTTTTCCGACGTATTAAAAAAACGAAATTTCGTTAAATTCCAACTTTCCGTTTGAATTTTGTTTTTCCTTCTCGATGAGTCGGAAGGCGCCATAAATTTCAATTATGATGTAGAAAATATAAAAATTTTCTCTGTTTGTGACACAAATTTTCATTTTAAATAAAATGGTTGACTGAATTTGAAGTGAAGTTTTTATTTTTTATTATGTCTGTTTGTATATAATGATGGAGCTTGCATTGATAAAGAAAATATGAGCTTTTTACACAAACTTTGTGCGGTTATGCACATTCGTCTCCTTGTAAACAATTAAATATGTTTTATATAGCTTTGAACTATATTTATACATAAAACAAATTTTCACAAACATTAAATTCTATTTTCTTTTAATTGGAAACATGAAAGAAGATTTTGCCTTCTTGTCCAAGAAAATTGTTTAATAATTAATTTGGTGATGAAAATAAATTTACCGTCTTTGAAGCTTGGACATTTTTCGTAATCAACTTTTGAAGTTAAATTAAACATTTACTGGCCATGAATAAAGGATTTTAATTTAAATGTTGTGATGATTCAAATATGTATAAAAAACTGATTTTTGAGAGATGGAAAGAATTACCTTTTCCGGTAATATATTTATTTCACCTAATCAAGGTAAGCTGGAAAATAATTGGTACGGAACTTATCGAAATATTAATCGTAATCCAAAATATTATCCTTTAGCGGCATCTTTATCAATAATATTAACCTGGCATACGTTTATCTAGATGCTGTTCATAGTCAAGTTTTGTCAATGTTTAAATGTATGCGATTATTTAAGGATACTCTAACCTCAAACCATATTATGTATGTGTACCTGTGAGCAAAATTTGCGTATTTTCACACAATAAACACATTTATTTTGTATTTCGTAAATTCTTTCACTCTAGAACGCCCAGTATAAAAGAAATTGTGTAAAAACACACTGGTTGAGGTGCAGATATAGAGCTATTTTTTCAAAGATTAGACGATAGGGTTAGGAATAGCTGCACGTCTGCTCGTGTTTCATTACAAAATCCCCTCTTGGCTGCTAAATTCCTTAAAATTCGTATAGTACGACCAATCACTATTAAATGAAAGGCTAAATAACGCTCGCACCCAAACACGATTTTTTCACTCTACATTAAGGTTATATTCCATGATAAAAATTGACTGTGAGTAAAAATTACAATGGGATAAAAATACAAATTATATAGTTGTGAAAGGAAACAAAAAACCATCTGACTCAAACTTGACTAGAATAATTTTGTGTTTGGAGTAGTGTGACTCCCATAAAAAGAATCAATTCGAGTACTTTTTATGTGAGTCGCAAAACCATAACCTGCTAAAATTCTCTCTAAAGAGATGCGCAAAACCAACAAAAATGTCTATACAAGCCAAACAGTACCAACACTTAAGATATAAAAAAGTACACTATATTTGAATATACCATATACACAATCCGAACAAATCTGTTTTTGTTTAAATATTAGCCGCATTTCTTGACGTTTGATCTGATCCAGATCAGATCATGTCCCATGAAACGACACAAAAATGGGTAAAACAAACAAACACCAAAATTCAATTTTTTTTGGCTCGTTTCGTTTTGAATCTGCCTCATCATACTCGTACTGTATTCATTATATTCTTTGTCGCTTTACAAAATATTGTTCAACTACTTTTAGCTCACCATTTGTGATCCAAAACGAATGTTGGATCAAATGTTGTGTTTGCTTCACATGTAAATTTTGATCTGATCCGGATCACTATGCGTCAAGAAATGCAGCTAATTATATGACAAAACCAATCATGCAGTGTACATTTTCTTGATAGGATCTGTGTGTTGTTGGTTTTGTGAGTCGCATTCATATTCATACATAAAACGTGTATAAGACGAGAAAGTTTTCTCGCATACTCAAATAATTTTATAGTCGTGATAATTTTATAGTGAGGTCAACTTTTGATTTCATTTTTATTTCGAGTCAATATAAAATAAAGTTACAATTTTAAATTTCGAATTTAATTGGCGGCGTGTTCGTATTCATGAGATTATTCAATACATGTCCGATTATTTTCGAGTTTTGTAATAAAGAGATATAGGATAGTTAAGAATTGTTGATCAGTTGACCTAATTATTCGGCTATGGTGGTGGAGTAAATTCCTGGGAACTTAGTCAAGTTAAAAGAAGCAAATGGATTTAACTTGCAGCGGCTAAGAACAGTTGAGCTTTAATTTCGGACCTCACCGTTCCTCACCGAGATTTTACAATTTCTCCAGCTTTTGACGGAAAATGTCAACTTTAGAAATAATTGATTTTAATTTAATAGGTTTGCCTCTCATATATTTAGTATATACCAAAAAAAAATTGTTTTTGGGTAGGCCTCATAAAACATTAGAGAAAATCTAAAATGGAAGGAAAATTCTTATAAAAACATTAAAAAACATCGAATAAAATGACAACATACTAGAAAAGAACATGAGTAAAATGAAAAACAAAAAAAAACAACGAAAATTATTTATGTTTTGTTTTGATTTTATTGGAAAATCGCCAAAATGAAAAATAATTTATGAATGGAAAACAACAAAACACCATTTTATTGTTATTCATGAAAATTTACGATCAAATAAAGTTTAACTTTATACATTTTCCATTTTTTTTTTGTTGTTGTTGATGTTTTTTTGTTTTTTTTTATTTAAACAAACAAAACACTTTTATTATTGTAAAGTGATTTTACAGTTAATAAATGTACTTTAAACTCAGCGTGCAAAGTGTAAATATATAAATTTACACATAGTGTACGTATATAGTACGTATACACATTATTTGCAGACTGTTTTTATTAAATTTATTACAACGAGCAGCACCAATCAAAAATCACTTTAACAATTATGTGTTATATGGTTATGGTTATTACTCCGGTATCTGCAAGTAAGTTGTATAGTATGTTGTACTATAGGTAACTTTTATAACTATTATATAAAAGCTAAGATAAAGTTTTCTTTTTTATTGAAATTTACCATCACCAAATTTGTCATTCAACGTACAAAGTTAACAAAATTACTTGTGTATAATGTGTCTGCACTCAAATCAAATAAATTATAAATAACAACACACAACAAAATAAATGTATATCCATACGTATAATAAAGATTACACGATAGACAATAGAAAAAACTTAGAATAAACATTTAATTCTAATTTTACTACTTTTAGACTTTTAGTGTGTATATTTATATGAAACAAGAAATTTTTATATTTTTTATGGTTATTGTGACAAACATTTACAACATTTTTTTTTTGTCTTTATTTCTATGTTGACATTTTAGTAGTTGGAAAATTTATAGTAGGTACCTACCTAAAGTAAGACATTGTAGAATGTAGAACATAAAATATAAAAGAAATAAAAATACGACCACAAAGCTGTAAATTGTGTGATCATTATGTTTATAGAGTTTCAAAATTACGTTTAAACCGAAACAAAATACAATTTTCATTTTAAAACGCATAATGAAAACTATTCATGATTTTCAGCCGGGCGTTCAATATTCCAAATAAAATAATTAATATTTTATGTTACTCACATTTGCTATAAAAAAAGCTCTATAAGTTTATTTTTATTGTTTTCTTTTTGCTGTCGTAATTAAATTTTAATACATATTTGAGACAAAAATATCATGTTTAGATACGTAGATATAATATATTATATTTAAATACGTGTCAGAAATTTTTAAAATTTTTACTTACGTCTTTAGTCGTCGGTTCTCTTACCTAAAATAGGAGTATATAAAAAATTATATTAGTTTTATGGTTAGATCAATGTGTACAATTTTATTGCATCTAGAATTTTTTGCTTTACTTTGTTTTGCGGATGTCAAATTTTTATGCCATGATATTTACTTGTAATATTATTATTATTTTTTTTTGGAAGTAGCCCAATTTTCAACAAAATTTAAATGTTGACCAAACAGGTAAACAGGAAGAATACTATAAATGCTTTTCAAAAGGCAAACCACCTTAATTTAATAAAATGTTCACAAACATATTAGTAAGAGTTTTAAATAGACCGTAGATTATAAAATATTCATCAATTTTACCGAATTAACAAATAAAAACAAACATCAAAATACTACCTATACCAAAACATTGTAAAAGATTTAAATTAATTTCCATAACATTTTCATGTACAAACAATTACTAAATACATAATTTAATTTTTTGTGTAGAAATCAAAATTTTGGAAAGATAATTTTTGGTACCTACGTTTCTAATGGTTAAAATATATATATTTTGTAATTTTAGAATTCATAACCCCTCTCCCTCTCCCTTCCCTTCCACTACTTTCGTAACCCACGTTTTTCCGGCACATTTTTAAGCGTTGTAAAGTAAATTTTCTGGGTTTCCACCAAATGACATCCAAACATAGACAAAGAAACAAATGAAATAATTTAAAGATGAAAATATTATAAAAATTAAAAACCTTTTATAACAAACCAAATAACTTAAAATAAATTTAATTAATTAATTTTAATTTTTTAGAATTTTTCGTGTTAAATAAATGTTTGTTATTGTCTTTCAATTTTCAACAGATGGTACGTCTCAGTTCTAGAAAATAAAACTTACTTAAATGAGAAACAATTTTCTTTGGGGATTAATATGCGACATAAAAACACATAAAATGAGCCGATAACAAGTGAAATCATCGATTAACTCAAAACACTTAATTGGCTTTCAACTTTTTAATTTATATGTATGTTCAAAAAATAAACATTACAAAATATTTTTCGGAATTTTAAAAAAATACGCTAGTCCTAGTATATTATTCTATTCGCCTTTTAACGCAAAGTGACTGACATCTGCTGCACGATAGAAGGCTTATAGAAGTTATAAGTTAAATGACTGAGAGGTGATCGATCATCAACAAGTAAAAAACTACATAACTTAATATTTTTCTTTTTGATTTCGGTTCAAAAGATTAGAAGAACTAAACATTTCTTAAATAATACACGTCAAAATAAACGTTGAATTACTGATCAGTTGATCACCTTTCACTAGTGGCAATCTAAAAAAAAATATTTTTGAAAACATCCCGGGTTACGGTACATGAGAGCGAATTGGAAGTGCCGCCACACATAAGACTTTTTCTAACAGAGCCAAAGTAAAGTTAAACTAAATGTTTTTTTAACAAATTGACTGGTGCTTAACTTAAAATAATAACGATACTAGGTTAATCGCCAAAAATGCGATGTATTCAGTACATACAGCGTATGGTACAATAAAAATATTAGCACCATATATTTAAAAGATTTAAATCTGAACTTAACACGAAAAAAATATTTTGCATATTCACATTTGGTGTCGTTAGAGTTGAAATACAAAAAAATATTTCAACTCTATAATGTGTAAACGTACATTGAAAACTATAAAACTATATATGGATATATATAGGAATATAAATTTAAAATGAAAATCAACCCTCCATTTTATAATCGTATAGAAAAAAAAAACAGGAAAAACGAAAACTCGAATATGTAAATTTTGACTAACTTCAAAAGCCAAAAGAGAAAAACCGGGATTTTTTTAATTTAAATTTTCAATTGGCACAAAAACAACCAAAAACTATTGTTATTTTCCGGGGTAGTTTTGTTGATATTTTGGTGTTTCATCTTCAATACTATTGCGATTACTATTACTCAGGCTACAGTGGAAATATATCCTGAAGGCCACACAGTTTTTTTTCGCTTAGTCGCATTATTGTATTAAGCTTATGTATGTAGGTAGTTTCTAGCAAATTTCCATTTAGCTTACATTATATGTTGTATCTATAGCATATTGTATGGATAGGACAGATGCACAAAATTAGTATAGTAATACTGCGGCGATATCAAATTATCGTTATATGGCTAAATTTTAGTGGAATTTAATTTTTGCAACTAGCAACCACCTAAACGCATTTGACTTATTGTGACCCTGAAATTAACAAAGATTATACATGACTGATTTAAAGTAGTTCTTTACATTGTTTTTTTTTTGTATCTGTCTGTATTTCGGCATAATGGCATAACCCTATATAAAATACAAGATATACAAAAAATTTTATATTTCTCATGTGAATTTCTTGTTTTTTTTGTTGAGATAAAAGGATCAGATTTTTATTTTATATTTGAACAAACTAAAATGTTTTACTAACATGCTACACCTATTTAAATAAAAACATTTAGTATTAAGTATATATAGAAATAGCGTGTATTCTAGACATCACCCAAATAGTAAAAGTTCGTTAAAAACAATAGTGTAGTATATAATAAAGAGAGGTTTTTATATATTGTGCATCCGTAATTCAAAATTAATATTAAGCTTTTTCCTATATATTTAGTACGCTTGTTAACGAATGTCAAAGATCAATATATATTTCATTTTAAGTACGTATGGCAACCGTGATTTTTTGTACGACATTTCTTGAAAACCTTAATCAATTTTTAATAACATATTTTATTATTTGTCCTTTTGTGCAAATGTTTCTGTATATTTAGGTACATACGAGAGAAACAGGATACATAAAAAACAAGCCTAATAAAGTTGGTATTTCCTAAAATACTCATTATTTCAAATCACATCTCGCGTATACAATTTCTTAAATAAAAAAAAAAAAATCACATAAATCAATCAACACATACAGAAGAGGAAGGCATCTTGTATAATAAGAAGTTGACTTTATATTTTACAATGCTCGCTTATCACAAAAAAAAACAAAAAAAAAAAAAAAAAATCAATTGATTAAACTTATTGTTCCGTTTTTATTTTATTGAAAATTGAGTAACAACAAATATTGTACACGAATTTCCTTCCGTTTTTCTTTTCACATACACACACACGTACATACATACAAATTTTCTTGAACCAAAATTATATACAAAAAGCTTTCGAATATAAAAGAAAATTCACACAACACCAACAAAACTTACAAGTAATTTTTTGTATTTTGAATGCGATGTTCAATTTTACTTGCATGTATACTATGTACGTATGTATCTGTATATTTTTCATAAGTCCTTTTATTATGTGGAGCTTTTTTGAAAAATATTACAACAACAAAAAAATTTACATTTTTATCTATCAATTCTCATCACATATTATACAAATATATAGTCTCATCATTTAAAATAACAAGAAAATGAGAAAAGAAATTTCCATTTTCCTTTACTGGGTTATTGTGCGGAGCTTTGAAAACAAAAATCATAAAATGATGAAAATTTTAAAAGTTCAGGATACAATATACTAAATATTTGCTTTTATGCTTTTTATAAGACGAAAAATGATTATGTTATGGTGATGATGAAAATGATTTTGTATCGCTGTTTATTGTTGTTGTTTGTTATCGTTGTCGACGAAAATTATTGCTATATGTACGTTTGTTTGTTACAACTCATGTACAAGGGGTATATACACCCATAAATGAAACAATATTTTACTTTCTCAAATGAAGACAGATAAAAATCGGTGACAAAATATTAGATGAAGAGGTGTCATAAAATGATGTATAACATTAGAATAGGGTTATTTATTTTATTTATAACATGTTTGTAAATTGTACTAATGCTGAGACATGAGTAATAGTGGTTCTCCAATATAAGATATTTTTTTCATAATTTGTTACTTTACGGGTCCGTCATGGACGGTGATTAGTTACTCGCTGAACCTGAAAAAATTTTATAGACCTTTGAGGGATTTGTTTATTGAAAGGAAACTGTTTTCAAGGGGATGAGCAAAACTGGGAGCATCAAAAGAATCAGTAAAATATTTTCAATTTATTTTAAACATATAAATATTTATTTTAAGGGCAAACAATCCTTACGGTTGAACCTGCAGATAATTGACCGAAACCAGCTGGCAAAATAAAATGTAACAACATAAATTCATTGAAACCGCACAAACTTTGCAAACTCTTAAATCAATTATTTTAGGAACATAATGGACTGTTTGAAAGCTATTAGTCAAAATTTAAATAATCGGAAAATACATGACTTTCAGATTTGTACATTAACTTCAAAAATATAAGCCCTCACTTAGAAGGAAATAGAGCAGAGGCGTGCAGCAATGCTTACATTGGATATTTCGTTTTTGTTATAAACAGAAAAAAGCACCACGAACAAGTAGGGCTACTGTAACAAATTTGAGAAATATTCCAAAAACAGATAAATATATGTATGTACATATTGTATTTAATGCATGTGGTATTTATACCCTTAAATAAAATGTAAATAATGGGAAGATTTTATATAATAAAACAACAGTTCTGTCACTTTCTTAATGTGATATTTATTTTGATTTGAAATTGAAATTACGATCGTTTCGGATGTTACTCCTTTATAAAATTGCTAACAAACGCTCCGAAACGATTGTAATTTCAATTTCAAATTAAAATAAATATCATATTAAGAAAGTGACAAAACCAAAACATTGTGTTTTATTATATTAAATCTTTAGGTTAGTGATATTAGTCCACGAGTAAACAACAAATATGTAAATAATGGATCGCAGTGTCAGCTATGTTTATATTACGTATAGACATCTACTTCCAATCACATTCCATTTATTCGTATGTGATATTATCCCCTCACATTTTTTTTTATTATATGCATATTTTGTAGAGTTTTCTTTTTCAACGGGTTACGTCATCTCGTAAACAACAAAAGATGTGTTTCCAGTATATAACAAATAAAAATGGTACACAACAACACAAACGATGTTAAATAACAAGAAACATGTTATTTTTATTTAGCTTAGTGTTACATAAAAACAATTAATTGTTGTAACAAGTTATATAACTTTGTTATATAGCATGTTATGTTGTGTAGTGGAAACGGGCCTTAACCTACATTGCATTTTTTATAAACACATTACTGGCGGCGATATCGATAATTTTTTAATCCAACAAAGTTTTGGTGCACGTTCTTTTGAAGATAAAAAAAAATGTCGTGAAAAATGTCCGCATCCTGGAATTAAAACGTTAGTGAGCCTTTTCCATTTTAAAGGGCCACCAAAGTTCATATTGCATGCCTGAGGCTAACAAGTATCGCAATAACCAAAGACCATTATTTTATTCTAAATTTTCAAAACTTCAATGAGTCTTGCAGATAAACAGATTAAAGAGACACGCTTAGTTAGTAAAAGAACTATTGAGCAATTAAATGTCTCTACTTTAAAGCGAGAGCTAATCGAAATGCTATCTTATCGAAACTTTATAACAACAATCGGTACAATCGGTTGGTTACAAAATAAATGATTGGTTAGTTTCAGTTTTTTGAACAGGTTCCACAATTCAATTGTGTTTATAGAAACATTCAATTAATACAAGAAATTGAATATTTTAAAGAGAATTTATTTTACGTATAAGCTAATTATCAAAGTTATTATTAAAATATATATAGTGGACACTAATAGTGGAATATATTGAATTTCTGAAAGCTCTTACGAATTACAGTCTCTTTAAAATGTTTAATTACAACCTAGTTAAATGATTGAGAATCTCATATTGTTTCAAAATAATTTTGAAACATGATTCTTTCAACTTGTTTTACTATTCTATAATTAGAATGCTCTTAATTTTAGATGTAGACACGGATTGGATATCTGAATTCTGACATAAAAAAGTTAAATATCGAATAACTATCCTGCATTTGCAAAAATGATTAACTATATTCGAGAATATTTATAATATTTGAGAATGAAAGATTGAAAATATTATCGTGCCAAATTAAATTTCGGGTCCGCTTGCCTTAGGTTAAAGAGGTCTGATTTAAATTAGGTATACAACCAAAAATTATAAATTAAAATTCATTCTAATAATAACAATAATACTTTCTCAACAACACATATAACTATATTTATTTTTAAGGATAAAAGAAGGAAAAGGATACATACTAGTAAAAAAATATAATTAAGACCCTACTAATTAGATATAGTTTTGTGATTTTAATGAAAACCGTTTTTTTTTTTGTTCTTGTATACATACATATACATTTTAAAACTTTAAATAATTATAATTATTTTTTCCAATCATAATTTGGTCGAATTAAATTATAATTAAAGTTTAACTGCCGTTTTATATAGAAACATGATAATAATTACGTAAGAGATCTCATGTAAAATTCTCCATAATGCAATTTTGTCTCGTACTAATGAACCAATTGGTATCAGACACATTAATCGAAAAATATTACACTATTATCTTCAATTATCCTTTTTGCGTTTATAAAGAGAATCAAAATCATAAATTTTTTAGTTGGTGTTGCTGTTGCCTGTGCTGATTCCAACGGTAGTCATTGTCGTATTTTTATTTCATATTTTCATCATTAAAATTATTGTAATTTTCATCACTACATCTCTCAGGATGTTTTGTGTATCCCTGTGTGCTGTGTTTTGTAAATACGATGTTACTTTAGGGTTCAGTTCATTAATATATCGACAAAATGTGAATGCGGAAAAAGGATATACTCGTGTCCATTGAATAAATATCCAATGTATACCAAACAAAAATGTATTCTTTAATTTAGGTAATTTATTCAGTGGAATATATGCTCGAACAATTTCCAAAAAAAAAAATTTATAAAGAAAAGCCAACCGTAATTTTATTTACTACACTTATATAAAAGGCTACTTTAAATAACAAAATTTATGGTTAAAATGATTCCTTCTTTGCCATTTTTTACTGTTAGCTTTCATATACCACTCCGTTGTGTTACACAAATTGATTGATTTGACATATTGAATTTTAAGAAAGTATCACACACACACACACATACAAACACACACATGTATTTACACAACCAAATAAAAAACTCTCAATTCCCTTGAGGATATATGTCACATATTTCCTTTTTTTATTGTTATTTAACTTTCCCATTTCTAATTTTATATTCTTATATGCTCCTTACAATTGAAAGAATCTAACAACAACCAAGTTTCAGAATTTCCTCCCCTCTCTCGGTCACTAGTCACTAATCAATTTTATTGTTTGTATTTTCAATCGGTTTTTATTATTATTATTATTATTATTTTGTTTGGCATTAGAATCGGAATCAACAACAACAATGAAATTATACAGAAGTTTTATTTAATTTTAAATCTTATTTACAATTTAAATTGTCATTCTTGTATGCGGATACAAAATGTTAATGATTGATTTGTTTTGGTCAAAGGTGTGATAATACACCTAAAAAAACAGATCACGTTTGAACGCACCTCACTAACATATTCAATCGGTAGTAGCGACGGGCGATGTGTACAAAGGGCAGGGACGTAATCAATGCGAGCTTATGACCCGCACTTACTGGGAATTCCAGGTTTAGCGCAATATTTCTCAAATTTAATGAAAACTGAAAATTTATTTCTTTCATTTGTTATATTAAGAATTTAATAACTTTTAAATATTTTAAAACTTTATCTCTAGAATTTTGGTTGCAAATCAGATAATTTTAACTTGAATACTTAGGTCGAACCCTCAGTGCGAATTTCTGATCTTCTTTGCGATTTTAAGTTTCTACTTTGGTCAGAATGTAGTATAGATAACAAAAATGGAGAGGTGCATTAAAAATCTTACTAAACACTTTCAAAGTTTCTGAATATGTATACCGAATCGTATATACCATCAAACAAACATGTTTTTTATATGGAATATACGGCATTTGCCGCCGTTATTTAAATAAAGGTAGTTTTCAGCAATATATTATTAGCAATTTTCGAATGAACTACAACGGGAATTTTTCTTTTGTGTCTCACTTAGTAGAACTTTATTTGATTTTAATTTTGACACATTAAAAATTTCATAATGAAGGTCGGTCATTGACGATCGAAGAGGAAAGACGTGTTTTCGTCGTCCTCTTCGAAAGTTTTTATTAATTTTGTATTTTGTGAAACAACTTTGTGGGTGAAAATTTAAATTAAATTAATCGCGTCGGATTTGTGTATCTGTTGTATGTATGTGTTAAATAAAAATAATAAATTTAATTAGATTTCCGTGTATGTGCGCTATTTTGCTTATTTTACCTCTTAAAGACTACAAACGTAGCAAAGGTAAAAACAGTGTTGTAATAACGTGCGCGCTCGTGAGTTACAGTGAATGTGAATAGTGTGTGATAGTTTCAATTACAGTGTGTAGTGAACGTGATTATCGGGTATATTTTGTTTAGTAATGCAGTGTTGCTGGCCATACTGTTTATGGATACAAAAATTAACGGTATGATTGTATATGTATGTATAA
The DNA here is from genome assembly GCA_958295665.1 of Tipula vernalis. Lineage (NCBI taxonomy): Eukaryota > Metazoa > Arthropoda > Insecta > Diptera > Tipulidae > Tipula > Tipula vernalis. The sequence goes on from OY282560.1 coordinate 368,526,980, forward strand.
ATTTCAGATCAACAATACATGTTTATGTTTGTATGTGTGTGTTTATAAATTTAACATCAAAAATAACTGCTACGTGGAAGTGCCTATACAAGTTTCGTTTTATGCCGTAATTTCGATATATATCCTTCTCGTTCTAATCAAATTCTAAAATTAAAAATCGATATGGAAATAAAAAAGTTAGCGAAAAATCAATTTTGTGATTTATTACAAACGTAATAAAAAAGGTCCCGTTATTTGACCCTTTGCACACACATTCAAATTAACTAATGTGTACATAAATATAGATACATGTTTCTTTTATGTTATTGTTGTGGTTTGTGTACTACGGAACCTGTTTATGCGATTCTTGTTTTGAGAAAATATCGATTGATTTCGTTGGTTTTTTAAGGGGGGATGATTTTGAACATGATATTACATCTTTAGATTTACGACACAGCATCACCGGGGATGATATTGAGCCTTAATATCTCTGCTCAGGCTTCTGCAGAACACGAAATACACAGTGACAAATGATCATTTTTATATATGGAGTAGGATTGTGTTGCTTGCTGCTTTTTTGTTGTATTTTCCTCACTGGTATACATACTACATGCAACACACAAGAAGAACGTATAAACACCATCAGAAACTAAGAACTTAATTTCCTTTTTCAGTTTTTTTTTTTTTTTTTTCTTTCAAAAAATTTAAATTTCTTATAATTCGAGATTATACACCGAGAGAATATATTCGGTTGTCACAATCAAAAAAGTGCCCAACCGTGATCTGTCGGTTGTCAGTGTATTTGTTAAATTCGATTGTGACAACCTAATGAATAAGTAAGGCTAAACGATATCAAGTTGTAGCAACTTCATTGAACATTAAAACAATCTCATTTATTAACAACAGCAACTAAAAAAAAGTTGCAGCAACCCGTTAATCTGTTACCTCAAGTCTGAAAAAGATTGTGATGATCACTAATTTGATCTGATTTACTAACTGTCAATTGTAACGATCGGGTAATTTGGTATCATAACTGGCCATTCAGTTTGCACAAAGGGTTGCTTTAACCAGAAACATTGTTATCATGAATGTAAATATGATTGGTCTGATCGAGTGGTAATAATTAAAATTTTGAGGGAATTGCTATTTCAGTTAATAAAATCGAGTAAATCAATCGATTGCCGTGCTTGAAATGTTCGGTTCACAGAATCATTTTATTCAAATTATTAGAGTTGTGAGAAATTCCCATTCGGTTAATTTGACTAAACAAATATTCATATTTTATTTAATTACTTATTTCTTTTATTTTTAATAATCCCAAATTACAAATTTTTGATTTGTGGCATTTTTACATATGTAAGAGGTGTAGTTACATACAATACTTTTTAAATCTTTTACAATATTTAAATCAGATACTTCTACTTTAAAAGCAAAAAAAAATGTTTATTAAAAAAATAAAGTGTTTTTTTCACATATTATTATTGATAATATAAGTGCCAAAATAGGTTTTTCATTAATGTCTGAGCCAATACATATAACCATAAATTTTTTAGTAGTGCCGTAAAAATGTATCCAAGGTATTTCTGAAAAAAATGCGTTTTTCGATGTCACTAAGTTGAAAGCTTATTTTTGCCAAACTTTTATTATCTATCTTTTTATTTGCGATTGGATGATAAACGGGTCTATCACAAATTTCTTTGTAGTTCAAGATTATATTTGCAATTTGGAATTAATTTTTATGTGTAATATTTTCAAAATATTGATGCGGTTGCATGAGTTGTAATTAAATTTTTTAAAGGATTGACGCTTACCTTCGAAACGCATAGAATTTATTAAATCAACTGGTCCAATATTTTCTATTATTCTTGCATAGTGCAACGAAAAATGAAATTTACTTTTCTAAATAATAATAACAATACTTCCCTTAAACAAATTAATAGTTGCCATTCCATTACCTCTAAAGGGACCAAATCTCCTATTATTAAATGTAAAAAGGTTATAACTGTTTTCATTTCGGAAGAGAAAATTTGAACTTACTTTTTATGAGGCAATCTTTATTGAATAGTGGTGGTCTTTTAGTGTATGGCCCGAAATTAAATAATTCTATTCTTTGATTTAATTGTTGTATCGAGAAATATTTATTTTTTTGTAATACTCCTTCTAAAATATCGTACATACAGTCAACACTAAAATTTTCTGTTACCTGATAGTTTTTTATGGAATTCCAAATAGAAAATTCGTGAACTTCAGTTTCCTTTGGAAACTAACTACCAATATAACTACCTATTTAAACTTAACCAGTTTTAACTTGATATTTTGTTCATAAGTTATTATATTTCTGAGATTATCGCTATTGACCTTAACCAAGTATTTCATATCGTTTTTATGGCAATTACAGAACATACAATAATGCAAAGAGATTTGAATTCGCTCAAAAGCTTCAACTGGGGATTTTGCTTAATTAAAAAAAACTGAAAGCGTTCAAAAATCAGTTTGTTTAATATTGCCAGTCATCAGAGATTCCCCCGCAGCTAGACCTGGTTTTCAGCTATCGCCTTGGTACTACTTTCATACAATAATTATAAAAAAAAAAATATTTTATAAAATACTATTTTCTATAAGAGAGTTCTTGGAAATTTTAAACATTTTCGATATTTTTGAGATGTTTGCTGCTAATTCATTACTATTCGAAAGTAAACTGGTTTTTGTTCTTATCCCTAAAATTGGTTCAAGTTTAATTGTATTTATTAACTGCCTCATTTATCGAAGCTTTTCAACATTACTTTCGAAAATTTTCGAGATTTTTCTATTAAGAAATTAATTGTGACAACACCTTAATCGTTCATATAAGTATGATTTTCACGCAGTTATCCACTACCTTATTCACCTTTGAATTTACATTTTTGAACTTTACATTTCCAATATTAGAACTTCCAAGCTCTAAGGTTTTAAAATCTGGTGTCAGAATGTTTACATATTAGTTTTGGTAAAAATTTGGTAATTTGGTACAGCTAAAATGCTTTAATTTTAAGATTTAGTTTAGAATTTGAGATAAGAAATTTCGAATTTTATTCTGTACTGATGTTTCCCTGTTTTAAAATCTGAAATTTTTGTAATTGAATCTGAAAAAAAAAAATTATAATTCGTATTTAGAATTTAGAAGAATATTTAGAAATTTCGGAAATAATTGAAAAATAAATAATAAATTTTGATTTTCTCTGAAATTTTAATGGAAGCAATTCTCACTATTACTACACAAAATATAAGTATATCTAGCCCAAAAACCTTGTTAAAATACAAATAATTTATTTATGGTGTTGTCCATTAAAACTGTAAACAAATGAAGCTTATGTGTAAATTGCCGTAGTCGAATAGAGAATTTGATGCGTACTGACTACAAATATTTATCATGATGGAATATCATAATAATTCGTACAAATTAATGGTTACACAAGTTTATCATAAATTTGCCATTTATTTTTAAAACTGACCATTAATTATAAAATGAATTATATATTTAAATATAACAGTAAAAAAAAAATGATACAAAATTTGACAAGATATATAGTATATTATGTACAATATATAAAATTACAATTGTTTGAGGTGATGTAGCATAGATTGATGTATCAATATGTATCATTATCAGAGAAATATTACAAAATATATCAAACCAATGTTAAATGGAATGGATTTATATATGATTTTTTTGTGTGTTCTGATTTATGACAAAAAATTTCCGATGAACGTGTCGATTTCAATAATATTTTCTTATAAACGACGCGACGATGTCGTTTTCTTTTTGCCAATCTTAGTAACAGCCAAGAAAGAAAAACAAACTATTGTGAATTTCCTTTTTATCGCCTGAGCTTTCTTCTTATTCGACTTCTTAGCTTTCGTTTATGTAGCGATACATAACATATATAGATGAAAAGCCTATTTTTTATTATTTATTTATTTCTTTTTATTAAATTTTTCCATTTTTGTTTGATGATTTTTATCTAACTTTTCTCTCATGCAATTATTGATAATGATTTTTAGTTTTGCCTTTTTAGTGATTTAGTATATAGTTGTGTACTTGTGTATATCCTTACACATGCACATATGTACTTTGTCTAAAAGTATATTTTTAAAGAAGACAAGGTTGGCTTTTTTTTCTTATTCTTATTGTGTTGTCGATGTAAGTATTTTAAACGTGCTCTTTAAGTTAGAACAGATGATTAATAGTAAAACTTTATATATGGTACATGTAGGATGAAAATAGGATTTAAAAAACAAATAGAAAAAATTGGGTCACATAAATAAAATGTCCAAAGGTATTTTTTTAATTTGAAATTCAGACCGGATACACCTGTGTTTATGATAAATTTTAATTTAATGAGATATAAATTAAAGTATTTATTGTATTATTTTAGTCGTATATCCGTCTTGTTTTGTGATGTTATTGTATAAATTATTTGCATGGTAAATTTTTAATGCAACGCATGCCCAAACATCTTTAAAAATTATATATATAAATAATAAACTTTTTGAAACCACAATATTAATATTGATTTAATTAATATACCTAATTATTCCGCTTTAAATTTGAACCGGAAAATTTTTTAAATTTTAATTCAAGGAAAAATAGCTAATTCAGTTATTAGCAAAAAATTTTAAATTTTTGGTGTAGTGGTTTAGTCACTTATATTTTCTATACCCATAGTCAATTTTGATATGTCTCTGTAGAAATTTGAATCTTGTTAGTTCACGAACATCTTCCGCTTTCATTTAAATCCCGGCTCTTTTAAATCGAAACTCTGCCCTGGCCGAGGCAACTATGGGGATTTTTTATGTGTGTGAGAGTTTTGTTCCGCTGAAGAGCACCGTTCAATTGAGGTTGTCGACCCGGATTTATAAAAGTAATTAAACTTTAGCATGGTCATGAAAACATATGTAACCAAATCACAACTATTTAATTAGCCAAAAATAATTTTAAATTTTTTACTATGGATATAAATTTGTGTACACAAATAATTTTGTTATAATTTAACTTAAGCGTCATTTCTCCTAGAACTATGTAAATTTAAAAAAAAAAAAAACTTGATTGGAATTTACATTCCTACCCCTTACTCTTCCTTAAATTTAAATTAATGTTTTCAAAAAGATTATTATTTATACAATTTTTGAAGTTTGCATTGCACAAATAACTTTGTTAAGGACTGTAGGTATAAAATCACATTGGAAATAAAAATTATGATATTTTCAAAATATGAATGTAGTCCGGTGGAAATTCATTCGATAGCTCTGTAATGAAAGTTACGAATTTCAGTATTAGTGAAAGACTTACTGGTTTATCAAAATCTGTATTTCATTTTAAATGGATTGGTAAAGCCTATTTTAATACCAATGTTAATCGCTTGATTATATTGGCCAAATATTTCCTAAAAATATCGAAAAACTACATCAAGAATGAATATTAGGGATCATAGTTCCCTCAAAACATAACGCATAAAATTACAATAGAAGCCTAAAGCTCTGCTCGCTAATATCTTGCTTGTTTCTTCTTTTTTCGGATCTTTTTTCATAATTTGAAGATTCCGAAAGCTGGAGTTGAAACATTATTGAGCTGAAATAGTTGAGCTTTGAAAATTTAGGATTGCCCCAGTGTTGCCCCAGAGAAGTCGAATAGACCTATTTTTTAGAAATGCAGTTTCCACTTTTCGATAAATTTATTGGGGACAGCCGAAATTCGGCATGAAAAATGAAACTGAATATGTCGTGTCGTAGAAAATTTAAGGATTTACCGATTTGCACTCTTTTCCAAGCCATAATGCACTGTTTCATTTTAGATTACTATTACCAATGTCCATTTATTGATAATTAGTTGTAGCTGACATGATATGATCCGCATATCTTAATAAAAATATATTTACTTTCCGCCCAAAAAAAAATAAAAAATACAACAACAAAGAATTTCTTTTATATCCGACATACATTTATTCATATCCTAAACTCCCCTCCTGAACTCTCTAAATTCACTAAAAATATTTTTTAGATTGATAAAATAAATAAAATCCATTTTTATCCAAATCGCCTGGCCGCCCACCTCCCAAACCAACACGAAAACAAACGAGAAATATTACTGTATGTAGTATTTTAGGTTTGAAGGAGATTTTTTTTTCTGTATATTTTATGGTTATATTTTGTTTACAAAAGGCGCCAACTTTTTATGAAAATCGATTCTGTGTGTATACACATAACACAGTGTATAGTTTTTATTTTCGGTGAACAACAAAATAAAATTCTGTTATAATATTCAATTGATATTTTTTCATAGTAGTACGAGTACATAAAAAAGAATATACATTTTTTTTATCGGCTGAATTTAACCGATTGAATATTTTTGTGCTGAATGTGCTAGGATTAACCTTATTTTAATTCGCAGACTACATTATCATTCGATAAGTGAATATTAAAAAAAAAAACACTTTTTTGGTATATGAGTATGTATATATTTTAAAAAAAACCAAATTGAATTTTATATTAATATTGTTCTTCAATATATTTTATGATATGACACTTGTACATCATAACTGTAAAAAGGTATACGAACTGTGAAGTTCATGAAAACCCAAATTGAAGAGTGTTGGTGTGTGGAGGGTGGTAGCTCATGTTCGAGAATGTCATAAGTTCAACTTCACTAAAACGTCTACATCTCCTGTATTCTTTATTTATGTTTAAACAAGACACGATTATGTAATATTTTACACAAGACTAGGAACTAGGGCAAACTACTCTTAACGAAAATAGAAAAAAAGATTGGTGGGAAATGTTTTATCATAAATAAGAATGTTTTTTTTGTGTATTAAATTAGAGCAGTTGGTTTGAGTTTTGAATAATGTATAGAGCTTGATTACCAAATCAAGATATTTTTCGTGATCGACCAAAATTCCACTTCATTCTTCACATTGCTGCGTTATCTTGTTGACTTAATCAAATATATTTATTACTCGCCTAATTTATTTTTTCTCCTCTATGGTATTTATTCCATTCATATTCAATATATTAAATCAGAAAAAAATGCGGACGTATATAAATTGAAACCAAACAACAGATAAAAAATATAATTAAAAATCTTGAACATGTAGAAACCACATTTTAAATCAACATCATTCTCAAATGCAAATTCAATTAAATTTAATTTAACCATAAATTCATCGGAAAACTATGTAAAAATAAATCTTATCTTATCTCACAAAATGTGTTTATAAAATAGGCTTTTTCTACTACCTTATATCCGTATAAAATAGGCTTTTTACTCGTACATCACCGGAAAATATAAAATGAAATCACGAGCACCAAAATACTCAACAGCTCTAAACTGTTCATAGAGTAGAGCAACAACAAAGCCTTCCAAAAAAATATATTTTTATTTTGATTGGAAAATTTTTCGTCGATGTGGAAAATTAAAATAGAAAAAAAAAAAAATTTGAACTTAAAAATGAAAATCGATTTTATTTTTTAGTTTTTCCTAGTGAAAATTTGTTATGTCATTTTTGTGGTTAGATCTGTTTATGGATGGTTATTTGGGGATATTCACTATATACTCGTACATTTTATATAAACCAATTGAATATTATTACAAAAACTATCTTTGATCCATTTTTTTTTGTCGGCACTATTGGAGGTTTTTTGATTTTTGTTTTGTTTTACATCAAATTATGTTGGCTGCGGTTTAGTGCAACGAACTTTAATGTTAGCGTAGTTAAATCTATGATATATAGGTAAATTGTGTAGGCGCATAGCGAACTAATATGCACATATATAGTCAAATAATATCAAAGACATTGTTACAATGATCATAAATGTAGTCGTCGATTTTTGTCTATTTTTAACCGTTGGAATCGTTAACATTATCATAAAAAAAGAAGAATGAAATGAAAAGTTCAACAAAAAAAAAATGTTGATTATTTTTAAGAAATGATTATAAAAATAATGCTGATGAGCATGGTATCTAGCTTTTATCTTTTTCAAATATTGTGTGATGAAAGGTTCACTGATAATTATGTAGATAGAAAGAATTCGTAAAAGTAAAGAAACATAGTATGGTGGGAAATGAATTTTTCGCACATCTTATAAAGTAATTTTTTCGACAATTTTGGAAGTTTCGCAATTTTAATGAATTTTAAATTCTACAATCGAACATTATAAAAAAAATGTTAAACAAATTTATTGGTAAAGTTCTTTCTTTTTGTATTTTTATTTAGATTATTAAAACTCACCTTCTTCTCGACTCGTCACAAAATGCTAAAAATATTTATTTTAAAAAACTCATTTCTTTCTGTGTTAAAGTAGATATATATAAAAACTGTTTTCCTTTCAAAAGATTTTAATATAATCCAGATACGTTGGATAGATTTCTTATTTATGTACATATGTACTTTCTACATAAAAAGAATTTATACAAACTTTTCCTTTCTGTTCTGTCTGAAAATGTTTGGAATTTTCTTTTTAGGAATTTCACAAAATCCAATAAAATTTAGTGATATTGATTTTTTATGAGATTATCTTAAATTTTGAAGGTTTCTTATTTTAAACTGTGCGCGGCTTATAGTAAATATTATTTTCAATGTAAGTACCTCAAATTAGAGAATTTTTGATAAACAACGGATATTAAAGGAACTAAAAAAATAAACTTTTTAACTAAGGATTAATCTATTTTAGTTTGGACCTATGAACCTACGTAAATTTTGTGATATGTAATCCAGAATTAGGCGAATTACAAGGAAATACGTGAACTGCTTCCTCGGATTGTACAAAATTGGGAGAGAATGAATTTTATGGGAATCGTATTTACTCCTTTAAAAAAATTTTTTTTTTTTTTGAAACAGCCTAGTTTACTAGCTAGGAAGCAATTATTAAAGTGTGTCACTACAGATACCGAGTGCCGAAATATTTCAAATTACCCGAAACATATCGAAACAAATTTAATTATTCAGTAATGACCGATGGTGATGGCCATTTCATTAACAAAACCGAAAATGAAACAGTCAAAAAAACAAGCGATGCTCAATTGATTTCAGGTAATTTAAAAGAAATCAAAAAAAACATAAATTAATTGTCAGAGGTGTCAGAAACAAAGATCCTATAAAGTAATAATATGGACACCATCGTCAATCACTGTATTCTCCGATGTCGCTAAATTTCAATCAATTATTTATACATACTTAAAACTAAAAAAAATATATTTGAGTCGAAAAAGTCAACCATCAATTAGTCCGAGAAATAATTGGTCCACTCGGAAAAAGGGTCCTGGTGGTGATTGGTTCTACCAAATGTGCTGCTAATGCGCCAATAAGAGGGTTTACAAGAAAACCGAAATCACGATTGCTCGAGGCGCTAAAAGATCATCCAATATTTTACAAGTAGGGAAATTCCTTACTAAAAGTTATATGGTATTTGTCATAATAAGCGTATAGCATCAAAATAATAAGCGTGTAACATTCAAATCGGCTCATAGGTATCAATTTGGCAAAAAATGTGGTATCACATAAATAGTTTAACTTATTCGCAAAGGAAAATCCAAATTCGGATTGCCTTTCTAAATTTGAAATTCAATTTTAGAATTTTCGACTTTGAACGTTAATTAAATAAAATTGTTTCTAATTCAGGCTAAATAATACAAGTTTGTGGGGCGCGGTCATAATAAAAAAAAATTAGAATATCTACCTACCTCCTTATTGAAATGGGGGTTGATAAGTTTTAAATATTCCGCAGCAAACTTTTGTCACAACCCCATAACATACTTTTCTATTCAGATCATTAAAAAAATAAAGTTCTTTCATAATTTCCATCAATCATTAAGCTTTTGTTGTTGTCAATGGATAACAATAGCTTTCTAATAAAGTTTTTTTGTTCTGATTTTTATTTTTTGTAAAATACAATTATCAAAACCATAAATAATGGTGAAAATATGTATATAGAGTGTGTATGTGTGTGTGTGAGTATTTCATCAAAAACAAAAGCTTTTTTTTATGTTAAAGCTTTTATAATAAATTTATATCCATAGACTACAAAGAAAAAAATTAAAAAAATTTACGCGCGAATATTCGTTAAATTTTTATTTTTATTTTAAATACTCAACAAAAATTAATTAAAAAGTCGTCTATCTGTCAACTCCTCTATTTTTAGTATTTTATTCGTTGAATATTTTTTTTTTTAAGTTTATTAAAAATACATGAAACAGGATGAACTGTTGTACATTTTATAAACGAATATTTTGAGCAAAAAATTACCATGTACATATATAAAATATTATGTATGTGTATATACATGTTATGTAGTTTGTTAACAAGTACGTAGATATATATAATAAGCTTTAGCCATCTAATTAATTTATTTAAAACAATATTTAATAAACAAGACCAGCTCACCTTGACACACGTTTTCAATTAAATAATTAGATTCTAATTATACTTGCATTGAAGATATAATCAAAGAAAATCTTAAATGTAGTTATAAATTATCGATTAATATTCAATTTATTATTTGTAATTATAATAAATGTAATTTACCAATAGACTACAAAATATCGTTCGAGTTTACTTTACATATTTTATATATAAACAATAATTTTTATTTATAATATTTTTATGTATGTTGAACAGCATTGGAAAATCTTTACAAGACACAGAAGAAAATTGTCTTGGGGAGTTTGTAATTTAGGTACATGAGGTTGAACTATATTTGTGCTTTTTAACCAACAATGTATGAAAATATTAGAATGTAATTAAAAATATAAATCAATAAAATGTAATGTTTTTACTTATTTGTATTATAATGGATATAAAGATTATTGTCTGTAAATATTGGATGGCGAACACTTATGAATATGGTCTATAAGTTATTGAAATCAGAAATTAATTAAATAATTTTGGAATTTTGTTTGAATTGTAATCTAATGCCTTTGTTAAGAAGTTTGCCATACAATTTTTTTGCAAACAAACGTAATTTTCTGCGTTTAGAATTACATCGCTCTGTCCTAAAATCACATTTTATTCCTTTATGATTGTGAAAAGATAGGTTTGCAGTTCCTCAGCTTTTTTATTTTTTTTACATTTTTAATAAAGGAACTGAAATTTTAAATGTATTAAACTCAATATCAATACATACTATATGTATTTGTAAAATAATTTAATAGTGCTTTCAAGCAATTTATCTAGAATAAGATATCAATTTCCCAAAACTTGCTACTGCTGCATTTTAATCAATAAACATTTCTTATGTAACAAAATCTTTTAGTTTCAGGTTCTTTTTTGTATACTGTAGCTGCAAACACCAAAAAAATAAATTTTCAAAATACTTTTGGAAAATTTTATGTATTTTTTAATCTCATGTGCAATTTGGACCAGATCAAATTGTATATGTATGTTTAATAAAAGCGAGGAATCTCTATAAAATATACACTTGTTTTTATCGAGTTAAACAACAAAATAATACTAAAAATTGTACAAATACATTTGTATATGTACCTTTATGGAAGGTAAAGCTTCATTTTTTCAATTCATGTACACAATTCACTTGGAAATTGTTTTTATTGAATTTTATTTTTTACATAACATAAAACAAACACAATACACTCTAACTTTTCAATCGCTTCTAAACTAAAGAGTATACACTTATTGGTGTAAACTTGTGGGTTACCTAAAGAATAAAAATATAAAAAAATGATATTTGTTCTAGTTTAGTTTCTGTGTTTAGAAATCTTCTAAGTGAATTGTGAAATTGAATCGAGAGCTAGAGAGCGAAACGCCATTGATAGTTGTTTTGGGAAATTTATGAAAATTGTTGAAAAGTGTTTTCATTGTATACAACAGAAATGGAACTTTTTTTTTTTTTGCTTATCTTTCATTACGTACAATACCCTTTACTCATAGAATATATTAGATATTTTCGTTCACATTGCGTTCCATCATCAATATTTTTATTGTTAAAATATATTGTACATTCCACATATTAAATTTTTTTTTATAACAACAACAGAAAAAATGAAATTTCATCTTGTTTACGTATTGTATGTGGATATGATAAATGTGATAATAGGTGAAAGGACAAAATAATAAAACATAAATTCCTTTAGCTCTACGTCGTTTTCTTGTTATATGTAAAATGTCTCTTTTTTTTTTTTTTTTGCTCTTTACTTTCGTAAACGAACCAAGCTTATTATCATTCCTTGAGAATAATCAATTTATTTTATATTTTTTTGCCACTGATTTGACATACAGAACGTCAATAAATCTCTAGAGAGAAGCAAAATATTTAAATATATGAAAGTCTGTATATACATGTTTATATGTATGTAAATGAAAATTGGTAATTTTTCTCAAATTTTCTTTGCGCTGGCAATAAAGATAATCAGATTTATTTATATAAGGGTACTTAAACGCGAATTGGGAATAATGAATACTTTGTCTGTCTGCGCGCGAGTTTCGTTTTTTCTCTCACTGTTCATTACGTTACAGGTCATTTAAAAATGGTAACCTAGTAAAATTTTATGTTCGTTAAGAAAGTAAGTAAATCAATTCTGAACTAAATAAGAATAATAGCGAATTTAATGAGTTTGTTTACTAAATATGTACATACATAATAATGTAAGCTGGAGCACAGTCTTAGATAAGTAAAATCATATGTAAATATAAACAAAGCACATAAGTAACCATAATAGACTAAATTCTCCTAATTCATTTCCATATATTTACGTATGTATATATAGTATGTGTGTACACAGAAACAAAAATAAACTCAAAAATAATATAATAAATACCAAGAAATAAAAATCAACAAAATACCATATAAATTTATGTCAAGACAATCCAAAAAGTAAAATATACAACCATAACACAGAAACGAAACGAAAACAAAAACAAAAATTATGAAAAATCAACATAAAGCTTTATTACATAAGTCATCAATATATATTTTCTCTATAACATTTTCTCATATAATCTTCATAACACTATTTTCTTCTTAAATATATTATCTTTCAATAATATTGATGATTGTAACAATAAATTTGGAAAACTAAGTAGAAATATATATATATATATATATATATATATATATATATATATATATATATATATATATAATATATACACAGCATAAAAAGGGTTAGAGTTTATAACAAGTACATATGTATCTCGTACCTACCACAGTTCTTTGTAAACTATGAACCGAGAACTTTTAATTTGTGTTCCCAGTGAATAATATTGCATTGCTCTTTTGGGACTTACGTTTTACGAAATTTTTAAATTAAATTTAACTACAACTTTTCTTTCGAATCCTAAATTAGTGAATTCCGATGAATATTGTGAAATTTAAGACTGTTAACTCTGAAAAAAGTCTTAAAATCGGTTGCCAATAAAGTAAAATTGTTGGTCCATTTTTTAAAGCACAAAATCTTTGTCATTTTATTTTTAATTCTACTGAAATGAATGATTAATTGTAGATTTTGGCCGATATTGCGATGTTTCTTAAAAAAGTCTACACTTTATCAAAATATGTTTTCTGCTTTATTCGTACAAACTTTATATACTATATAAGCTTAATTAGACAGTAAAGTAAACATTTTCTCAAATAGAATTTATTAGAGCTACATAGTTGAATATTAAAGGATTTGTTTAATATTTTTAAAATTAGTGGTCTTGTCTAATGTTTCTTTAAACTAATCTAAATTTGAACGCAGAAACTAGAACTTAAAATCCCAAGGGCCAAGTGAAGGGTCGACCGCTTTATTAAACGGTAAGAGATAAATTTAATTTTAATTAAGACTTGTTTGTGCCCTTTTAGATACCACAATATGCAAATGTTTGACGACCACTGAAATTTAAAATATCTAATATTATCAGATCTATGTATATAACATACATATACACAATAACTAAGGGTATATTGTCTTGTATCAATAATTTTATTTTGTTTTGTGCTTTTTTATTTTTAAGATTATTACGAGTATTTTTATCTTCTTTTGATATCACATTGGTATTGTTACATGTGGTTTATTTATCTTAAAATTATTAGAATATTACGTTTTTGAATAAAAAGCTCGATTTTAATTTCATTTTATTTGTGTTTCATATATTACGTGTATATATGTATATGTATTGTTAGAAGTTAAAGAAGATACAATATATTTAAGCAAAAAATAATTAAAAAGCAGATATATATTACTTTGGGGGGTGTTCCACCTATTTTATATAGGTGGATTTAAATCTTAATCGATTTAAAAAGCAGATATGGAGTAAAATAGAAAATGAAATTTAAGAATATATTGAAAAATATTTTTATCGATATCTTAAGTGTAAAGATTATTGGATAAATTACTTTTTATTGGTATTTATATATCTTGAAGTTTCCATATACACCATATATAATTTCGTTAAGGTTAAGGTACATTAATATTTCATTTCGCACCTATCCGGACCAATATTTCAACAGACGAAGAGATAGAAAAAAAAATGTGGTATAAGATTTTTTTTTGCTTATTTATTTCACGAGAATGTACTATTAAATTAACGATAAATTACATTGTGTGTTTTACGAAAGCTTTATAGATTACCCAAGTCCAAATTTTCAACCTATATATACGAGTAAATTTACAACATATTCGGTATCTATACACATGTCCTATATATTAAAGATGTGTTGAAATTTTTTTATGTTACGTGATTATTACCTTGTTGCTGTAAATGAAATCATTTATAAATCGCACCTGAAATGAGAAAAACATTTATAGTGATAGTGATACGTACAGAAATCTTGGTTAGCTGAAATTCCAAATTTTAGACGGCATTCAAAAAATTGATTAGGGAAACGCCCTAACAAATTTGATTAAATAAACAAAATCAAAAACAAATATAGACAAATTCTTCGAAATATTTTATGTACCCACCCTTCTACCAACCCGTCCCCTTCATATTATATGTACAGAAATCATAATTCCGATTCCGATTCGAAAAACACAATTTCCTGATATATTTTAGGTATGCAAATATAATTTTTGTATACACACCTAAAGGCACAAAACCATTTTTTATAACACGTTCAAAAATTGAAGCTCCTACTGTACTTCTGTAAACCAAAAAGCTCACTTGACAACGCAAATCAATATTTGATATAAACACACATAAACACATACACAGATTTTTTTATTTGTACATATGTACATGATGTAAATAGATATAATTTTTTTTTAATACGTCATCAAAAGAAATAACACAATTTAAATATTTACGTCTGGAACGAACGAAAACAACAAAAAAATAAAAAACCGAAAGGAAAATAATACAAAAAATTCTTTTATTTTATTTTGATGTTGAAATTTCGACGAAAAAGGGTTTTTCAGTTGAAAGAATATTTTAATGAATTTAATTTTTTTCTGTTTGTTAATTTTTTGTTTTAATTATACTTAAGATTAACACATTGTAAATTTACACTATGATCGACAAACCAACATTTCGAAATACGTTTGTGTATACACATAACAACCTTCAATGTCAATCGAACAAGTATTCTGAATTTAAATATAATAATAGTATAGCTTAAAAACTTAATTAAGTTATATGGTTTAGTTGAAGCTTTAAATTACACGATTTGGAAATCTTGATTCATGTATACAAGTATATGCGGTAATAGAAAACGGATTAACTAAGTTTTCCTTTAGGGGTTTTGATATTTTTTAATTTATCTATTTCTTATATATACTATATTTGTGTAAGTGTATGTAACATTGTAAACCAAAAATACAAAATAAAATTTGGGTTGGAAAAATTGTAGGTATAGGAAAAGCTGTAGAAAATCTACTCAATAAATAAACAAAATTATGGCTTTGAGGTGTTTTTATGAAAGATTGTTTTTTTATTGTAATGTGATTTTTACAAGGTTTTAGAATTGCGGAATTTCAATACCAGTGCTGCATTTATATAAAAAAGCAAGCGGCATAGTTTTAATGCCACGCTAGATTCTAGCCTGTATTTCAAACTAAAGATTTTTTTTTCTGCAAATCTAATGCAATTATATTAGATTTTAATTATTATTTGAAGGCACCAATATTATATGCTTCAATATAATGAGGCGAAGGAATAGACTTTGGCCCAGCAAAATAAAGTGTAAAACGTTTCTGAAATTCTCAAAAGAATCAACGTCCTTGGCATGTTGAAACAGTTTTTTTTTTTTTGTATTTTCTGCTAACAACAAGGGAACCTTTTGAACTGTCTTATTTCAAAAGAAACTTCCACAATATTCAAGATATTCAAAGCAACAGCCAGATTGTTAATACGTGATCATCTCGGTGTGGCAAAATACAGTGCTAAGTGATCACACCAATTTCGTGTTCGTAAAGAATTTGTGGAATCGTGTGGTAACAATCCGGAAGATGTATTTAACAGAATTATTACTGGAAATGAAATTTGGCTTAATTATTATGATACAAGATGTAACCAGGAGTCCATGGGGCGCTGTCGAAAGGGTAGTTCACCCCTAAAAAGTTCAAAGTCGTGCCTTTTGGGAGTTGGGGGGAATTCCTCTTATTGACTGTAAAAGTGAAGGCTTCATTACTGTAATAGAGGAGCATAATACGCTGATACATTACATCGTTTCAAAAAACAAATCAAGCGCAAAAGGAGAGGAAATTTGACGAAAGCTTCATAATAACACACCCGTTCATCCGGGTTGGAAGAAATTAATCAGCCGTCAATGAGTAGCATCCAGTAGTACCAACGAAAATCGGACTCACTTCATGGTCGAATTTCCAGTAGATATTATATTTGGCAGATTGTAGTCACCAAGTATTAGAACTAAACTCGAAAAATTTGTTTTATATATAAAATTCACTAATGACATCACTACAATTTCGTCGCTATATAGACTTATTTGGAAAACTTGTTAAAACCCCGAACAAGTTGTCTGTTTTTAGCAAAAGGTTTAATCAATGAATCAAAATATTTTATTAGCATATTCAACTGAAAAACGACTATATAATTCCGAAATCTTGTGAACAAGAACTTATTTCTAAACTTTCTCATCAATTACATGTTTATCTATGTATCTTGTATGACTCGAGTAAGTGTAATATAGTATTTACTATTTACGTCACAAAATCATTAGAGTTGAGCAATTTTACCTAGGAATTATATAGTGTTATGATGATTTTTTTAAAATTGTGAAAATTGTGGCGTCACCATATGAGATATACAACACATATTCTAATTGAGCATTGGATACATTGTGTTGCGAATACATTGTAGTTTCATTTCGCACAAATAAATATTCACCACATTTTGCTAATTCTAGCAATTATTATTATATTTTGCGAACAATTATTCTTCTTCTACATAATACACACACACACACATATTGTCATTCAAATCAAATTGCCAATCTTTTGATTGAGTGACATAATTTTATTTTGTGATTTTTTCGATTGAAGATTTTTTTTCTTGAAAATTTGCATCATCCATATATCCATGCAGAAAATAACAAAAATGCAACAAAACTATATGATACAATTTTTTATTTATACAGTTACGAACTATATGTGGAGAATGGACGAAGTTGGGTGGCGATTTTAATTTTGGGTTGTCAAACATAATAATTTTTATCAGAACATTGTTTGTTTTGTTGTTCTGTTCGAGTAGTTTACAAAAAAAAAATATTCAGTTGGTTTGAATATTTATTGTTTGACAAGCGTTGATGAAAATTTATTGCTTCATTTTTGTTTTTGTTTTTTTGGAAAATTCGTATTTTATTCTGTTGTATGTATGATGTGGTTTTTGTTTTCTAATTCTAGTTGAATTTTCTTCTTTTCGGTTGTGGTCCTTTGATAACAAAAAAAAAACACAAAATATAATTAATCAGAGTATGATCGGATGATAAATGTTTGTATACGGATAGTAATTAATTTAAATGTATCTCATTTAAATTTGATTTATCCGATGAATACAATTAAAATTTGAATCGAGAATACCCAAACCAATATACAGTATGGTTGCTTATCGATTAATTTAATTTTTAGCCTATTAAATTAGGGTGTATGGTTCTAAATCTATATCCGCATCTTGTCCATAGATCATTGCCCAATATTTATAGATTTAACGTTTTATCGTTGAACAAACATTTTTTTAAATATTTGTTTTGTATATATGGATATACTATACGTGTGTGAGTCTGTGTATGCATTTTACTTGTTGATTGATTACCAGAATAATTCTCCTTTCTTTCAGAATACATTTTTATTTTACGCCTAACTCTAATATGAAGGATAAAATTCTCTCGTTTTATGTTTCGTTTATTACTCATATATGCGAGCGGATTTAGTTTTGTATCTGTAAGACGCATTAATAATAAACACAAAATATTGAAGAATAGTTATTTCTCTTAGGCTAAAATTATTATCTACGATTAATATTAAAACCTATAGCCACTGTATAATCTAGCACAGGAGTGCTCAAACTATTTAGTCAAGGTTCATCAACATTTATTTCTAAAGTTTCCTTTACTTTGGGGCTACCTTTTGCCAAAGAAATAAGAATTTTATAAGAGAATGTAACTTTTAACGGGTGACATTAGTTTTACCAAAAAAAAACCCGTGTGTGTTTAACTTTAAACTAATCCTGAATCCTGGGTGGCGTTCTAGGGCCTCCATCAAGACATGCTGGTACTTCTTAAGAAAGATATCTTGGTAACTATAGCCCACAAGCAATGCTATGTTTATTTACTTCTTTATTAAATGTGCTGACCTCGCCAAACTTTTTTAAGTTATTGTACCATCTTTAAGGTCACGGTACAGTTTTACAAATTTACCAACTTTTGTTCAACCAACTGTTTTCTTTTTTTTTACTACTACAATAACTATTAACCCAATTTTTATTATCCATCAAAACGTTTTTAAAATTACATAAATACAATTAAAATTTAATATAAAATTCGTGACATAATCATTTTTGTGAATGATGTTACGTTCTTTGATTTAGATCCATTTATAGCGCAAGCACAAGCTGAGAAAGCTTTAATATAACTCATCATAAAGACCGAAAAACACATATATACTACAGACATAGACACATAGAATTTATAGTGTCTTTTTAAAATAATAGCGTACTTGAACAAAATAACCTAGAACCAGCTACAATAAACATCCTTATGTATATACATGGGGTATATAGATGTATCCTAGTTAATTCATTTTATGTATATAATTTTAACGATTACAATACATATAAGTATATAAAATAAAAATCATAAAGTATAACCGGTAATTTTCTTAAGATTGTTTTTATGATCCTTTCTTTGTTTATACATGAATACAGTACAAAGAGATTCTGCCTGTACTCTTTAAATATATATGCATTATAATATGGATGAGAGAAGAAATCAAAATAATAAGATGCAATAAAATTAAATAAGATAATTTGTGTTTGGTTTTGGAAGCATGAACGTTGTAAAATATTTTTTAATGATGAGGTTTACCATTTATTCCAACTACTTGCGCGCAATGCTAATAAAAAATTTTCTCCAGCTTTTTGTCTTCGCTTTCTTCTTATTTTCGTTACTTGCTGCTGATGGAAGCCATGTTCACAGTTGCAATCTATCTTTTTGTGTTTGCCGCGCGTGGTTAGCTTTGGAGCATGATGGAAATTAAATTAAATAATGGTTGCATCAGCAATTTTATGATAATTTTTAGTTTTATTTCATTTATATTTCTGATGGTATGCAAATTGATAGCACAGAGTTGAGATTAATTTTATGTGCTTTTTATTTTTTATTTTTTTAGTTTTGAAGAATAGTTCGATGATCTCTTAAGAATAATTTATTTAGGTACAACTAAAATCTCTTAATTGAGTGCTGCTAGTTGGCATCAAAATTAGAAACTCATCTCATAATATATTAGTTTCATTGCGCAATTCAGGCAAAATAACTTCATTGCGAGTGATGTTTTGATCATAATTTGTGAAATTAAATCTACATCACGGAGATCATTTTTCAGCCTCAGGAGAATTTTCTATATGGGAAGAGGAACTAACCAATATGATATCGATCATGAATAATTTTATAAATAACCACAAAATATTAAAAAAGGCTTACATCCTTTATTAAATCCCTCCTATTCCAATTCCGACAAATTCGTCTTCGAATAACAAAATTCTAATGTATGCATATGTAAGGATTATCTTTAACTTCCTCGAGACACTTATTTGTTTTAATTTTTAATTTTGTGTCTTCTCTTAACGGTAAAATTTAAAATTATAGATTTTCAAGTGGCAATGGAAAACAGTGCTTTACTATCGAAAACTGCTGAAACCTAAGCGAAGTATTTAGTTTCAATGGATATTTATATACAATTTTGTCGATGTATAAAAAATCACTTTTTAAAGTGATACACTCCAAAATATCACAATATCGAAAACATAACCTTTTATATACAGATTGTCCATACTACCTAGTTCAGTTATAAAGAAACTAATGAGTTTATGTAAACTGTTATCTATCTCAAAAAAATGTAAAGTTTTGCAGAAACTCATTTAAATGGTAACTTGGGTTGTGATCCTAATAAATAATGGATAACGATGGCCTAATTTTAAATAAAGGTTTTTACAGACGGTCACTATTTTAACATATTTGATAAATTACATGATGTTCTTTTAAAACCATATTTTTCTCGACAAATAAAATGGCTTCGATTGTACCCATAATTTTGTCTTGAATACAATAAAGCCCAGAGAATAAATCCTATATTTTCCCAGGTAAACTCGTACATCGAATTATTTTTTTACTCTTCGTTACATAGAAAATACATGATTTTAAATTAAATTTTCAATAAAATCCACATAAATTCCAAAACATTATGTATATTATTGTATGTTGTATATGTTTGATAAATCTATATATTCAGGTATACATGTTTATATAATATATTCCTCAAACATATTTTCTTCGCACAAAACGCACCAAAAAAAAAAAACATAAAAAAATCCTTTAAAGAAACTTGGAAGAATCGAATCCCCCACAAAAAAAATGAAAAATTTAATTCAAATATTGAAAACAAATTATTAAAAAATCCATTTCTCCCTTCAACACAACAACAAAATATACACACACATAAAATTCTAATCACCATCATTCTATTGATTTTTCTCATTTTTTCCCTGCTTGATGCTTTTTTTCTCTTAACAACCACGTGAAAATAACCCAAAAAAAACGAACGAACGTGAAAAACGAAGAAAAATCTGAATCTCTAATAAATATTCAAATAAAAAACAACAAAAAAAACATTTTCTTTGGTTTTGTTTAATCAAAAATTCAGTTTTTGTTGTTACTCGTTCGATTTTTATTTTTCGAAATAAATCGACCAATTAATCATTTTTGAAAATGTTTTGAAAAAGTAGATATTTTGCTCTTTTTTTTATTGTACTGTTTTGTAAAAGAGAAAACCAATGTCAAAGGACATTAAATTATTATACAGACAGAAGTTAAAAGAAAAATCCTTTGGAAAATGATTGAAAATTGAAAATACCCATTTTTCATTTAGCAACCGATGAGAGAAAAATCTCGTTGAGAGTATAATAAAAACACAAAACGAAGAAAAAATAAGCATTTTGTTAAATTTGAGATTGAGTGTATGGAAATAAATGAACAAACAAAAAAAAGTTTAATTTCAGGGAAGTGAACCGGCATTGACTTGAAATTTTACTTTAATATGTTGTGGTCTTAAAAACTAATATAAAATCAAAGATTAAAGATAAATGTAAATACTTATTTAAATCACTCTAAAACGAAGCGTTTAACTCTAAAAGAAACTCTAAGTATAACTCAAAATTTGTGTAAGGCTACTCTCAGCAAAACCGTTTTTTCCCCTTTGTCTCCATTTAGAAGCAAATGGCGTCTACTAGACTGGAACGTAGAACTCTATTTCGGATTTTCCTTTTCTAGTTCATTGATGACCTGCTGGTTATATCGTTAGGTGAATTTCCAATTTCTGTTACCGAAGGATTTCCATTTTATATTTTATTAAAGGTTAAACCCAATTCTGCCCGAAATTTCCGGCCCAAAATACCTGGTGCTATTATTTATCGAATTTATTTTTTAAATTGATCACCGGAATCATCAATCTTATATCCATTAGATAGCTTATAGTTCGCTCCTCCGGTTTTGAATGATGACGTATGTTGGCAAAAATAATAGATACAGAAGGACAAATAAAATCTTATAAAGTACAATCTAAAAACTCTTCTCTCACTTATTCGGCTTACCTCTTTTATTTATTAAAGAATCACCATGAGTACTATCCATTCTAAATGACGATGATGATGACGATGACGAGGATGATGATCCGGATATTATAAAATAAAAATAAATTGTAAAAACTAATCGTCGTTTTGTCAAAAACATCCACATTTTTATTTTTATTTTTTTAATTTATTATAATTTATGTAATTTTCCACAATTTTCACAATAATTATTAAATTATTTATAAATTACACGAACAACACACTCAACAAATACAGACTTATAAAAATTTTCTTGATTTTGGGTGATTTTTACAAAAAAAAAATACAAAAACAACAATAATAAACTTTAAAAAAATTCATAATTCATAAAAATATAATTTTCTTTTTTCTAGTATTCATGTAATAAAACTAGAAAATGACACAATTACACCAAAAATATTTATTTATTATTTTAATGGCACACAATAAAAAACGGAAACTATTTTTATTATAATATATAATATATTGGTATTATATACACACACAAAAAAAAAATAAAACACTACAAAATTTTCTTTTCGTTATTTTTTATTTATGGGAAAATCAAATGAAAAACAACAACAAAAGACCCCCAAAAATAATTTTTTTTCTTCTTCATGTGATTTTATACAAATTTTGCACCGAGAGTCGCACAATTTTGTTCGTTTTTAGACAAAATAATAAAATAGTTTTTTTTATGCTGTACTAGAGATAAATTATAGTCCCGGAAAATTCGATTTTAACCGGCAGAATTTTCATTTTTCTTATATATATATATAGTATGTAAAAAAATGTTTAATTTTTTCCAGTTCTCTAGATATATGTTTTGTGCAAAGTGGAAAACACAATTTTTTTCCTAACAGCACAGCACGAACACACATACAAACACTAAACACAATAAAATCTTCACTTTTATTTTGTAAATTAGTGCAGAATTAAATTAAAATATTAAAATAAATCACTATAATTTAGTTTTCATATTTAACAGTTATTTTATATAATTTATTTATTTAAAAAAACTAATATAATTTGTAGATATAAAATAAATAAAAAAAACATAACCAATTCCATGCTCCGATTTTATGGTGATAGCTTTGTTGTTGTTGTAAATTTTCCGTTTTGACGAAATAAAAAAATATAAAAAAGCACACAGAGATGTGGAAAAAGAAGAAAAATCATCATCATCGTCGTCATCGTATTATGGGTTTCGTATTTTTCTCAAAAATTATTTTTTATTTTTTTGTTGAAGTTGGTACATACACGAAAAGCTCGCTCTCTCGTCGCTATGTTGATATACGAAAATGAAAAATCTCAGTTTAAATCGAAAAACAAAACATAATCATCATCATCGTCATCATCACCACACACCAATCATTACAAATGGAAATAGAGATAAATATATTGTTTTCTCGTCTTGTTTTGCTTTTCCATACTGGAAAATATCAAAAACAAAAAAAATTATGTTTATTTGAACATCCATTGCGCATCTTTGTGTTTATCCTTTTTGAGTTGGTTTTTAAATATGGGTACATGAAATATTTGATTTGTTTTTGAATTACTCTTCTTTATTTTCTATTTTCCATTTGATTGTTTTAGACGGAAATAATGATGGGGAATTCTGAAACTAAGGATTTAATTTGAATTTTATAATAGATGGCTGAGTAAGGACTACAACCATACAAATTTGAAAATTTAATCAGCACTTTATTTTTCCTTGGTTTGTGTATGTGAATTTGTAATTGTACAACAGTCCTAATATTAAGCTTATTTTTTTTGTTTATATAAATAAACATTTTATTAAGACTGTTTTCAAACCACAATTTCAGAAATTAGATCGAGATGAATGTACTGTACGAATACTGTTCAGGCCCTTCGATTATCCTTTAATATGCCCAATTTTATATTAAATAATTGTCTTGGAGTTGCTCTTTCCGTTGTATTAAAATGAGAAGAAATACTCAAAAGTATTATTCAATAATATTTAGTGCAACACACATCTTTTTTTGGTGAAAAAGAATGGAAAAATCTGAAAAATATTAAATGAAAAATTTATAAAATCAATTTACAATGATAAAACTTTTTACTTTTTACACTTACAAGCTTGTGTAAATTTCCAACACAACGAACAAAAATGTTTGCTCGTTATGTTGGAAATTCATACAAACCTGTAGTAAGTCAAAAGTTAAAAGTTTTTTCATTGTGAATATGCTCTGGTATCATTTTGAAAGGAAAAATTGAAATTTTGGGTCTGCTCTCATTTTTATATATGTATTACACTTTTCTTCGTGTTTCTATTCAAGTGTTAAACTTGAAATAAAATTATGTATAGAATAATTATCAAAATAATGAATATAACAATATTATTTTCAATTTCCCTATGATTTCAATTTGTTCGCAGTGAAATGTCCGTGAACTATAATCCACCACGATTCACATGAAGTTAAAGGGAACAGTGAACGTGAACACTTTAATAGTGGTGAATATATATTTTATTTTTTTTACTGTTCATTTTCGAATACCAAATGGCAATGGGAAGTGAACAAACGTCGTGAACATACCGTTTGTTTGTTCATTGAATTATTCTTGCTTGATTTCTCCAAGTAATCACTTTGTGTGGTTTTCTTTTGAGATAAATGCAGTTTCTCTTTCAATTCGCGCAATAAATAGAAATTATAAATTTTAGTTTTCATGTTCTAAAAAATATCAGGAAGTAAAAATGCAACTGTGAACATGGACACAATTCAGCTTTTATATCTACCACTGAGTTTTGTTCATATCGATTTTCTCTGTGAGACAAATTAGTTAATTCAAAATGATTCGATGCTCATGTTCACAACAGGTATAAACTGACAAACGAATAAAAAACCAAATAAAAAGTTAAAAAGCTAAATTTTTCGCATTTTATTCACCACAAAAATTTTAACTTGTCGGGGCTCATCAGTTAAACATTTGTACCTTGTATTTTGTTTTCAACTTTATAGTGCTGCCAACATTTAAAATATAACTTCTTAACCCGCTGTCTACACTATGCAAATCCACTGATAATTTCTATCATGATATAAATTTTATCAATTGTTGTGTGCTAATTCCTGGGTTCCATTTAACGTGGCAAAGTACACACAAGTACTTCTGACTGCACGCAGCTACTCTTGCTAAATTTTATGAGTAGTTTGCTTTCTGAATTTATGGCGAATTCGTTATCAGAATATTTAGTATAACTAATCGGTAAGAAATGGCTGATAAGTTTTCAAATTAATAATTAATTTTCCAACTTTCCATGTTGCACGTAGATTTATTTAAATTATATTTTATTTTCGCAACTAATTTGCTGCGTTCCATTTACCATCTATTCTCAAGTACTTATTTGTACTTTGCCACGTCAAATGGAACGCAGCATATATTATACGCATTTTGACACTTTTAGCAAATTATCAGGAGGCTATTTCACGTCATTTTATTAGTAAATTATTATGAAATGTCATAAAAAAGTTGCTTTGTTTTGCCATTTGAAATTGTTCCCTCAATTTGAAAAAATGTCTGTTAATACCGAAAGTATAGTGCGATTAATCGACTTGTACCGAAAAAATGAAATTTTATGGAAGATAACGCATAAAAATTACAGACGAGTCGACATAAAAAATTCTATTTACAAAAAATAGTGGACGAAATTACCATAAATGTTGAAAATGTTAGGAAAAAATAAGGAATCTTCGAAATGTACAAAATAAAAAATTAAAACCGAGTAAAAAAAAATCTGGAAGCGCTGTTGTTGATGATAAAAAAAACTTGGTTTTTCTACGGCGAAATGAAGTTTTTGGGCAAGGTGGTGGTTCTCCATATTGTACAATTTTCTGAAAAGTTTTCTTGGACAAATTATTTTTAACCTAACCCGGTTGTAGCAAGAGTTAAAAAACAACTTTCATAGCATTGAAACAATTTTTTTTGACATTTGAAGATATTATTATGATAGTGAAATGCCCAGCTATAATATATTTTGGACAAATATTTATCAATACATTGAAAAGAAAAAACATATCCAAACATAAAATTGCTGATAGAAAATATCAGTGAATTTGCATAGTGTAGACGGCGGGTAAAACAAATACATATTTCAAACATAATTTCTGCTAGTTGCTTTGGTAAAAAAAAAAACAAATCCAAAATACGGCTTATTCCAATTTTACAAGATATGTTCAAACTTACATTAAACTTTTAATTTTTCTGCGATTTCCAGTTAGTTTTACGTGTAGGTACCTCTGAATGGTAGGATACATATAAAAATAATTTGTTGCAAAACTTTATTCCAGAACTAGAAAGCATTTTAAAAACTGTTCTACATTATTGTCTTAGATATTTTGGTAACACATTGTACTAAAAGCTCTAAATTTATTGCGTCACGGCTAAACTTTTCATTAAAAAACAAACTAGTGTAAGAAGCTTATTTGTACGAAAACCAAATATGTTTTTATTTACCTAAGAGAGCTTTTGAGTGAATTATAAGCTTTTCTGTCATAAAGTTATTATTCAATTATTTTGAGCAAATATTGGCGAGTGTTCCAAACAATACCAATTTCAAACTGATTTCGAAAAGGAAAAACATAAATTTTCTAAGATAATATCTTCTTTTGTTTTATTTTCATCATTTTTTTTTGTTTGTTTTATTTATTTAAATACTTTAAAATTATATTTTTATAATTTTTTGTTTGTTTTTAAGGTATGTATTCACAAAGATTAACAATTAATTTGATTTTTCCATTTTTTTTTAATTTAAATTAATTAATATTAATAATTAATTATTTTTTGTATTTATTATTTATTAAATTTTAGTTTACATCTAAAATAATAATCATAATCATAAATAAATAAATTACAATATAATTTGTTATTTTTAAAAGGGTTGAATTTCTATTTTTATAATTATAATTCGAAACCATAATAAATTAAAATTTGTGTTTCCTATTTTTTTTTTAATTTACCGTAAATATTATGGCGATTTGTTTCCTCTGATTAATATACGTTTCTAATATTGATGAAGCTTATCGAAATAAAAAAATTGGTTTTAATTCTACAAAAATAATTTCTTTTCACTTATTTTTTTAAATTGCAGTTACTTATTTTAATTAAAATTTGAAGAATTTTTTTTTATTTATTTAAAGTTTGTGTGGAATTAATAAAAAATAAATAATTTTGATATGAAATTTTGAGGTTGGTGAAACAGACTAGTGAAAATTAATAAAATTTAAGCCCTTCGATTTTATTTTTATGTTTTTGTTTATATGTTCATTAAAAATAAATTTTAATATTTAATTATTTATTAAATAGTATACTTTTATATTATTTTAAATTTATTTATAGTGTATTTTAAGATATAATAATAATTATAAACACTAACAGATAAAATTGCATTGCAAATTAATTAAGGTTTTGTTTTATAGTTTATATATAAAAAATTATAAATAGTATTATTAAATAATAAAAATATATTTACAAATCGAAAGAATAACGTAAAAAAAAATTAAAATAAATAACAGAAAATATTTATAAACTTAACTTTTTTTATATTTTTTTACTAAAATTATTAGTTTATTAATTTTTTGATTTGATTTTCTTATATACAAAACAAATAAAAACATTAAAAAAATTTTTCTTGTAATTATTAATTATTATTGATTAGTAATTTGCTGGCTTGTTGTATTTACATTTTTAATAAAATTTTTGCATGTAAAAGTTGGAAAATGATGTTGAATTGAGTATTTTTTGTTCGGGTTACAAACATCCTAAGCACCATAATTATAAGTAAAAATATCAATGATATCATTTTGCAGTAATAATAATAATGATAATCTGAATGTACTTTAGAATTCATTTTTATAGTTTTGTTAGATTATATTTACATTAAACACTTTAATTTTTTAGTTTTCTTCTCTTAATTTGAATAAAAAGAAATTTTTGTTTTTAAAAACTTAAGACAAAACAATGCTGTTTGTTTCCGTAAAATCGTTATACCATACTATTATTTTTTATTACTATATTTTTTTTGTAGTTTAGTAGAGTTGCAAGCTTATGGCACCAAACTATTATAGAAAATTATATACCACCATATTTAATTGACTTTTTATAAAATTAATACAATAAAATTAATAATTAATTTCCTGTAATTTAATTTTTATTCATTTATTTAAATCTAAGTATTAATAAATAATACAAATACCTAGTTATGTACAGTCGAATTAAAAATGTAATATATATAAAAATAACTGATAACACAAACTTAGATAGGTGTTGGTAGCACAGTAAAATCTTGTAAAGCTGATTTAACAGTTTCATATATTGGCCGATTTTCTTCTGTACAATATCCGTCTGGGGTGCACAATGACTGTAATTTTGATAGGTAGCTATCAAAATTTTCGTGACCCATTTTTTCTGGTAGCGCTCCTCCTCCACCAGTAGCACTTGCAACATTACTACTGTTTGGTATACGAACATGTTCTAATAAAGTAATTACATTATTTCGTAAACTTTCATAATATTCATTTAAATTATTATTACGTTGAGAAATTATTTGATTTTCCTGAAAATAAAAATAAAACAAAAATAAAGTTATATAATAAAATGTGTTTTTCCATGCTTTTCCATGTTTATTTATTTATTCAAGAATTTTGGAAAAAATAAAATAAAATAAAAGTATGTACATAAATTAATTTTACTGTGCTTCAATCACAAATAATTTCAATAGAAATGACTTGAAAACTAAACAGATTGTCGTTTCAGAGACAATAATAAATTAAAGGTTGAACTCATCGATCTTGAAAAAAATTTTAGTGACCCATTAAAATTTGAATGAGGTTCAATACATATTCAAGTGCAATTCATTAATAAGCTCACTGAGCAATTTACACAACTCAACCATCGAATAATTAATAAAGCATTTCTTATTGTCTTTGGAAAGAAAAGACGACCTAAACGGTAAGGAATTTCACAGCAAAATCCAAAAGGAAATCTTATAAAATCATCCATAAAGTATATTCTGTAATCTGTAACACAAAATGCATACATTGAGGTTATTGAAACATTGAGATGATTTATTATTTATAATTTAGTAAATAAAATTGTCAACTCTTCTTCTCTGTATTACATTAACTATATCAAATTGAGTGAGGAACAGCATGTTATCAGTAACTTCCCTAACGTATGCTTCAATGTATAACTTGCCCTTTTGATAATTATACTCTTCAACAAAATTCTATATATAGTATGTATGTACTTGACTGAATTATGGCACATTTTTGTATTTTCTTGATGCACTTTGAGGTGAGAACCATAATAGGGGGTATAAAATAATTGGTAAAATTTTGAATTTCCATTTTATATATAAAGGTAAAGCGTTCTATTACAGTGAGAATGACAAAGGCTCTCGTATTTAATGCCATCTACAGTAAATTAGAAATCGTAGCCAAAGTTCAGTAAAAAATTTCAGTAAAATATATTTTTCGGATCAATAACTAGTGGCGGAATAAAAAATTTAATATGCATAGACAGTGATTGTAGAAAAACACTTTTGTTTAGTTCTGTTATAAACTGTATTTTTAGTTGTTTTTCGCACAAATAAAAGAACGAATTTGCATTTAACCCTTACAATATAAACAAAATGGGATCAAAATATATATTCGTATGCTGTGTGAGAGAAAAAAAAACTTTTTCAGTTTTACAGTACTGAAAAAATTATTATAATATACTGACATTTTTATAGTATACTGACAAAATTTACTGAAAAAATATATGAAACGAAGTATATTTTGTCAGTACTGGAAAAATATTTCAATTTTTCAATGCAATTTTTCAAAAAAAATTAAAAACAAAGAATGATCTGTGTCAATTCAATGAAATTTTCGATGTTTATGTTTTTATTCAGTAAAAAGTACTGTCAGTAAAAGTTTCATAATGGAAACTAGGCTTAAATGTTTCATAATGGAAAACAGGCTTTATTGAGGTTCTAGTTATCTTTGCTATTTTAGAAGGCGTAAGACTTTAAAGATTCCAGAAAGGTTTCATACCAATCCTAACAATTTTCTAATTTTGTAGAACAGAAAAATAAACAGAGCATTTAAAAAATCATATTAAAGGTTAACTTAACTAATACAATCGAGATTTACACATAAATGGATAATAATCAACTCTGAGCCAAATTCTTCACAAAAAAGGTCAAAATATTCAAAATAGTTTATGTACAAGTATGTATATCCTAAGTCCATCGAATATTTCAATTTCATACGGTCAACAAAAGTATTTGTCTCTTTTTTTGTTAGCCTAATCATAATTGCATGAAACAAAATATTCTAATATGTACATATCTAGTAAAAGTC
The DNA here is from genome assembly GCA_958295665.1 of Tipula vernalis. Classification (NCBI taxonomy): domain Eukaryota; kingdom Metazoa; phylum Arthropoda; class Insecta; order Diptera; family Tipulidae; genus Tipula; species Tipula vernalis. Next base: position 368,557,605 of record OY282560.1, read on the forward strand.
TTAAATCTAACTCGGAAAATTTACTATCTAAAATTTTGTAATTTTTTTGGTCAATAATAAACTAAAAATTAGAATATTTTTATAGATAGAAAAATGTGTACCGAAAGCCCAAAAAAAGGATAAATTAGTTAGGGATGTTGAATAAATAAAAGAATGTTTCCTCTTACTTGAGAAAAATACAAGAAATTAAAATTAAAAAGACATTAGATTTGTTCATTTGGAACTTACAATAACAAAATATTGTTTTATAAGAGAAGTAGGAATACATTTTTATATAATTTTGTTTTTATCAAGTCGGAACATTTCCTTTTTTTACAAAAAATTCCCATCAATTACACAAATCATAAATTTTCTATATTTAAAATAAAAAAAATAATAATATTATTCCACCTACAATTCACCTAATTTAATATTATTATTATGTATTAGAAAACAATAATTATATTACAACTTCAAACACTATAAATGTATTGTATAGCAATGGATAGAAAAAGTTTTATCCAATGTAAAAGAGAACCAAAACTAACATTTTTTCCAATTAGAGACACGCAAAATATGTTTTTTAATTTTTTATTAGAAATAAATAAAAAAATTCCAATTATTATAACGAAAAACTAATAAATACTTCTTTTATCTAAAGTAATGGTATTTATTGTTTTAATATTTATGATAACGTATTTGTGGTAAAGAAACACCAGACCCCAAACCCAGACCATCATTTTAAACGGGAAAGCATTTGTTTGTTTTAGGATGTGTAGCACGTCTAAATTACTTTACCAACTTCATCTACGTATGCACTTATAAACAATTTTCGTTTGAAACTTGATATTTAGTTTTAAAAATGCAAAGACAACCTAAAAGCTACTTCGGAACTATTGAGCCAATAAAGATTAAACCATATATATCTAATCAATATCTATATCAATCAAATTAAATTTTACTCGTAATCTAAAATTAAAACATGAAATCGATGAGAGCTATAATTTTCAATACCAGAATAGCGATAATGACTAACAATAAATATTTTAAGTCGCTCGTCCGCTTCAATAAAATTACACAAAATATTTAATAAAAATTGTAAAATTATTGAAATTTATTTATATAACTAAACGGAAGTTGGTGTATTTTATTAGTCTTAACTAGACATTTGAATTTTTATTTAAAAGAAGAAGAAAGGTTTAGATCTAACAAATAATAATCGCCAGATATCAATCAATAATTGTTTATAATTTTTTTGTAAAGCTTAATTAAATCAAACAATTCGGATCAAAGTGAAACGAAATCGCCATACTATTTTACTAAAATAGAATTAGAAGCGAAAAGTTGCATTTTTGTTTCCGCTAAATAGTACTCAACTTAAACAGTGAAAACCCTCAATTCTCCAAAATTTTTGCAGTCGAAAAGAATGTTTCAAGCATTATTTTCCCGAAAATTGAAATTTATGATTTTGTTGGTTATTGGAAGGAACATTTTCACGGAATACAGTTAAATTAAATTTGTATTCCTTTATTAATTAAACGTTATTAATTTTGCTACAAAAATGTAGAATAATCTTTATTGAAAGTTTATCACAGCCTTTATGTCAAAAAATTGAATTTCTTGTGAGACCGTCTTAAAATTCCGTTTAGATTAGTCTGAGTACTATACAGCTTAGCCTAACTATGAAACCAACAAACCACTAAATTTATTGTTAAATTAAAAATAATTAATTCGCCTTGATTATGTTATTTATTCAATAATAGTTTCCGAACGAACAGAAAAAATATGTACACAAAGTAATAAAATGCATAGTAAATTAAAACTCGTTGTACACGAGAAAATTATGTACAAATTAGACTGTTAGATAAAATAAATAAATAAAAATACCTTGTAAATGATATAAATAAATTAGAAATTTTTTACATTCGTAATACATTTTTTTAACTAAACCAAATGACCTAAATTTATAATGTATGTTACAATAAGCCTTACAATAAAAATAATACCTTTATAAAATTGTAGTAAAGCTTTTCTAATTCTTAATCTTAAATTAATTTTTTTTTTTTACATTATACAATATTAAGGATATATTTACGAAATGAACGTAATATATAATTACGTTAAAATGAAAGTTCTAAAAATTAAAACAAAATTAAGTACGATATATGTATGTAGGAGTATATAAGTAAAAGTTTTAATAAAGCTTTCGTTTATAATTTTTTTTCCAACCACCTGTTTTATTTTTATTAATATTTTATTAAAAATGTATACTTTATGATACGGATTTATTTTCCACCGTTTCCACATTTTAGTATATTTTATTGAGAGAGGGGAGTAAAAGGAAAAATTTGAATTTTTTATAATTCGTCTGGATGGAGGATATATTTTATGGTCCATAAAATGCCGTTGTCTCAATTTACTAATAATAGTTGTTTAACTCGTATAATATATTTAAAAAAAAAAATATCCTTTATCAACATCATCATCCTTTAAGATCATAATCATAATAACAATAAGTAGAAATTTGATAATCGCATTAAACAATAAACAAAATCTATCTTAAAAAAAAAAAGTTTTGTCTAGCAAGACGATAGATATAACATTAAAAAGAAATCCATTTTATAGATAAATATAATATATCCTTAAGTATATAAAAGGATGTTATAAATAGAAGGTACTCGTATGTTAGGTATAAGTATATATTTTTTGTTTAATTTAAAAATGAAATCTTATATGTACGAAACTAGTACTTATTGGTTTTCTAGAAAAAGTTGGACAATACGTATAGTCTAAAAGTTGTATTGTGTATTGTTAATGATAAATTTAGTATAAACTACGTTACATATTACCTAATAGGTTTTCAATTACTAAAATTTATGTAGAAACTTAGCAACTATTATTCATCATCAGACTGATTAAAAATCATTCAATGTTTTTATATTACAATATAAAATTCTTCATTGATTTTAAAAAGTTTTCTTGTTGTCTGCAAATAACAATTAAGTTAAACCATAAAAAAGAGATAATATCTCCAAGAAAATTATCTTAACAACAACAAAATAAAAAAAAGCTTTCAGCAGACATAATCAATATAAAAGACTAATTAATCAAGGGAGTTGAATATGTACAATATTTATTCAAATTTTATTTGCTTATATTGGCCCAAAAAATTACCTTCTGCATCAGAATTTACATACGACACATTTTACTAAAACCGATTCAAGGAAAACACCATCGAGGGCCACAACAAATGGTACGCATCTCATTGTTTTGATATTGCTGTACTTTACAGATAATCTCAATGAACCCTATATAAATAACAAAGTATAATAGTTCACATTCTAAATTCATTAAAATTCAATTTAACGATGGGTAACAATAATAATCAAGTCTGGACCGTATAAAAAGCTCAAGTAATTTAATTTTTTTTTTATCCTCTTTCATCATTTTACCTTCAAACCATTCAAGATAATTTCAATTTTATTTTTATTAATTAAAATTTACTAGCGTTTCTGAACAATTTTGTTTTTTGTTATTATTTTAAATAATAAACGGTACGAAAAGCTCTTATTGAGGATTAGAAAATAAATTGAAATATGTATACAATATAATAGATAGATATAAAAAATGCAATTTTGTTGTCTGAGGATATTTTTTTTTTTGCTTTTATTTTTAATGTATCTTTTTATTCTTGAAAAAATCTAATAGCAACACAACAACAATAATAATAAAAAGCGCAAGCTGCACTTTTTTATGTATTTGTACATATAAATTTTATACACAATTACAAAAAAAAAAAAATAATATTATTATAATTATTTGAAAGAAAATGGAATATCGTATATAAAAAAAGCTCAATAATAATACAATTTTGTGGGTGGAAAGGGCGTTACTAGAAATTTCCCAATGGCTGGACTAGAATTTTATGCTCATGCCCAGTTAACATTAAAAAAAAACAATTCACAAAAATAAAATAAAATAAATTTATATGTATATACACAAAATTTATATACGTACATAAGAGCTTTTTTAGAAATAAAAAAAGTTATAAATTTTATGCGCATGAATTATGTCTTGTGTTACATAACAATAAACATGTACATATGTATGTATATACGGTAGTAAAATAAAAATAATAATAATTTCTAAAAATAAAAATATAAATTGCACGTTTTTAAAAATATTGTTGTAAAAAATAACAATTTTATTTTTACAACAATAAACCAACACAAATGGTATAAGGAGAACGAGAGCTTTTTTTGCTTTTCAGTGTGCATAAAAGACGAGCAAAAAAAAACATAGACAAAAAATTCAATTGTAATTTTCTCTATACAAAAAAAAAAGCTCAATCAAACATATGGGTGTAATACAAATACATAATATCAATTTTAATAAAAAGGAAAAAAAGGTGATGTAGCTTCCAAGATTTATTATAATTTGGTGGCGTGGAAATTTGATTAGAGGTGAACAAAAATTTTGTTGGATAAAGTTATTTATCAACCATGATTAATTTCATTAAATTGTTATTTATAGTAGGGGAGTAATTTGGAAGGTTAGACGCTTTATATTAATTGAGAAAAAATATTAATATGACGATTTTTAATTTAAAGAAGCAAATGAAATTCATAAAATAGTATGTTTGACTGAAATGAATGAAGTTTGTTGAATAACTCAGTAACTAAAAAACAAATCTTCAAAATTACGATTGATACCTTTTATTGGCATCATTATAATCCGTTTTGCATAAAAAAACAACCTTGACAACTTCTTGTCGAATGTTGGCTTTTAGATCGGTAAGAGACAAAGTGGCTCACAAAAAAAATATCATGGTGGCAGATCGGACTTATCCGAATGTCGATATGAAACGTCCACAAAACATTTGACCGACAGTGTGGGGCATGTGACACCATTCTATTGAAAGTAAAGGCCGCCTACAAAAGGTTCGTCCACTTAAAAAAGTCCCGCAGTACTTTGAATGCTAACACTCGAGATTTATTTTCGTAAAACAATTTAAGCATTTCTATTCGCTCTTTTGACATATATCGCTCTTTTGACATACATCGCTCCATAACAAATGGTATGCATTTGTCCTTCACAAACAAACCGGACTGAGATATAAAAGAAATCTCGTCAAGAAATACGAAAATTGCGCCATCTTTTTATCAATCGCTTAATTATGACCCACACTCATTACCTTTGTTCCCTTTCATCACATTAAGGCTGAAAATTCCTTATTTTTGATGTGAGATATTATTCCACTAATTGTAATCTCTTATTTCAAAAACTTTATAAGTGAAAGAACAGGAAATACTCTGTTTAGCAGACTAAAAGAACCTAAAAGAGACAATCGCCCTGGGCCTAAAACAACCATAACTAGGCCATCACCCTGGTCCTAAGAAGATTTAAATTTACCAATGCATACTCTATCCAGTGGCCTCATGCCGACCCAATAGGCGTTTATCAAGGATTGGAACCTTCCACCTACCAATAGTAGGAGTGAACCTTCCACAATCTACCAATAAATGTACAATAGACTTTACTGGTCGCAATTCGCAGAGCCCTCTTATATAAAACAAAAGTTTGGCATAAATTATGTACTCGTACATCGAAAGCAGGTGACTTATCTAATTAACTTAATTCATTTTGATATTATTTAATCAAAATTATTCTTCTATTATTCTACTTTCATGTTCAAACATTTTAGCCAGTATCATAACAAAATTTTGATCTTCTGATTTCTATATAGATTACATAAAACTAAAGTCCATGTCTTAAGTCAAAACACAGCAAATAACCTTTAAATCCAATAAGAACTTTATTTAAAATAAACTTATAAAACGAATTTCTTGAATTTAATCTCAAATAAAATTTTAAAATTTTAGCTTCGAATTAGTATCCTCTCTATAAAACAAGGTTATTAGTATTATTTAGTTCGATTAAATACTCAAATTCTATAATAAAATTTATCAACATTATTCTAATCATCGAACGAACTTTTTAAACTACATACAAACTATCAAGAGAAATTAAAACTTCTGTTAAACTCAATATTTTGATTTATTATATCAATTTGAAAACAATTTTTTTTTAATTTAATATAAAATTATCTTTTCGATTCAATTAAATTTAGTCTTAGAGACAATAAACAGACACCAAAATATTACCGAAAGAAATATATAATTTTAACTGACATTTATTAAATTAATAATATTTTTTATTATGAGGATAAATTTAATTAAATTAAATTAAATGTCTTTACTATTATTTCGTTATTTTAAATTCATATCACAATCGATTTTAGTTCCCCTCTGAAACACTGTAAACTGTAAAATTACTAAATGGCTTTTAATAACATAACACCTTTAAAAAAATAAGTTAAGGAATGGAAAAGGACTTTTAAGAAATATATAAATAAAAAAAATATATACATATATATCAACATCTGGCAGTAATTTGTAACACATGTGACAGTGAATGAATTAGAATATTTAGAAAAAAAAAATTCTTCTGGAAAAACATAAAAAGGTAAAAAAATATTTTGAATAGGTATGTATATATGTACATATAAATTTATACATATAAAATTGTTTTTTAATGAAAATGCGACATTTTTTTTATACAACTTAAAAATAGAAAAACTTTTAAAATATGATAATTTCCAATTCTGTGGAAAATTCATCAATATTTATGAAATTTTATTTTTCTATTTATCATATATAAAATTTTCTATTTATACTATATATAAATTTTCTGCAGAATAAAAGAAAATTACAAAAAAAAAATCTAAGAACAATTGTACATACATTTTTTTGATCAAAGTGGCCAACAATTTTTGATTTTCGTTAATTTCTTCAAGATGAAAAATAAGTAATTTGTTGACTTGAATTACAAGAAATTTTTAAAAGTGAATTAAAGGGTAAAACTTTTAATTTTTATTTTAATGAATTTTGAGTGAGATTTATGATCAAATCCATCCATTTATGCACAGCATAAAACTATTAAATTTTTATGGTTTCATGATTTTTAAGATTTGGCTCAAAATAAATACTCAAAAACTACTAAATATATATTTTATCCGAAACATTTCGAGCTTTTACAGAAACATATCCCGCCGCAAATCCGAAAACGACGTATTTAGATTATTTTTAATATTTTTTTAGATAAAATATAAATCCAATAAACTTAATAAACCTATTCGCAACAAAAAACGAAAAAAGCTTTATTTTAATCCAACAAAAAAATACAAGGAATATCTTCGCAAGTAATCCGATTTTCAGCAAGAAAATCAACAAAAAAAGTTCTTCCTCAAGAATTGTGCAAACCAAAATAAAAGCTCAATAAGCCAATATACAAAAAAAAACGTCTTAAATCTGTCTTGATTATATAAAAAATAATGTTTAAGTGAGAAAAAAACAATCAAAATAACTTTTTAATTTTCCTAATACTTTCTATTTTATGTTTTTTTATTACAAACACATATATAAACAGACACCTTACTATAATAGTGTGAGTCACCACCACCCAGCATTATTTTATAGTTTTATGAAAACCGATTTGTTTTCCATAAATCTAAATCACGATAAATTCCTTTATATACATATTTAAGAAAAGCATAAACATAAATAATTTTATGATCATGATGTTTTGCAATAAAAAGTTTATATTACAATTCAAAATATGTTATTTTCTGCTGTATATGAGATAATAATAATAATAAAAATTAAAAAAACTAAACAAAATTTGTAAATAAATAAATAATAAAAATTGGAAGAGAAAAAGATAAAAAAAAACTTTTGATTATTTCAAAAAACTAATTTCAAAAAAAAAAAAAATTATTACATTTTTTTAATTTCTCATACGCTTACGTACCCGTTCGCCGTGATTCAAATGCGATTCCATTGCGTTAATGTCCGATTTTAATCTTAACATTTGGGATTCAACACGAGCATTTTCACGTTGTAGCTCGGTTATTTCAGCTTCTAGTGTTAACAGATCTTCTCCGTTGCCGCCTACTATTGTACCAGGATTGGTGGTGCTGCCGGTTGAACTTGGGTTCATCATCATTTCCATGCCTGTAAATAAAAAATGAAAAATTGGTTTTGGAATTGGTTTAGGAATTAGCTGCGGTTATTGTTTATAATGATGTGTGGCAATACAAATAAAAATAACGAAAAATAAAAATTAGAAAGCATAAACAAAAAAAATTGTGCACCCCTGAATTAGTAACCACCTATCTTATCTAATTGCCAATCTGCATAAGGGTTTTCTTTAAAAAAAAAAAAAAGAAAAAGATAAATAAAAAATACAAAAATGTAGGGAATTGGGATAAAGTAAAAACTTTTTTTACCCTAACTCATTGTTATACATAATATTTTATCATACACATGAGGGTTGACGGATGGGTGGTTTGATTGTTAATCAAATATGATAATCAAATGCATATAAGAAAAAATCTTTTGATTCAGAAAAAACGTACGTACAAATTCATGAACGAACGAACACTTTAATTTCTTAATAATTTTATGAAATATTTTTAAAGATAAAATTATATTTGGTATTAATGAAACCACTTAGAAAGCACACAGAACAGAACAAAAAAAATTAATACAAGTTTAATTTAAAAATGGATATTCTGGTCAAAAAACCTTTTTGAAATTCAATTTAAAAAGATAATCAAGAAAATTTGACAATATAATGTGGGTGGGTGGTGGTGGGTTACAATTACAACACAATAGCAATTTGATCAATGAACTTTGCGTATATGTGCCTGCTGTTTTAATGATGTTGTATTTACGTAGCGTAGTAGTGTGGGCTTAAATTTATGAATTATATAACATAATATAAATATTTTTCGTAATTACTTCATAACAACATTAAGAAAATTAAAAGAGTTATTTCAATTACCCACTCTGCGCGTTCACTAAGTGCTTTTAATCACTGTAAATGTGTTGCATTGATTTATAACATTCGTATATCTGTTTGGTAGAATGGAAGCTCTCTTTCTAATTTATTGTCATCGTATTCAAAATCTTTCCCCACACGATGAATACATTTTTTTCAACCCTTAAAACAAAAATTATTATTTTCGGTAGAAGACGAATGAGATATAAGTAATTCAAATAAAAAATAAAATACATCATAACAACCAAGGGCAGAGAAAAATTGCGCGGAAGCCATCTAAACTAGGATAGAACTTTAATTAAAATGATTTTTTTTCTCTCCATGAAATTTGAGAACAATGATGATGAAAAAAATAAATATTTATCTATCTACTACATTTTTATAGTTTTATGATAGTTCTTTTATTATTATTGTTATGGCATTATAAGCAAATTTCTTATCGTTCAATAAAAAAATCTGTTTATTCGGATATTTTCAAGAGTTATATAATGAATGAATATCGTATACTAACACATTAAATAAATTTTCTACATGGCAACATAAAATACCATAAAATATTTAAAATTCAAAACGTATACACCAAAATAAAAATGTTACCTCATAACAACAATTTTCATCTCTAATTTCCACAAAATCATGTTTCATACACAAAAAATTATCATTAATCATTTTACATAAAATATTTAAAGTGTGAAAATGATGAGTTTTCAAAAATATGTACTTTAATCGTTCAATCAATCTATTTCATGAAAATTAACAAAATGTTGTGTTTCCTCTATTGAGGAGAAAAGTTGTCGCGATTTAAAATAAAATAAAACTTTTATATTGCTTTTTTTCCAAAAATCGAAAATCTTTTATTTATATTCCATTGCATGTGTGCTTAAAAAGGAGTGAAAAGGGATTTATTTTCGTTAAGAGAAAGATACACAAATCGTTGTTTTTTAATCATTATAATTTCAAAAATATAAAACCCGTATGTTCTTAAAAAAAATAAAAACAATAATAATTTACATATGCTTATATACATAAGATTTTTTTAAGAAATGCCTTTAAGTGTTTTTTTTTTATTACTTATTCAAAATAAGGGTTCCCACATTTGATGTATGTAATCCTTTCCAATTTTTTTTGTTTTCACATCCCTCGTTGTAAGGTAAATAATAAACAATAAGTAATTAAAAATAGGATAAATCTGCGTATTCCATTAAGTAAACATTCATCAAGAATAAATAAAGTGCAAAAAGCAATATTCATAAAAAAAGAACTGTAAAATATTTAACTGACCATAAATCTTTCTAGCCTTTAAAATTAAAAGTATTATTATGATGTTAAAAATATTCAGCTTGGTAACGGAGTGTAAAAATAAATAACCATTTAGCAATCAATCACGCGAATCGCGATATAAATATTCGTGTACAACGAATAGTTTGAGGAACACAAATTTTGTGGATAATAAATCAAAAACCGTGTGTGATAGGTTTTTGATGAGCTTTTTTTTTTATCTTTTCCAGACATAATAATCGTTTATGACTACAGTTTGATGAATTACACTAGCAAGGTTTTGATTGATTTACCTAGATTCGTTAAAATACCAAATGTACCTTCAATATAACTTTAATTTTCATGCATATACACATCAAGGAGATTATTTTATGCAAATTTCGTCACAGACAATAAATTTTTATTCAAAAAATATAAAATAGAAAAACTAGAATAAGGAAACTTTAAAAACTAGTTTTCTTGTAAATAAAATCATATTCATATTTCACAATTGTCTCTCTGATATGTATTTACATAATTTAAAATACATATAGTTAACCGTCAACATAATATTTTATAATGCAATAAACATGGGCGTTGGCTTTCCACAATCTGTATAATAAATTTCGAGGTAATTTACAAAACAACTTAATAATAATAATAATAAAATTTATAAAATAATAACAATAATAAATGAAAGCTTAAAAGTGTGTGCCAATATCATTATAAACACGTGACACAATATATATTATAATATCAAAAATTTGCCACTCTTACAAATATGGATAAGATGCACCAGATAACGATAACAAGATAAGGGTTTTCCAGAATTATGAACCAAATTTAGTTCTGATTTTGTGCGTGCTCTGTTTTATCTTGTTTATGATTTTATCTTAGAGGAATTAGGTAGAACGGGTCGGTAAGTTTCATAAACTATATAAAAATTGGAATGCTTCATTTCACAAACAAAATAGCATAGCTTAATTTATTTTGATATGCTTCTTCTAACTTTGTAATAGATCGTCGAACCAGACGGTTAACTTAATTTTAAGGCTTCCTCTACAAGCATATACCTAATATTGCTAATTATTAATTATTTTTAAACTGCCATTTAATAATATCAATTGTTATATATGAAACAAGATGATCTAATATAATTCCTCTAAGATTGTATCACGAATAAAACATAAATTAAAACCAAAAAACGAAATAAATAAAATCATAATTCGTAAAAAAATTCGTTAAAAAAATGGAATTTTCACAACAAAAACTAACTTACCTTTAATTATTTTACATTACAATTTTTTAAGTACAAAAAATTTTGTATTTCTAATTTAGAAAAATCTAATGTTTTTTTTTTATAAAAATAATTTATGTACAGTTATTAAATATTTTCTATACATAATTTTTAGAAGAAATATTGTTCACCATAGGCACAACTGAAAGCAGCGTAATTCGGTAAATCTGAATGTAAGAAAAATAAAAATAAAAAACAAAATTCAACGTAAATCAAATCATTTTAAAATTTCGTTTTTATTTTTTTGATTGGCCTTAAATTAATTTAATTATTTGGTTTATTAATGTTATTAGCACACACACATAAATTAATTACGTTCGGAAACTACAATTGTTTTTTTTTTTTTTTTAATAATCGTTAAGAAACAATTTCGGACTTACCGGTATACCCTTTTGGATAGACCATTGTTACATCGTCTGAATATTTGGGCTTCTTGATGCCTTGAGCCGCCGATGGGCAACCTGATAATGAACGATGCGTTAGAAATGTACCATTTATATGACCTGTACCATCACAACCAGGAGTTGGACAATTTACTCCGTCGAATTTCATTGCCGTTGCTGCCGCTACAGCCGCTTTATGTTGCTCTATTGTACCGCCATTCTCTAATACTCTCATTTTATTTCGATTCGCAATGGGACAACCTGATGCACTGTAACAAAATATCACAGAATAAATTATTTTTATTTTTTATTTAAACAAAAGGAACAAAAAAAAAATGCTCCGAGATATATTTTGCATTATGTAATTGAAACGGACATTTCATAAATATTCCGACAACATACTATATACCCAAGCAAATTAAATTAATCTTTAACCCTCAACATTTTGTTTTATACGGAAGTCAGATTTTTTTCTAAGGGGTTACATTACAAAAAAAAAATTATCCTACCTTCTATGTGATAAAAATTTTCCAGTTGAATGTCCAGACCCGTCACACCCTGGAATAGGACATCTGAGAAGAGAAAAGGAATTTGAATAACTAAGTAGGTAAAACATAATTTTGGATATCATGAGTAAATATTTTTAACCGCGTATTTAACAATGAAAATAAATTGTATTACCTAAGAGGTTCAGAATCTTGCCCGTCGCGTGGTTTTGTTTTTGGTTTATTAGCGCGCGGACACCCCGATAGTGAGCGGTGTGATGAATAATTCCCGGTCACATGACCGGAACCATCACACCCCGGTGTTGGACATTTTAATTCTTGAGAATGTGATTGTAATTGTGATCGATCTCCTCGTGGACAAACGGATAAACTGAAAAAATTATAATTAAATGTTATTTATGTGGAAAATTGAAATATGTATCTTTGTTATGTAAAATTATTTTTAATTCGGGAGGGGAACGTCAATCACGTGCCTTGTCATAAAAATATGATTTGCTTAAGGACGAATTACATTTGCTTTTACGTATTTTGCAAGGCAATTAAGACATTTTAAAAGACATACAAACATTCAGAATACTGAATTTTAAAGCGAATGTCTTTTTTAAGTACCTTTAAAATCCGCTTTGTATGCAAAGAGGCTTCAATAGTAAATACAATAAATATAATCCTCAAGTTAAAGGAAAATTTAGTATTTATTTTGATGCCGTTTAGTTTCATGCTAAATGTACCTATTCTTCCCCAAAAAAAAACACACTACAAAATTCAATTTATGAAGAATTAAACGTTCAGCCAATGAATTTAGATGCTGGTCGTTTGGATCTAACAAATTAAAAAAAAATATATACCATATATATTTCTAATTTCAAATCGATATAAATTTCCGTAATTTATGGATTAGATAAAAAACTTCTTACGCGACGAAATGGGGTCACGTAACATAATTTCTTAGAGAAACATTTGATTGATTTTTATTTTCAAAGTTTCTGGATTTTTTTCCAATAAAACTAGATAAAGTTTTTTTTTGATTTTTATGATATTAATAAATCTTAGAAATATGAAGAAATATAATATATAAAATATGATTAGGGATGCTAACAATCTATTCAAATACGTTATTGTACCACCGCTGAATATTTAGACTGTACTACCTTTTTGTGCTCTTGCTCGTTAATATACATAAAATGCATTCATGTACTTTATAGTTTTTACTCCTGTATAGTTTTGTATGCAACACCAACAATAATAGCAGCAACAGAACTGCAAAAAACATTTCTCTTAACTGAAATCTACAAAAAAAAAAATACAACCGAAAAAAAACTTTCGTACAAAAAAGTTTCTGTTGGATATATCATAGAGAAAAAAAAAACTAGAAAATGTAAAATGCTTTTAACCAATAAAATAAAACCAAGAATGTGTCTGACATGGAAAACTATAAAAAATTCATTTTCCACTCTTCTCTCTCATGAAACATGAAAACAAACATTTTGTGTTTGAAGAAACGAAAATTATTTTGTGTTACACTACGAAAAAATTAGTGTAAAAAGCTTCCTACACATACAACAGACATTGCGGCTTTGTATTCGTAAAGTTTTTTATAATGGGTGAGAACATAAATATACGGTTTTGTACTGGACACATAACAGTTATTAATTACAAAGATCATTATCCAGATTTAATTACTCTGTGTGTATATTTAATAAATATAAAATTCTAATGAGTTTTAGATATATTTCTTCCGGAAAATTACATCAAGTCACACCATTCGACTATTTAAAATACAAAAAAAAAAAAAATAAGAATAAAACAATGTAGAAAAACTTTTAATCAAATTATGATTTATTTACAGACAGAAAATTAATTAAGTTTTTCATTCCTTCGATATAAATTTATCTTAATTTACTACTATAAAAATGACTGGTCATTACACCCTGGAAATTAATCAGTATTTATACCCACCCTCAATATTTTTATTAAGTGGCTAGTTAACTAGAGTAAGTAGTAGTTTATACTATATATTATAATAATTTTCATAATAACAACAAAATATTGAATGAGGAAAAATGGGTAATAAATGGAAATAAAGTTAAATTAAATAAATTTTCCACATCGATTACAGCATAAAGTGAAACGCGATCCTCTCCTTTACTTCACTGTACACAACATTCATTATTCAATTGAACAGAATTTCGAGTTAAACGATTAATTACAGTTGATTAGATATATAAACTTTTAATACAAGCCCTTCAAGTGGTATTTGATTAGTTTTGGTTTATATTTATGTGTAATTTAGCAAGGTTTACGGTACATTTTTGTGTACAGTGGAATTTAATTTAGTTCTTCACAAATTTATGTTTTTCACGTTTTTCAAACGTAGCAAAACCAATAATACTGTTCTAATCCAAAGTAAAAAGTCAAACCTTTTTCCGTTTGGATAAAATCGAAAGAATTAATGTTTAACAGAGCTCGAGTTGTTTTAATTTTCTACTTCGTAAATTTCCATTAAGGCAGCTCGATAAAATTTTCACAGTAAAATCGATACCGGAAAATTAAATGAGCCAATTGGCATAGCCAATCATAGGTAGTTAGAGCCCATATTTAGCTGCTTGTTTGAAACGATGAGCACTTCTCAAATGAATTATATCGATAAAGTAAGCTCAAAAAATAATAATCTCTTAAGATTTTATAAAATCTAAATGTAAACGGAGAAGTAAATGCCCTGCAGGAATTTTCTTCATTTTATCGGTACAATTTCGAGACATTTATTGAAAAAAAAAAAAAAAAAACGTTCGTATTATTTTCCATCTGGTTTAGATTGTTGTTATTCGGGAGAAAAATAAAAATCCTGTAGGAAATTTAAAGTAATTTCCACTCGTTAATAGTAAATATGTATATGAAATGAAGCAAAAAAAAAAAAAAAAACATAAATAAAAATGTATCCCACATGAATTAAGCTGAAATAATTTTTATATACAATTTTTAACGTTCCTGTTGGGAAAATAGATTTTCATTTAAACGACGAGATGCGAGGCAAAAATAAATGGTGTCATTAATAATAGTGATAATTTTATATACAAAATTTAGGTTCGTTCGGTCAAGTGCGGTGCATTTACGAGAATTTGATTTGATTTAAAATATTCTCTAATCAAAAGTTGTGTACATAGTTGATGACCATCATTTTTCTCAAAATTTAGAAAAAATACAAAATTAACAAGAAAACCATAAATTCCTTGTAATTTCCTTCGGGCATTCCTTGTATAACAAAAGAATAATTTTCTTTATTGATGTACATAAGATAAAAAGAAAAACATTTTTCAATGTAAAGGTGAAATGAAAAATATCAAAACAAAAGTATTCTTTTTATTATATTGTTGAAAATAAATCATTTCCATTCCCATTATTTTTCAGAATTTTAATCCGAGATACGCTCTCGGTAAATAATCTGATTGACCCCTTTCATACATACATATATGTAAACATATTCAAACAATTTCCATTCGAAATACATTTAACATAAAGATGTATCCAATTAGTAAAAAATTGAATACGTTTATTTTTCACAATTTTCATTTATGTGTTTTATTCGTACATCCATACAAGTATAGTAATATGTCCTTATACGAGTCTATTTGGTTTACCATTTTTCATTCATCATCCATTCTCTATATTTTATAATCATAAGCTTTCTATTTTTTATTTTTTTTTTTTTTTTGTTGTTGTTATAAATAAAAATCACACACGACTTAATAAATTCAATTAATAAAATAACACAAAAAAAATATAAAATTTTCCAATTTTTCACAAACATCATTATTTGAAAATTCATTAGTTGAACAGTGAATGGTTGTTCGTAACTTGTGTTTATACACTACATTTTTGTTAGACTAATTGTGAAGTACGAAATACGTATAAATCAATGGATGTGATTGGGAAAAACACGAGCGACATAAAACTGGGAAAAAATGAAAAATTAAATTTATTATGTTGTTAGATGAGTTGATTGGAAAATTGGTTTGGAAAATGTTTTGAGAGTAATTGAGTTATTAAAGCTTTGAGGTATATTTTTTTTTTTTTTTTTTTTTGTGGGTTCGAGAATATGCGATGCGGGTGAAACCAATAGCAACATTTTTTGTAGATTAATTGTATAAGATTTCAATTGATTTATTTTCCAAATATGCTTAACTTCTCGTGTAAGTATACACAAGAGTATAATCTACTTCTACTGTAAAGTAAATATAAAAAAAAAGGAAAACTTTTCTGTATGAAGTGTTTCTCTCATACATTCTAATGATTATATTAATAATCATCTAATTTACATTATTGCTATGATCTCACTCACTCCATTTGATGTTTAGAAAACTTTATCCATTTCCTTATGAATTTTTCCTATCGACTTTTTTACTTTTTGGTTTGGTTTAATCCATAAAGAAACTCACCTCAATTTGATTATCATATATTTTTTTAATGTGTTTTCCACATTTTCTTTTTTTATAAATATTGTATAATTATGCTTTTATTATGATAAAAAAGAATGTAAAACATAATCTGTGTATGGGATTCAATTTTATTGTAAATTTATTCATTTTGATCTAAAAAATTTAAATATTAAAGTTAGAAAATCGTAATTTTGGGACGTAAATTCTTATCTGCAACTCTGCAAGGAGCGAATATGGATCAAAAATAAGAAATATTTTGATATATTAATTGGAGTAGTTTCACCAAATAAGTAAAAGCTTTAATATCATAGGTTTAGTTTCTCTTATTTTTCATAAAACCGTTAATTCATATGAGTCTTACAAGCATAATTATAATTGATATAGAGCATACATACATAGCTACTCTAAATATAGTAAAATTTTTAATGTAATAAAATTATGAATATGTAACTAGGATGTTTACAATATATTCATATATTATAAATATACATATCTACATAAATATTATTCGTTTGTGAAATTTGAAACAATGTTTTTCATATATTTCTCAAATTTAAGTACACAGACAACTTGATACATGTTAGAACAATAAATCGCATAAAATTATTTATTTTAAAATTATAATTACTTAAAATTATACTATTTCCAGTCCTGTAAATCTATTATTATACATGTTGATATGCTAATATTATATGTAGCATATAGCCGAATGATGTTAATTAGAATAGGGGAAAATTCATAATATTTTCTTTTAAAAAATAAACAAGAAAATCTTTGTTTTAATATTTTTCGGTAAATGGGATAATTAATGGAAATTTATGATTTAATATATAAGATTAGAGTAGATTTGGTATTTTCTTTTTTAAATTTATGGATGAAAAATTTTAAAATTATTTTGGCGATTTTCCATAAATCATAAAAGGAATTTATATTTAGTGAATTCGGAAAGTAATAAATGTTTCCCCAATTTGAACAATAATTACTATTTTAGTAGGATATGTATGTATTTCATCACGATTTAATAAATTCACTAATCGATATTTATTATAAGGATATACACTATACAAAATATAGTAGATTTTCAATAAAATAACACATACCTATTTATAATAATTCATAAGAAGTTGAATGAACAACTGCAAGGAGATTCATCTTAGAATTTCCTGCCAAAATCTGAATAAATTTCAAACTAGGTAGTTAGTTACCTTTACAATGAGCTAAATTTCGAAGGTACGAATTAGCCGAGTTGTTCTACAATTATCCAGATTAAAATTATTCATAAATAAAAAGCCCCATTACCAATTCGAATGACTGGGCACATAGTGTAAAAATTGATTTTTTTTTTTGTACGTAAATGTGTGAGAAGCCTACTTGGTTTTAGTCAGTGAGGTGTTAGGGCGCTGGATATGCCCGTTCTGAAGCCCTTAAAAATGCAATGTTGACAATTTTACATAGCGTGGCAGGCCAACGGCAGCGAAAGGATTGTAGTTTTCTTGTGCTCGCAGTTGTTGTAAACAACTCTAAGATGTGAACTTAGCAAGTGCTTAGTCAATTTTTACCAAATTACGTCATAGTTTACCTTTCACATTCAATGATATTGTCTTCACTATCTGCACTCAAGAATTCTTCTGCGTATCCAGAATCACAACTATCAGATTTATTATCGAATGATTGCTTCCGTTTAAGCGACGGTGATTTATCAAAATCCATTCAAAATACGTAAATATTTGTATATTTATGTTACTTTAATAAATGTAGTGATATAGTACTACTTTTAGCGAATGTATTTCAACTTATTTCTATAAATATTAGTCACAATTTATAATTTTATTAATTCTATTATTATAATCGTTACCATTTGAAAATTAAAACAAAACAAAAACAAAAGAAACGTCGAAATAATTGGTTGCGGTCAGTAGCGCGAAAGTACATTCAGACATATAAGCGATCTAGTACAATTTTTTGTTGGCCGTTAGATTATATTGCATAGAAAATTGTTGATTTTAATTATTTTTAATTTATATTATCGAATAGAGTACAAATAAATAAATGAATAACAGAAAATTAACCATAACTTTGAATAAGAAAATCGGTTGCAAAATATTTGTTGCTCCGGTCGTACTAAATCATCGGTAGTAGATTTTAAATAATAATTTTGTGTCCAGACTACTATTTGAAAAGACCTTTTCAACCCTACTATACGCTCGAAGAAGACATTTACATATAACGTTTTTTTTCATATTTTCCCACTAAATTTATTTATAATAAGTAAATTTGTTTTTAATAAGAAAATTTATTTTATTGATATATATTAATAGCTCAAATTTTGTGTCTCGGCTTTTGAATAAGTTTTGAGCGGCAAATAACAAGTTTCTTCTGAAACTTCTCCTCGTATATATTTCTTCTTATTCCGTCATTCAGACGGTTTAGCGTTTGTTCAACCAAATTTTATTTTTATTGTTACAGTGTTACAGTTATTAGTGATACGTTTTGTTTGTTTAAATCAATTCCGCAAACAATTGTTGGTATTTGGTAAGTTCTGATTATTTATTACAATTATGTAGCCTTGCATTGGTATTGTTACAACAACAATGCCATACAATTTCATTCCGGAATGAATACTTTCATACCATATAGAATAAAGTTCTTTTCATGCCAGGCTTTGAGCGTAAAAAATAAAAATTTTATTTCAATTTTGAACTATGTAAATTAAAATTGAAATAAATTCAATTTGTGGAAAAATATGTAATTTATTTTTAAGTGATAATTTAAAAAAACAAAATATATTGCAATGAAGTTATCTACAAAGCTAAGGCAATCCGTGCTCATCGACTGCAGAATTTAAGTGTACAGATAAGCGGCGCTCTACGCCTGACTTCGCTTCTCTTCGTCTTTATGATTTACTTTATATGAAAAGTTGTTTGGGTTTTGACAACAAAAATTTTTCATAAAAAATATTTGTTTAATGACTAAAGTGGTGACCAGTGAAAAATTATAAACTTAAAAATTAAGAATTAACAAAACCTAAGAATGCGGTAGATAGGATTTCTGTATTCTCGCCTAGCGAAAAATTAACGTCACTTAAGAAATTTAACGAAACTTCGTTAAATTAGATCTGTCAGCATTTTGCTTTATTCTGGATTTTTTCATAGATTTGCTTTACTCTTTACAAATACATAGAAATGTGAAATGTCAAAGTGAATTGGAAACAAAAACAAAACTCAATTTTGTTATTTCATTTGTTGTTTATTTGAATATTAATGCGCTAAATTAATTGGTTTCATCTTGTTGTTCTGACTGACAGTAAAACATAAAATCACTTTATTTTGCCCTTTTTACACCAACACAATTACAAAAATATTTTCATATTCTTTAGGAGATAAAAAAGTTACTTTATTTCGAGTAACCCGAAAGAATTTGACATTAGAATGCGCGATTTTGCGTCCAAACTTAAGAAATAAATGTCAAATCCAAATAAATTTTTGATGCGGTAGATGCAAAAATTTGCATTTCATGCGATTTTTTTTATATTTATAAATTTAAATTTTATTTTTATAGGTTTTACGGTGGTATTAATTTATTTGCTAATTTGGCAACATTTTTCTGCCGATTTTTTTGTAAATGTAAAAAATGAAAAATAATTGTGTTTCGTGTTTATGAATTACAAACCCATTGGGGTCCATTTTGGTTGCCATTTTGATAACAATTTGTAATTCAATATTTTTTTTTATTTTGTGACAGTAAAGTAGTTTAGAATATTCAAGTTTATTTCATTAGAAGGAAAAAAGTTTGGTGAAAATCAAATGTCGAAAAATAATGCAATCAATAATGCAATCGTTCCACTAAACTTCTTAAGTTTAAAATTTTTCGCTGGTTGGAATGTCAAATAAAATTAAGAAAAATTAGTGTCCCTAAAATTTTTAAGTTTATAATTTTTGGCTGGTTGAGCCTTTATTACGACCAAATTTAAGTTCAAATTTAGATTTTTTACAATTGTCATTCACATATGCCCATTTGGATAAGCTGCGGCTTTATGTATTGACGATTGTAAAAGTAGAAAAAGCGCCTCTCGAGGAAAAAAGTTAAAATGAGGTAACCGGCAAAATGACATTTCTCATAAATGCGACGAAAGAAATTTTTGCAATCCGGTAATTAAAAATTGTTTTTATAATCCAAAATTGGAATTATTTACAATTATTATCAATCTGGTAGGTAAAAATTGTGTTTACAGTTCAAAATTGGAATTGTTTACAACAATTTCGAACGTCAAATTAGCAGCTACCTCAGTTTAAAAATTTTCCACTCTGGAATCTGTGATGCTTAAAGGATTGTTTTGGAAATTTCGCGTTGTTATTAGTTTATTTCACGCTTAAAGGGTAACTACAACTACGTAAAGAATAGAATTAAGTACTTTTCGTACCAGACGCTTCGGCTTAAAATTTTTAGCTACCACAAATGTGAAGCTGAGACCCTTTGATGCCGGTGGCTATCGAATATTTTGTTTTGGTTTATTTTACACGTCGAAGACGAATAAAGAAAGAATAAAGATATTCTGAATTTGTAGCGTACATATGAGCTAGATTCTTCGCTAAATACAAAACAAATATGTAATTTTTAGGTTATATTGACAAAATATTTTACTTTATACAACATACTTTAAAATGTTGCCATGTCATGTGTGTGAACGTTGCATAGTGATATGCAAGGCTGGGCAAATTACATTACACTGAGTAATTAAAATACTTTTCCGAGTTACAGCAAGCTCAGTAATTAAAATACAAATTACAATTACTTTCCAGTGGAGCAATTAAAATACAAGTTACAATTACTTTGAATTGCCATTTGTAATTAAAATACAAATTACAATTACTTTACATTTGTAAATTGATAAATTTGATTTGACAAAATTCATTTAGTGAAAAAACGTATCATTAGAAAAAGATTATTATGATAAGTTTTATGCTGATAACTCTGGAACCAAATTTTAATAAGCCTTGTAAAAATTTAAATAAGAAATTTCAAAAACTGGGGAATTTAAGTAATTAAAATACAAGATACTGTTACTTGGAGAATGAGTAATTAAAATACAAATTACAAATTGTAATTTCTATTTTAATTACGTAATTCAACTACATGTAATTCGTTACTGCCCAGCCTTGCCTAATTAAAAAATCCTAATCCATACGAATCGTTCGTTTAGTAAAAGTTCTACAAAATTATATTTATGAAATCGCACTCAACTCTTAAGGACCAATATCGGCCATTGCCAACAATGATGATAAAAGTTTGGCTAGCACATGGAAAGGGCCCTTCAATTACCCAGTCAAAACCCTAATCCATACGAACCGTTCGTTTAATAAAACTTCTACAAAATTTTATTTTTGAAATCGCACTCAATTCTCAAGGGCCAATATCGGCCATTGCCAACAATGATGACAAAGGTTTGGCTAGCACATGGAATAGGACCCTTAATTACCTAATAAAAAAATCCTAATCCATACGAATCGTTCGTTTACTAAAAGTTCTACAAAATTATATTTTTGAAATCGCACTCAATTCTCAAGGGCTAATACCGGCCATTGCCAACAATGATGACAAAGGGTTTGCACTTGGAATAGGCCCTTTAATTACCACAAGTCAAATCACTTGGAATAGGCCCTTTAATTACCTAGTCAATAACCCTAATCCATATGAATCGTTCATTTAGTAAAAGTTCTACAAAATTATATTTTTGAAATCGCACTCAACCCTTAAGGGCCAATATCGGCCATTGCCAACAATGATGACAAAGGTTTGGCTAGCACATAGAATAGGACCCTTAATTACCTAATCAAAAAATCCTAATCCATATGAATCGTTCGTTTAGTAAAAGTTCTACAAAATTATATTTTTGAAATCGCACTGAACCCTTAAGGGCCAATATCGGCCATTGCCAACAATGATGACAAAGGTTTGGCTAGCACTTGGAATAGGACCCTTAATTACCTAATTAAAAAACCCTAATTTATAAGAATCGTTCGTTCAGTAAAATTTCTACAAAATTATATTTTTGAAATCGCACTCAACCCTTAAGGGCCTAAATCGGCCATTGCCAACAATGATGACAAAGGTTTGGCTAGCACATGGAATAGGACCCTTAATTACCTAGTCAAAAACCCTAATTTATAAGAATCGTTCGTTCAGTAAAATTTCTACAAAATTATATTTTTGAAATCGCACTCAACTCTCAAGGGCTAATACCGGCCATTGCCAACATTGATGACAAAGGTTTTACACTTGGAATAGACCCTTTAATTACCACAAGTCACAGCACTTGGAATAGGCCCTTTAATTACCTAGTCAATAACCCTAATCCATATGAATCGTTCGTTTAGTAAAAGTACTACAAAATTATATTTTTGAAATCGCACTCAACCCTCAAGGTTCAATATCGGCAATTTACAAATATGATGCCAAAGGTTTGGCTAGCACATGGAATGGGACCCTTAATTACCTAATTAAAAAACCCTAATCCATACGAATCGTTCGTTTAGTAAAATTTCAACAAAATTACATTTTTGAAATACCACTCAACCCTCAAGAACCAATATCCGCAATTGCCAACAATAATGACAAAGGTTTGGCTAGCACATGGAATAGGCCCTTTAATTACCTAGTCAAAAACCCTAATCCATACGAATCGTTTGTTTAGTAAAAGTTCTACAAAATTATATTTTTGAAATCGCACTCAACTATTAAGGGCCAATATGGCCCATTGCCAACAATGATGACAATTACCTAATTACAATGCTGGACAAATTACATTACACTGAGTAATTAAAATACTTTTCCTAGTTACAGCAAACTCAGGAATTAAAATACAAATTACAAATACTTTACATTTGTAAATTGATAAATTTGATTTGACAAAATTCATTTAGTGAAAAAACGTATCATTAGAAAAAGATTATTAAGATTAGGTTTTATGCTGATGACTCTGGAACCAAATTTTAATAAGCGTTGAAAAATGTAAATAAGAAATTTCAAAAACTGGGGTAATTAAAATACAAATTACAATTACTTAGAATTTATGTAATTAAAATACAAGATATTGTTACTTGGATAATGAGTAATTAAAATACAAATTACAAATTGTAATTTGTATTTTAATTACGTAATTCAAATACATGTAATTCGTTACTGCCCAGCCTTGGTGATATGTGGAACGCGCATTGTATTTTATACATATAACTTCAGTGCAACACATACAGTTGCTGTACGGTTGCAGGCCATCACATAAGGACCACATAGTATTTTCACAACTTTTCAAACATAATCATTTAAAATTGTTATATTTTCCATTAAATGTGTTCTTGTTTATATTTATTCCAAGCAAATTTAACACATATAATTGATAAGTGGCAACACTGACTGTCGATTTTCAGCAGTCAAACGGGAGATCGGCTAAGAAGTCATTACAACAAAGCGGGATTTGATTGAAAAGATTATTCCAATCTGGCAAAATCCATCTCAAGCATGCCAAGGCGTATGGAGGCCGTAATTGCTAACAAGGATAGTTATACTAAATATTAAGATTAACCCTAATCAGCATGGGGTGAGCCTCGCAGACTCACTTTAAATACGTGGTAATTGTCGCAGCTGTGTAATGTTTGCGAAATTGAATTTTATTTTTGTTATTGCAATTTATCAATAAAAAAAAATATAAGAAATTTTAGAATTTTTTTAAAATTACATGTGAGTTCGAGCTACTCTTTGCTTCCTGGAATACGTCGGTAAAATGACCAATGTGATTAGGGTTAATGTGGTTTGCTTATGAATAAATTATATTGAAAAGTAAAAAAAAAATAATTTTGTTTTATTTTAGTTTAATAATAGCTTAAATTTAAATAAAGCTTTAAAATGCAATTTAATCCTCACATTTTAATAAAAAAATATTTAAAATCCAAAAATGCAAAATGGTCCCAATGTGATGGCCCCTACTGTATATGTACATATTTTGGTTTTTTTTAAATTATCACTTTAAAATAATTTATTTTTCAGCAAATTGAATTTATTTCTATAAAATTAAACGTTATCAATCAAATGAATGAATCAAACGTCTTCCATTGACGTGAACAAACTACTCACAAGTACTTGCACCTACTCGCAGCTACTCCTACTAAACCGATGGTGGAGTTGATTTTATTTGTATTATTAAAATTTTCGTTTCATTGGGTGCAAGGCAACTCAATAAGTACTTGCAAGTAGCAAATGATACGTTTTGTTTGTTTAAATTAATTCCGCCAACTATTGTTGGTACGCTCTGATTATTTATTAATTAGAAAAACCATGGTAATCCGTAGTGCAGTCGCCGAATATGTGAACGGGGTAACGACATGTGTGATTAATGTAACTACATAGGTATATAAACTACAAGCAGCAATTATTGTCAATTAATTCATTTTCATTAAATTAAAAATTATACTTTATTAATTTTTTGTTGAATGTTAATTAATTCATGTAATTTCTAATATGCTACCGGTGATTAGACTTTTTTAAATGTGTTTTTATTAACACTAGAAGTATATTAGTATTTACGAACAGTAATTCAACGAAACCGACTAATAGACAGAATTCTATTTATTTAATTATATGATTTTAATATGTTCCGAATATTGTAAGATAATTCAATCCAGTTTCGAACTGATGAACCTATGATTATGAAAAAATCAATCTTCTCATCAGGCCGCGGCGAGTGGACTGATTATACCACAATTTACATTCTCAGGCCGCGGCCTGATGAGAAGATTGATTTGTTCATAATCATAGGCTCATCAGTTCGAAACTGGGTTGAATTCTCTTACAATCCGGAACATATTAAAATTATAACCTAACCCATTAAAATGCCACCAAAAATTAAATATCAATTCACTATTCTTTGAACTCTACAGAGAAAACAATACAAGAAAAATATACTTTATTTGAGATTATGTATCGTTTTTTAAACAAATAACAACAAGCTGCACATTGTAATATTTGTTGTTGGACTATAAAATAGTTTAACTTATTCACAAAGATGTTTAATTTGGAGTGAATGAGTTAATCATACGTCTCAATAAACCAATTGTTTCTTTCTCTTGAAACAAATACGTAAATTGTTCAATTAAGCAAACATCTAAATCAATAATCGTTAAAATAATATTCGTACTGCAAAGCTTTAATATATAAACTTTTCTAATTAAATTAGCGCAAAACTAAAAGCTAAACTGCAACAAAGCCAACATAAAAAAATCATTTTGTATTATTTTTATTCCTAAACCAATACCTTATCGTCAATTTCTCTGTCAAATAATTAATTTTGGTTTCCAATTTGAATAATTAAATTTTTCACGTTTTCAATTTTGAGCATACAAAATACCAAAAAAAAAAAACAGAATCATACTAAAAACTATAAACTAAAATCAAACTTTTACAATAAATTTTTTAATTTTATCTTTTTTTTTCCTATAGAAATTGAACAAAATAAAATAATTAACAATTAATTTATACGCTGAGAAAACACACTGAAAATTCATAAAAGTTATATATATATAAATATATACCATATGTATGTTTATGCATGTATTTTGTTTATAGTTACTTTGGAAAATGGAAAATTTACATTTTCCGCAACACAGAATTGAATTCATTTTTTCCAATAAATATATATGACACTATACTCTTGCAAGGTATACATAAAAAAAATACAAATCATCATTTAACCACACATTTATTTCGCTGACTAAAAGTTTTCGTAAATTTTATTTTTATATTAATATAATTTTCAATAGTTAAATTTTTTTTTTGTCGCGTCAACTATATTTTTTAACCACAAAAAACAAACAACGTTTTTGTTGTACATACACGAGTGCGAATATGTATATGTTTTTAAACAAAACATAAATTTTAAACTTACCCGTCTTTAGATAGCGTTTTATCGTGTTGGGGTATGTGTTGAGGTGGTGGCATTGCGTAACATGAAGTTGTACTAGGTGAATATCCTCCAGACACAGGCGTTGGATAACCTGGGCCTACCGCTGATGCATAAGGATTTCCACATTGATATGCCGATGGACCATAACCAGGATATCCATTTGGTGGATAATCTGGTTGTACTACCATCCCGTATCCTGGATGTGGACTGTACCCTAAGCAAATGCGAGAAATATATTTTAGATACCTATACATTTCATTGAAATATTTCATAAGCATATATGAACGCGATTTAAATAACAATTTCGAATAAAAAATCATTTAGATTTGGTATAAAAGAATAAAATGTATACGTCTCCTGAGGCCAAGACAAATAATATATTATATTTGCAAACAGAAAACATGAAATATTTTTACGAATTTTCGCGAATTCGTTCTATTGTGTTTATGACATACACACACAACATAAACAAAATCTACAATCATGAATATACAATGGTAAAATGGTATTGTTTTCGCGAGAAAATGGAAAATACTCGAAATTTAATTAAACGAGGAAATAAAAAAATAATGATTTAAACGGAAAAGTTAATGAAAATTTGAATTATTAAAATCTTTTTACTTACCACTTGGATCCCGATAACTTTCGATGTAGTGTGAACCGCCGCTGTCCGGTGTAGATTCTCGACTATAAGGGCCTACAGGAGGACCACCAGGTGGACCAACTAAACCAAAACCTAATGGCCGCGGCGGACCACTGAAATCCACCGGTTCTGTTTGGGGTGATCGGGGGCCTATGAATCCTTGTGGATGGTGACCCATTGTTTCGGGATGTGTTGAATAATGTGGACTTGTTGCACCACTGAAAATGGGAGTGAGAAAGAAAACAAACATTGTTTTGTTATGTGAATCGTTGATAATTTTGGATAAAAGGGCAATTGTGTAATTGAATTTTTAATTAAAAAAAAAATGTATGCAAAGTATGAACACTTTGGCTACTTTATTTTCTATTTATTATAACACGAGCTACACGAAAATATTATTTTTTACAGGTATATAAATTTATCAACGATTCTTGTTTTTGTTTTAATATTTTGACAAATATTCAACTTTAATTCTGAATTTTATTACCTGATTAAAAATTTGAAACACGTTCGGACGATTGTAGCCAAAGTGTTGCGTACTACTTTGCTAATTTCAGCCACTCTATCTCTTGTAGGAGATCCACCAAAAAACCATAAACAATCAATTTCTCATTCCATCTCATATATCTTTCTTGATACCCTTTAAAATTCAAATTTTTCGTTTTGATATAAAAAAAAGAAAAAGAAAATTGACATCATAAAATTTTATTACAACAGATTTTCTTTTTTTTTTTTTGAAAATATTTTAATGATTCTCTTCTTCGTCTATTGTATTATTTTTTGTTCCTTAAAATTACCCATTCTACACTAAATTACACCAAAAACAAAACAAAAATAGAAAGAAAATTCAAAATTGATGAAAATTTAGAAGAAGAAAAAATGTTTATGAGATTATTTTTCCATAAAAACCATTAAATGATTTTCATATATAAATATTTTGTTCGCAAAAAAATAAAGAACAAAATCATCGACATAATATTATTAGGAAAATTTATGAAAATCGAAATAAAATAAACAAATAGAAAATAACACACAAAAACAAAAAAAAAAAAAAAAAAAAAATTGTTGAAGGGGGAGGGCTACAATAAAATTTTAATGAGGGTGAGAATTATTTTTTCGCGAATTTTATTATTATAGCGATACATTAGATTTTTTTGTGGGTTCATAATTTTAACATTTATACTTAGTTTTATTATCGATTTTTATGGTTAATTTAATCAAATAAGTCCTCTAAAGCTAATGGTACATATACTACATATTATAAATGTTTCTATATGTTATATAAAATAGAGTGAGAATTAGTTGTCAGAGCAATCATACCGCATGCCGTATATATACATAATCACATTCATTTAATATATTTCATTTAAAAAAGGTTTAAGCTTGTCCTCGCACTCATTCCAAAATTAAATATTTTGTTTAAAAAAAAACCAAAAATAAATGTTACTTTAAAATTCAAAATTTAATTTTCTGTATTTTATTCTGACATTTTGTGAAGTTCGGTTATATATTTCTTACCTGTGCGGTAATCGATTTACACTTAAATCAAGTGTTTGCCCTTGTGGACTTGGCACTTGAGGACTTTGTAAATGTGGACTAGCTCCCGGTTGTGGACTTCCAGCAATTCGTTGCCCAACATAATGATGCGGTGAACTAAAACCGTGCGGACTCGATGATGTTACACTTGATGTTGACAAATCGATAACGGGTCCACCAGGCGATGGTGAACTGTTTTTATTATGCAACAATGATGGATGTACCTTAACCGATAAATTGATCGCAGAAAACCCCGGAGGTAACGCACCAGTTGTTGGATCATAATGATACATTGGTCGCGGATATATTGGACCAACATTTTCATCTAAGTCCTGTTTTAAAATTACGTGTTGCATATGTTGTTGCTGTTCTTGTAAATATTTTTGTTGACTGGCGTCTAAGTCTTCCATTGTAGGATGTTGCATATACGGATACATATTAGGTCGTTGAGGGGGACAATTCGGATCGTATCGTTCAAAAGCCGTTGTAGAAACTCCAATCGAGCCAGGGTCGTATGGACGGTGGCTCGAACAGTTTAAAGACGAGAGTTCATATCCGGTCACTGCCCTACTGGAACTTATATCACTGGGATACGAAACAGTTGGACGTGCTATTTCATTTATTTGGGAATATCGTAATTGGTGCTCTCTTATATAAGGATCTTCGGACAATGTCATCATATTTGCCGGATGATGATGTCCACTATTTAAAAGTAATTGATTCTCTAAATGTAAATTATTATAAGCTTGAGATATATGATTGTGAGATCCTATAGTTGAAGAACTAGTTGATAATGATGTCGTTGGTGTTGTCGATGTAGTCGATGATGATTGGAGTGGTTGATGATGATTGTTAGTGGTATTACTAATTTGTTTTGAATTATTATTTTCCATTGAACTTAAAGAACTAGAATTGGAATCCTGATTAATATAAGAATCAAAACCGCGATGATTTATACCAACGGGCTTATTATTATTATTGTTATTCATACTAGATGATACTGGACTTTTACTAGAGGAAGATGCGGCTACAGCATCAGTATTGGTTTGATTAATATTATTCGTATTTATTTCACTTTTAATATTTAGTTCTGATTTAATATGTTGTTTATTGGTAATATTTTGTAAATCACATTTTTTAGATTCATCACCCATTAGTTTACTAGGCGATTGGATCGAACTATGTATTAGGTGGTTTGATTTTGAATAGTAATTATGATTTTCTACTGAATTGCTCGAATTTTCCAAACGTAAGGTTGGATTTGTGCTACTAGTGTTTATGTTACTATTGTTAAGATTACTGCCAGTGTTATTATTATTATTATTATTATAGGACGTTGAATTTGTATTGTATTGCGATTTTTGTATATCATTCGAATGATCGTTGGTGGATGATAGTGACGACGGTTGTGGCGGTGGCGGCGGCGGTGGTAATAAAGAAGGTCGATAATCACCAAGTGGCTGACAAGTCATTACTGTAATTTAATGAAAATAGAACAAAATTAAAAAATAAAATAATTTGTATACAAAAATGAAAATTGCACAGTAAAACTTTTTGTAGTTTTTTTTTTGTGCTTGTACAAAGTAACACAAAATATATACATATGCATAATATATGTATACACATATGTAAATCTTAATTAAAACGAAAAAACTTTTTCTTTTCAATGTACGAAAAAAAAAATCTGTTCTCATATTTATGTTTGGTTGAAATTCTAGAATGTTGATTTTTTTTTTTTTTTTATTACTCGTCAATTGAGGCAAATCTGTGAATTTTCTACTTTGGATGTGTTTTAAATTAATTGCAAAACAACATTTGTGTATGATTTGTATAAAAGTTCTCGTTACTCCCTCTCTCTCATAGTCTTTAATGAAAGCCTAGAGCCGTTAAAAATTATGTTTGCATTTATACATACATATGTACGAGTATGTCTATTTGGTTACATACATTTTTTAGCTATACAAAAAGTTTTACTGTGGAGCTTTTGTATATTTACATACACTCTCTTGATTATTAACAGGGTCATTTAAGTTCTGTTTTTTAACAAAACAAAAGTAAAAAATCTATTTGAAAAGCAAAATTACAAAAAAATTTAAAATATACTCGTATATATATAAAAAAAATAAATTTACAATTTATTTTTTTTAAATATATTAGTTTTTGGTTATCTAATAAAATAATAAAAATGTAAAGGAAAAAGCTTAATCAAAAATAAACATAAAAATATTAAATTTGAATGTTTTTTTCATTTTAAACAGAAAAAAAAATATTATGTATGTATCTGTGGTTCTTAAAAAAATGTTTTTTTTTTTTTTAATAAAACAAACCTGATAATGGTGTTTTTTGACGAAATGTAAAACCATTTTGATATTTTTGTTCTCTCGCAGCCGCTTTATTAGCTGCTGCGGTAGGACATCCAGATAAACTTCGATGTGAATTCCGATTAGAACTTACATGACCACGGCCGTTACATCCAGGTGTTGGACATTTTAGTATAGTTTCATGCATCGCCAATACTTTTTTTTTTTAAATTTTTTAATTGAAATTTTGATGTTCGTAATTTAAAAAAAAATTACAAATTATAAAGAAAAAAAAAAATGGAATAGTAACTTAATACAAATAATAATTTTGAATTTGTTTTTTTTTTATATTATATTGGTATATGTATTATATAAGAATGAAATTATTTATCTTAACTGAAAAATAAATAATTTTTTGATTTTTTTTTTAAATAATTTTGATTAAACCAAAAAATTAATTTTCACAATCACATTAAATTAAAATTTTAAAACCAAATGAAATAAATAAAATCTAATTAAATTTAATTTTGTTTATAATTTTAGCGGGGAAGAGAAAATAATACACTTTTAATTTAATTAATTTTCAAAGTTCGTCTTACAACACCAAAGCCAGATTAATTTTATTTCGTGAAAAAAAAAATTAAGGAAAAATCAAAATAATACATTTAAAAGAAGAAAAAGGATATTTTGCACAATTTGCTCGAAATATTTTTACTATACGATTATTTAATCCCATAAGCACCTCAAAAACATCAAAATAGTTTTTATATTTCTTGATTTTTATTTTAAGTTTAAATATTAAAAATTTTCATGCATGACGTTTCCTAAATATTTGTAATATTTAACTTTGATCGGAAAAAGTTTATATTTTAAATAAATAAAAAGAAGCTTTTAACGTGCGCCATTCCAAATATGTAAATAAATTATATAACAAATAATTACCTTAACATTTTTTTTTGTGGTAAACATACAAATAAATAAAAATTAAATAAAAAAATAAATTTATATATAAGCACTCTACCCCGCTAATAAGAGTAATTAATATTTTATTTACTATAAATTAACAAAAAAATTTAAAAAAAAAAAACATAAAATTTAAATTTCTTAGGTTTTTATAAACATGCCATTATTAGATAAGAAAAAACTATAGAAAGCGGAAAGAAAATTAAAGCAAAAAAACAAATAATAATAAGAATGAAATTAATCAGTGAATAGTCAAATAATTATTTTCGCTTACTTTCAGGAGTAACTTTGTCTTTCCGGGGACATCCTGACAGACTGAAATTGTTTTTATTAAATTTACATGTGTATACTGTAATATTCCATTTTATGCTTTTTTTAATGTTTACCTTCTGTGGTGCGAGTATAAACCAGTTACATGTCCTTGGCCTTGACATCCCGGCGTTGGACATTTACTACCTTCTGAAAAATAAAAATCGAATACAAATATTTTGAAGTATTAAGGTTCAGGATATACTGTTAGTATATTTTCTTAATCAATAACTGAAATTTTATTATTAAGTCCATAAACATAAATTACTAAATTTAATAAACAATCAAAATGTAATAAAATTTTAGTTAAATTTTAAAACTAATGTCGTACATTGTTTTAAAGATGGACTTTACTGTGTCTTACTCCTTGTTGTGAAAATAAGCTTTTAAATTTGTGGGTAGATCTTTCCGAAATATTCGATCAGTAGGATTTGATCTTACCAAAGTCGCATTCTCTTCGAGCTATTACACCATTAAATTATGGTAGTAAAGGCTATTTCTGAGGCTGATCTTACTCAAAATTTTGACTTGTCCTATTGTTATTATTAAAAAAAAATAAATACAAAAGCGCAGAATCCAGGTAAAAACCATATATATAATAATAAATTGGAATTAACAAAAAATATATAAACATAAAACGGAAAAACACTCAACTCCCTTTTCCTTTTAAGCATAAAAAAATATGTAAAGAAAAATTCTCAAACAGCCAACCACCAGTAATCTAGATGTGGTTCGACATAAATATTTTTTCGCCTCTTTCCATTTTCGTTTTTTTTTTTTTTTTATGAATTTCCTTTTAATATTTTTTTTCTGCTAGGTTGTGTTATTTGAGAAAAGTATAGTATGTATACCGCTGTAATATAACGGACGAACAAAATGAAGAAATATATAGAAAAAAATACATATAAAAATCTTAAACGCGATAGGCGAAATTGGTAGAAAAAATATACGGTATACAAGGCGGGGACATAAAGCCACCCAATTTTTTTTATTTTATTTCCCTGAGTTCCATTGGGCGGTATTTCTATATGTATACACACATTTATTATACATTGATGAACATAAAGTATAGGAAAGCTTCAGAATGCTTTTGTGTTGTTTATGTATATGAGTTATACGTAAAAATCAATATAGATTTAAAACGGAGATCCCCAAATGAAAACGACAACACTAAGTGTTTTTAGGTCAGAATACAAAAATTTGTTGTTGGTTTTGGGAATGGAAAACTTCCGAGGTCACATAACTCTAAAAAAGTCTTAAGTTTTACAAAGAATAAAAAAATATATGGCGACTTTTTAATTTTCACACCCCAAAAATAACTTAAAGTTTTCTTTTTGTTTTAAACAAAAATGGAAACTTTTTTTTATTTTTTAAAAATTATGAATGAAATTCAAACTTTCATCAATTTGAATTTTCTTTTCATTTTCTTGTCGTGTTTAATTGAAAGTAAATTAATTTGCATAAATTTTCAAAGTCAAGGAAAGAAAGTTTCGAATATTTTTTTTTTCTACTTTTGTTCTTTCGAACAAAATACTATCAGTATGTAGTAGTAAAATAAAATAAAAAGTTCAACAAATTTTGATCTAAAGTCTTAATCTTTATGTAAAAATAAAACTGCCAAATTTTTCTGACGAAGATGCTAATGAACTGTGTGTCTATGTATTTCAAAACAGTGAGAACTGTACACCAACGCTTGCTAAAAATTAACTGTTGGCTTGCTTTAAAATACTACGAACATAATAATTCAATAAAACTTGACACGAATGGTAAACAATTTGGGGTCATTTGTGATAACAAATTTAATTTTACTTACAAAACATACACACTTTTTTTTTATAAAGCACAATTATTTTAACTAAATAAAACTACTTTAATTATCAAAAATAAAATTTATTTAGTTTTGTATTTTTTGTTTTCTTGTTGCTAAATTTTCGGTTTAAATACAATAAAACTGAACATTTTATTTGTGTAATTAAACTTTTTTTTTTTGTGTTGCAAATAAAATCTAATTTTTCATGTTGTATCCTTTTTTTTTTTTGGAAAACTACAAAAAAACCGAATAAATAAAATCCAGAAAATAGAGGAGGAAAATGGATCAACTTATTTGTGTCTATTGTTTGTGTATGCTCTTGTACAAAATTCTTTTCCGCATCTTATTATAAAAGAATAGGAAGTGATTTTACAAGTGTTCTTTTATAGTTTATTACATTTTTACTAATTAAAAAATGTTTTAGTTGGTTTTTTGATAAAAAAATGTTGTATTCTAAGTACGTCAGTAGATGGAAAAACCAATTTAATATGTGACACGCTATAAACGGGACAAACAATGTTAGAAATACTGAGACAAGGATTACTTTCCGTCAAAAGACATGACAACTGAACCGGAAATTTCCTTAAAAGTAGTTTTTTTTTTAAATATCAATTTATTTTTTGTATACGAAATGGCACAATAAAAAATAAAATTATGTATTTTTGTTGATGATAGTGTTTTCGTTGGTTCAACAAGAAACTTTCAACTAATTTTTGTCTTTGGCTCAAAATTGTTGATACTCTTTAGTAGCTGTAAGCATTTCATAAAGTGAGACCTGCAGCTATTAACGAGTATATTTGGCGGTCAGTCAAACTTTATTACTTTTTTCATTAAGGGAGAACAATCTAAGGATAAAATTGTATAATTTTTCTACGCCAGAAAATTACGTTACCCTATTGTCATGACTCGAGCTTTCTGCAACAGAATTATGTCGAAACATGATCGTTAAAATTCTGTCTACTAAAGCAATAGAAAATTATTTGGCAGAATTTGCTGAAAATATGTACGTTGTAGACAAAAATACAAAAGACACAATTTGAATATTATTCATAAAAACCCTTAAAGCAATTCTATTTTATATTGACTGCGGATCAATTCTCGATTAAATTATTTACTACTTTATTATTTAGTTTCTCGCTTAATTAGTCTGGCCGAAAAAAGGAAAAATCCAGGAAAAAGTTGCTTTAGGCTGAAACTCTGGATTTAGCTTGATGTTTGATCGTAGAATTAAAAAGAAATGCCTTACCACTCCCACCCGACGATGGGCGGAAATACAAAAAAACGCTAATTAAAGTTTTTCGTTAATAACTTTAATACTAATAAATATTGAAAAAATGCTTTTATCCAAATGAAAGAGGAGAAAATTTGTCAAAAAAAGCTACAATAAGTTTTTTTGTCAAAGAAGGCTAGAAAATCCTACTTAAAGTTGCCCGGTTTTTATAGAAAGGTTAAAAATAGAAATAATCAGAAGTACAAGGAAAAGAAAAACATTTCATCCCGTTTTTATTACTTTTTCTTCTTTAACAGTGGCAATATTTTGAAAAGGGCTCATCATACCAGCTGTTATCGAGCTGTTAACGAAATAAGGTCGCAGGAATTAGTATCCAAAAAAAAAATGGAATTAGACTCGGAAAAATTGGAATTAAATTCCGAAATTCGAATTCTGAAATTAATTCATGCGACCTTATTTCGCGGAGCTTTTATCGAGATAAAAATAATAGCATAACTCAAGACGATTCGTTAATAAGTATGTTAAGAAAAGTTCGAAATAGAATACTAAAAACAATCCCTTGAAATGTTTTAGGTGAAGTATTAAAAATTGTATTTTTATAAGGTATGATCTACAACTAACCCCGAGTTCTAGAAATAAAATACAAAAAAACTTACAAATGGCTGTTTCAATAAGAGGTGTAATTTTAAATTATTAAAGAACAAGTTTTTTTTAACAAATACTGTGCTGCGATATTTTTATTTTAAATCGCACAATTCCGGCCCTACCTCATGAATAACCGCGTTCAAAAGCCGGTTCTTAAATTTGATAAAATTAACTTTAAAACAGGTACCGGGAATTAAATCACCTACCCAGATATACACAAATTTTAACAGAAACTGTAAAGTTCATAATTTTATTTTACATATTACATAAGAGTAATCGACAGCAGAAGTATCGCTGTCCATACTGTCAGGTGTAGTAAAAAATAACTCTTTAGGCAGAGCACTTTTCAGATTACACACACGG
This sequence comes from Tipula vernalis, assembly GCA_958295665.1. Taxonomy (NCBI): domain Eukaryota; kingdom Metazoa; phylum Arthropoda; class Insecta; order Diptera; family Tipulidae; genus Tipula; species Tipula vernalis. The sequence continues at coordinate 368,594,113 of OY282560.1, forward strand.
GTAGACAGTTATTTTGGTGTCTGAGCAGGGAATTACTGTGATTTAGACTACTATCTTAAGGTTGTAGTAGACACTTTAGATCATAGACTTGGCTACTTCGTGTTACAGTTATCTTGATTTAGACTACGCTATTGATTGGCGCGAAATTTTACTAAATTGCTTAATCGCTCTGTCAATTATTAGTAGTCCCTTAGTACATTTTTTCGTTATACACCCATTATTCATTAATCATTACACATATTATAAATATGTAAACGTATTGAGGCTTTATTTATAAAATGAATTTAAATTATACCTAATTTAATGAATTTCATTGGGGAAAATATTTAATGAAAATCATGGTTTTCCGTACAGAGGATGTGAACAAGCAAATAATATGAAGCGAAAAATATTTGTTCTATATTTACAGTCTGGTCACGTTTCATTCTATTTAGAATACATACAGATAAATAAGATTTTTTTCTCCTTTGTTACCTGACCATTGACTGAACCTCTTAAACATAAAAAAAATCTAAAGTGTATTACCCCTTCTTATTATAGTCTTTAAACATATCTTATTGTTTTAGTTACTCTAGTTAGGTATAAAAAATAAGGTTATATATTTATAATGTGTGTGGGAATAGCACATGTCTTTATATCGGAATACTAAAATTTTGTGTTCGTACATTTGGTTCTGGATTGGGTATTTCGTGACTTTCGTCCAGATTTTATCTTCATGAATTAATGATCACAATCTCGCCTATCTACTAAATTTTAGAAAAGCAACAATGTTTGTTACTGTAAATTATTATTACTGTTGTGTTTTGTAATGACAATTTTTATTCTGTTTTTTTTTTCTTTCTATTTTTGTATGATTAATGGTCTATCATAAAGTCCTTAATGATCGACATTTATTTTTTAATAATTTATATTTTATTTTCTTCTTCTTATATAATAAACTCAAGCCAATTATTTTGTAATTTATAATAAGCAATCAGGTGAATAAGGTGACGGAGGGAAAATTATTACCACCCATTAAATAATAAAACCGGTATTGCTCTATAAAGGTATAGTGATATTTAAGTATGGTTTGAGTGCGATTTGGTTACATTTAATTATTAACCCTTTGTAGAAACGTAATTATTTAAAAATTCATATTTTGTAGAAGCATTTTTCACAACAAGATGTAGAGTAGGAGAAGTTAAACAAATATAGCAAATTAAATGAAAACTTACCACGATTTATGCTACCCGGCGATAGTGGTGGAATACTCCGATCATAAGTAATTTTATCAACGCCACCCAGATGATGATGTACATGATGATTCATTGTGCTAGATGATACTATGCCAATCCCAGGACTACTACTGCTGCTTACAGCCGAAACAGAAAGAACTCCTTCTCGAGCAATATCTTGCATAACACTAGCAGCACGTGATCCAATACCAGCCGGTTGCAATATAGTATATTGTTTTGAATCAGGTGATTCCACAGATTTACTCTGATCTTCAACTTTAATTTTAATGGGTTGTGTTTTGTTGTCGCTTAATGGCGTATTATAATTTTGATGAATGGGCATTGACTGATGATCCATTGGCGGTTGGGGCTCATGCGAATAGGTTATATATGTCGGTTCAATTGATGGATATGGACCCAAAGGGCCTGGCATTGCTGTTATACCATTTTTATTGCGATGTAAATCACTATTATTTGGTGGCTTAAACGCTGACGACTGTGAAAATGGTGGTTTAATTTGGCTGTGTATATAATACGGCGAATGAATATGACTACCATCGGATGGGAGTCGTGGTCGCATATTTGCATGCCTTATTTTTCCGTCTTTGCCATCCTCCATATTAATTTCTAAATCATTGGAAGAATCGTCCACTAGTTCATTAAAATCAGGTGGATGATATTGATGTAATTGTTCGTGTAATTTACTATTGTTTATTTGATCGTCTGAATGATCTCGTTTTATTTTATGATGAAAACTTCTTAATTCACTTTTTATTTTTCCATTATAATGCGTATCGATTTCATTACTATGCATATGCATTGACATTGATGACATCGACTCACCACAATTCATATTTGAGCTAGACGTAGAAGAAGGTGAATTCATTTTTTGATCATGATGTTTTTCTTCAAATAAATTCTGAAATGGTGGATTTTCATCCTGGTCATTTATTTTATATAATGATCCTCTAGAATCTGGCCAACTGCCTGATAGACTTTTTAGTGCAGCTTGAGTTTCTCGTATCAAGGTTTCATCATCTTGATCATCTTTTGCTCCAAAATTGTTAAAATGGCTTCGTCCGATCGGTGGGTGTTGCAACTGGGGCGGTTGAAATGAACGTTTCTTTTGTGGCAAAATATTACGATCGTCTTTTAATTGCTGAGTGGTTGAAATATTTACCGATTGAGTTTGAATTTGTGGAAGACTATAATCATCCTCACGATTTCGTTTTTTTCTCTTAATATTTTCATTATCATCACTTTTCATCATATTCGATTCATAATTTTCGTCTTTAGCGAACGGTCGTTTTGTTAACGCCATCAATATTTCAATTTAAATATTTTTTTTTGTTTTTTCTGTTTTTTTTCAGTCAAAATTATATTTAAAATTTTAAAGCAACATCTGAGGAAAAATACAGTTTTCTTTTGGTTTCTTGGTTTTTTTTCTTTCTTTCTCTTAATTAAAAATTCCATATTTTGAAATTTACATTCATTCAAAAAATATTACTAAATAAATATATAAAAAAAAACAAAAACGAAACATTCAAAAAACAACATTTATAAAATATATTAACACTACCACCACCACCACCACCACCAACTTAACTTTACAGATTTAGGAAAATATGATTTAAAAGTTCATCAACCCATTGTCACAGAGAATAAAAATTATACTATAAAAAAGTTTTCACACAACGATTTTATTTTTTAAAAAGTTTTGAAAATTAGGTTGAAGTTAGAAGAAAATTATGTTGAAAAAGTGAATGAATGAAAATTCTTAAAGCAGTTTTTTGTTCGTTAATATAATAAAAAAGAATTAACACACATTACAAGTAGACATGGTATAGTTTTGGTCATTTTCACCCTATATTATAAACGAAAGTAAATATTCAATGCGATGTTAAAAATTTACTACCCTCCTGAATACGGTGCAGTAACGAAATAAATTGATTGACAAACAATGAAATTTTGAAATACACGCTATAGACATGTAGTAAATGATTTTCATTTTAATATTAAATCAGGGTCAAAGTATTTGAGAACTAATTAACGTTTCAGTTTTAAATTAGGGATCAGATTTTTAGTTGACATTTTTTTCCGTCGGATTTTCAATTTTCTAACTGTATCCCCATATACAAAGTTTTCTCTAAATATCTAACGATGTAGTCGTGCTCGTGTGTAAGGTGGATTTTTACTTAATGATGTACTTAAAAGGATATTAATTTTTAATTTTATTTTAATATACACGGAGCAAGAAATTATTTACAAAATATTATGTACTTTTTTTTATTAAGTGAATATATAGAAGGTTAATGAAGAACAAACCCTTTTTTTTTATTAATATAAAAAGCTTGGTTGCTTGTTGATTAATGTTATTACCTTTTCTTTGACTACCTGCATGTACTTTTGAAAGGTATAAACTATAAAATTAAATTAACAACGGTGATCACGATGGTTTGACCCCTTAATATATAACCACACTAGCAATTTGTTTGAAATAAATATTTTATTATTATAAGGATATGTGTGTTTCTCTTTTTAAATTTCTAATTGCCTTTGGGGTATATGTCCTTTTTTAATTATTGCATTATTTTGTTTGACTCTAATAATCTTTCTTGTGTGCAAAATAAATTTAGAAAAAAAAACAAATATGTATATGTTATTATAATCTAATAATGAAGAAAAAATTCAAATTTATAATACATAGCCACTTCATAAAACTCATCACTTAGGATACACAAATAATAAATTTTCATTTGATTAAATGTCTGTGCGTGATTAGAAGAAATAAAACAATAAAATTGTTTGTTGTGTTACACGAGTTCAAAAATCAAAATATTATAAATTAGCACATTTTACTTTTTTGAAGGGTTAAACATTTTTATAAAATACCTGGTATAGGTAATAAAAACTAAGTGAAGTGATTGAGTTATAAACTAAATAGAAAATATAAGTTTCAGCACAAAAAAAAAAAAAATTCAAGAATTTTCGATTTTTATACATAATTTCTTGAATACATATAAACTATAACTCCTATTATTATTTACATACAAAAATATATTTGGAATCATTTAATTTCCACTTGGGTTGCGATTTGCTTGTACATGGATTAAAAGAAAATGTCGATTAATTATTTATTTATTTTTTTTTGAAAGAGCGGTACATATTTTAATTAACAAAGTTTATTTAGCAGTGAAAAACGCTTCTGAATTTACTTAGTCCTAATCTGGTTAACCTTGCTTATTTGCATATTATTATTTCCATAAATTTATCTACACTACACCAATATATTCATTCATACATATGTATATGATTTTCATAATTTAAACGTACACATATTAAGTATCAAAACAATATATTTGTGTATGTAAGATGATATAAAATAACTTTAAGATAATTCGGTATAATTATGTATTATTACCAGAAAAAAGGATAAAGACGACGCGTAATTTTTTTTTATGTCTTACAGACAAACATTAACACACAACAAAAACATATTCACTCTACATATCTGTTAAGAAAACCCCATAAAAAATTTATATAAATAAGTATATATACGAATAGTAGGTATGTATATAATATATACGAATAGACCAAAGAATGTAAAATTTTTCATTGAAAAAATATATTTTCGGTACGATATTTTGAAAAATATTTGCTGGGTGTTTCCATTACTCTATTACTATATTCTTTATTAGGCTTGCTTGGTTTGAGATTTACAGTAAAAACTAGACGAAAAAAATTGTCTAAACTCTAAATGAATGTTGTTTGTATATAGTATATACACACTCATATACAAATTTTGATTTTATTTTTGAAAGGGTTAAAAAGTTACCATATAACAATAATAAAATTTAATAAATCCTTGTGTTGTTAGAAGAATAGTAAGTAAAGTAGTAGTAAAAAGATTAGTTGCATAGTTTTAATTTTTTCTTCTTCTTGTTTATTTTATACTTTAAGTTTTATTTTAAGTTATACTTTGTTTTTGTTAGAAGTTACTTTATGTTTTGCCTGATTTTTCTGAAATATTTTGTTTAATTTTCTTCATTTAACAGAAAAATCGATTCAAAGATTTGGTTAATATATATTTGGAATTATTTTTGATAGATTTGCAGAACCGTCATTTGGAGACGCGTTAAAGAGTTGATAAAATATCCAGAAGAGATTTTTCACTGTTTTTCGAAAAAAAATTTTTAAAGAAATATACATACGTAAGAGGAACCTCATACGAAGATTTTGATCAGAAAGTTTCCTTAATTTTTATTTATTTATTTATTCAAGAATATTAATATCGGGTAAGTGTTCTTTAAAACACTTGAGCAAGCGTTTTTCCCACAACTAGAACCACAGCGTATTGAGGAGCCGTGAATCGGAACTTCTCCGGTCCAACTTATTTAAGTACTACATAACAAATTTTTTTAGTCTCTGACGAGAGACCGAATTAATTCCACCGAAAATTTCTTATGTCTGAATTAATTCATTTTCAGAAATATAGGAATTAAATTCGCGACATCAAATTATTAAAAACTGAATTGAATCCGTACTAAATTTATTCATTTTAAAAATGTTAATATCTCGGACATAATTCATTCCCATAAATAGGTCCTCTACATTATACCTTCACGAAAAAGTACTAAAAAAGAACTAAAAATTAGTTAATTTCCGAGCGTTTTTAAAAATTGATGTCGCACAATTAATTAATTATTTTCTACGGAATTATTTTAGGAGCCTTCTCTGACCTCGTTATATTAAAAATAAACAACACCAATTATACATTTTATGGAACCTTTGGAGAACCTAACCAAAACAAGTTTCGATTTATAATACTCAGAAGTCAGCCTGAACAGAACCGAAGTTAAAATAAAAAGCAGGAATCGAACCGAAAACGCTTAAAATATTTTAAGGGGTTTCACAGTTGGCCGGCTGTGAACCCTTTCGAAGATTTCGCTTGTATCTCTTTAATATCGAGTAAAGATTTTAGTTGAGGCATAATAGGTGCTTGCCGTATTTTTATGAGCTTTTATTTTATTTTATATTTCACGCACAAAAATAATTAAAGGATAATTTCTGCATTCTTAGAGGCAGAAAGGCAATTCTACCGAATAAGGCAAGGTCATAATCAAAAGGTGCATTTCAGAATTGGTTTGAAAGTTAAAAAAAACGCTGCTATAACTGTGTAATATCTGATAACGATCACTTTGAAGGGGCCATATCAATATTCATGAATAAATAAATATAATTTAAAATCAGTAATAATTTCAGGAACTTTTTGATGAAACTCGTGTAAAATACATTTTTGGGATAAATGTAGAGACCCTTAATATCAAACTTAATATATTTCGTTTTTACCACTCTAAATTTTTTGCTAAAGAATCGCAGTTATCTGTAATTTATTGCTGAAAGTCACTTAAGTAGTTTTTTAAACTGTAGAGAGTTCCTAAATTTAAAAAGTTTTATTAAAAACACAGCTGAACGTCAGGACTACAGACAATTTGGTTCAGAAGGCGTAGGTGTTCACAGTCGGTTTGAGTTTTTCTCAGCTAAAACTAAAGATTTTCTAAGCATAAACGACTTTTTTAATGCGAATAATTATACATAATTGGTGTTTATATTAAATTGAGAGTAAACATTAAGCAAATTATGATCTACTTAATTCTAAATAATTAAATTTCTGTACTTAAAGTTTAGTAGCATGCGTTTATTTTTACTTTTGAATCAAATGTTTCTTGAAAAAAAAAACTCAAAGGTTTGAAGAGTGAGAACTGTCCGTAAATTTCAATTAAATTGTTTTTGATCGTCCGTGACACGTACAATGTTCAGCTTGGCGTCTTAATAATTATGCGAATATTAACTTATACAATAGCTACTACTACATTTCCAGCAAATAATAAAGCAAAAAATTCAGACATTTTCTTGTTAAAATTCTCACTTCCTCCCGAATTTAATTTTTTTTTGCTTTAAATATTTCTTCAATTTTCTTTTCAACTTTTCATTTATTAAAAAAATTAGAATAGGAAATGACGTTTTTTATTTTGTGATTTACAATTAAAAAAATAAAAAAAGTTAAAATATTTTTAAAACAAAAAAAAAAAAAAATCAAACAATTAGCAATTGCGATTGCGCATATTTGCTATTTTTTGGGAAATAAAAAAAATTAATAATTAAAATTGTCGCGGAAAAACAAGAAGTATTTTTTTTAATGGATTTTTTCGTAAATTAAAAGTTTCTTGAGCTTTATTTCTTGTTTTTATGATTTTTCAGTAGTATTTATTTGGGACAAAAAGTAAAATTATTTTTTTCGGAGAAAAGTTTTGAGACGACTTTGTTTTATGATAATGATTTATGTTTTGGTGTTTAGAGCAAAAATGTACTTTTGTTTGTTGTTATTGTTATTTTTTGTTGTACAATAAAGACATGTTTAATGGTAAATTTGAGTGATTCATAAGTTTATGATCATAAATTTAATCAAATCTCTACTGGGTACGCAAAATCGTAGTGATTAGTTAGAGTTTTATTCAAGCATAAAGGAAATATTTAACAATAAATTCACATCGTAAAATTGACAAACAGTTCATAAATCTACCTGTACTAAGTAGAAAATATTTCTTTTAATTATTTTTGACAAATGCAGGAAAATTTTAACCGCACAAGAATTAAATCGAATTGATCGAATTGTACTAATCAGTCAATCCGACGGTTTTGTTTTCATTGATTAGTAATATTTTTTGAATTAAGTGCTTGCAATAAACAAATTAATTTAATTTTTATGTGCGGTTATATTATATCCTAAACAACTTATTCTTATTGACACTATTTTATTGCAAAAATAAAGCAATAACGTTTGTTTTTGTTCAGCGATATAGGAAAAATTAAATAAAACAAACAGAATTAACGTGACAACATGCGATGTGAAAATTGTTTTTCTTATTATTTAGTCTTTTTATTCTTGTACAGTTAAAACAAGCTATTTTCCTTGTTTTTTTGGTTCCACTCGGTACTTGTCGCTTAATGAAAGTTAATAAGAAAACAGAAAATATACATTATATGGGTTTAGTGGTATAAACAAAACTATTATTGTTATATTATTTTTATGATTATGGTTACAATAAAAAATAATTGACTGGACGAATATACACAGTAGGTATAGGTAAATATTCTGAATATAATTGCGTGACAATTAAAATTTGATAAGATATTTGATTTTCATTTAGATATAGTGGTTTGGTATGTTATTTATCAATAAAAACATTGTATTACTTCAAGGTTGTTATAAACAACATATAAAGTTCTGCAATACAGAAAATTATTTTTCTTTTTAATTATAAGAAAATGCAACCGATATTATTTATTTATTATATATAGATACCGTGACAATGTCTCATAAATATATATGTGAGGATAAATAATTATAATTAAACGAATTAATAATATTTTGAATCATGGTAATGGGTTTGATTAGTTTAAGAGTAAGGAATCAAATCATGCGCGCGATAAGTGGTGGTAGTGATACTGACCCTTGCATTCACATCTTACTCAATTCAATCGACTGTTTCATACATAGAATTTAATTTTTGGTGTGTAATGTGACGTTTTCTCTTAAGTATAAGTAGAATATTAACAAATTATGATAAAACATTTATAATTTACCTTTATAATCGTGTTCGATTAAACTAAATTTAAAAAAAATTATTGAAAGCACACAAATTAAATACAATAAAATTATTCAAAATTCACTTTATCATTTTCACTAAAACTTGCTGAAAGTCCATTGAGTTTTAGTTTTTAATTTGCAGAATTCAATTTTATCAATGTTCAAAACTAACTATTATATTGCACTTTGTTTATGTATTTTTTGATTCTCGTACAGCTTCCATTTATTTAAAAAACAACTAAAATCGGAAAATAGTTTTCATTAATGTTGTTAAAGAGAGGAAATTTGTGGTAATTTATTAAAGTGATGAAATTTTTTAAATTTAATATTTTTTTTCTTAAAAATAATGAAATTATAAACTTAAAGATAAATAAAGAATAATAAGAACAAGAAGTTATTTCAAAAGTTGTATTTTTAGACGAAAGTTTCCAATATTTTGATCATCGTGCTTTATATATATATATATATATATATATATATTGTGTATATTTGTATATAGGCAAAATATATAAACTAAATCGCGATAACTTTTATTATATACATTTTCAGTTTAATATTATTATAATTTTTTTTTTTTAATTTTTCACAACAAACTGATTCAAAACAATCTATTAACCAAAACAACAAAAAATAAAATAATTCCGTGTAAGAGACAATATTGAGTAGATAAAGATATGCAATATCACACACAACACCAAAACAAGAAATAATAACTCGTCTCTACCTGTACTAAGTTCGAAGCTAACTGCCACCAAACTATATAAAAATTTTCAGAAAATTTTCGGTTATATGTTATGCGAGAAAAACACAACACAAATAAAAATTAAAAACACAAGAATAACTGTAAGAATTCAATAACATACTGTGGAAAAGAGACAAAAGCAATATAAAAATGAAAATACATTTAAAAAAACACTTTAAAGAAAACTGCAACTCAATGTAATGTATACATACATATAATTTTTTTTTTTTTTTTTTTTGGAAAAGCAAGGAAAATTCGTTAAAAGGAAGAAAATCTCAATAGATGGAATACAATGATATTTTTTATATTTCTATGTAGTTGTTTCACTTAAACATGGAAATGAAATAAGGGGAAATTGTAAAATTTGTATATACTATTAGGTAAAAAAGCTCTTCCCACATTTCATCGTTTTATTTGTATTTTGAGGGGATAAAAAACAAGCACATTTAATTTCCCAAAAGGCATGCGTTAATATTTTTTCTTTGATATTCTAACACTAACACCAAGATAGATGAGAAATGCAAAATTATACTTTTGTTCTGTTATAAGCATGGAAAGTCCGCCTTTTCATACAATCAGGATTTTAATGTATCAGTTTTTCATTAATATTTGTTCACCGTAGATGTGTGCTCTTATTAGATATATATTTTTTTATAAATGACGTCAGATTATTTAAGGTATAAACGAGTAAGTTTTATGAATATGGGTGTATGGTTTTTAAACTGTGTTGATTGCGACGTACGTTGGCTGCTTGTTTCAAACATTCTTTAGTTCTTTTGGTTTCAAAGAAAACAACAAAATAAAAAAAAAAACTTTTGGTTTTCATAAGAAAAATCTTGCAATCAATTTTTAGGTTTGTTGATTTTTTGAAGTAAGTCTTAGATAAGTTTTTGGGAAAACTTGTATTTCCACATTATAGATAAAGAAAATTGTAGTTGTCTCACCAATGATTATGTTACCAAAATACTAGAAAAAAAATGTTAATTTTCTTAATAAAATCATATAATTTTTCCAGTATAACAGCCTCTTAACTAGGAAAAAACTTCATTTTTATATTCTGATATAATTAAAAGTCGGTAATAAGGCCAAAGGCAAAATTTCCTTTTTTTTTGTTTTTTTATTTTTCGGTATATTAGAAACTCACAAAATAAAAAAAATATGAAAAGATCATGTTTTTCAACCCTTTTTCAAATATTTTGTTTTTGCTCCTTCAATTTTTTATCCCATTATATGTGTATTCCTTTTTTGAGGTTTTATTCCATTTTCATGAACACAAGAAAAATAATAATAACAATATTTTTTTTTCTGTTTCTGTGTGGAAAAAGGATTGAAAATTCATAAAAATTATTAGAACATCAAATGAAATATCAAGAAATTAACCAAGGAAAAATATTTTGTTGGTTTCGACATTTCAAGGAAAGTTAATGAATTAAGAAAGTAAAATGACTTGGTTTAAAATTTATGGTGAATTATGATATTTAAAAAAAAATGGTTTACTCTTAATTTAATTAAATTTAGGTAATTATTTTGAAGAAGTTTTAATCATTTTTAATTGAGCTTTATACTATATTTTGGTAAACAATTTGTAGCATTAATAATGTTCAGAATCATTCAGAAATAAACTAATTAAAATTCATATGAATATCCATTAAACTCTATATAAATGAACAACCGAATGTATTTGGGGAAATTCTGTTTATATTTATTTATATGCATAACATTTTATATATATTTTTTTTTTTTGAATTCATTGCTAAACAAACAAACCCATTCAAAATCATTTGAATAGAAAAATAAAAACTGAACACATTGTAATAAAAATAATATGGTGGGCCATAATAATAGCCAAAAGAACTATGTAATACTAAATTCAATCACATCTATTTTATTTTCAGCCTTTTTTTGTATGTCTCCAAACAAAACAAATCAAAGTCATTTTATGTTAAAATCAGAATTTTTGCGACATTCAAGTTTTTTAGAATTTATTCTTAAGAATTGGGAAAAATTTAAAATAGAAAAAATTCTAAGAAAATTTATTTTGAATATGAATATTTATTTCAATATCAAAATATACAACATATATGTTTATGTCACATTTTATTGGACAAATATCAAAATAAGGGAAAATGTATATATTTTTTTCAATTTCTTTCAGAAAAATAAAAATAAACTTATAAGTTGATTTTGGCTTTAGTGAAAATATGAATGAAAATCAAATATATATTTTCTTTTTTTCGTATAAATTGGGAAAATATACATTTTTTCTGTGGTTATTTCATATGCATATTTGATTGATTTTTTTTTTTTTTTTTGTTGGTCTGAAGAATATTTATTTATAACAGGGTATTTTTTCGGAATTCATTTGAGAATTGAAAAAATTTTCGCTTCGAACTGAAATTGTATTGGAGAAATGTTACCCTTTAGCTTTCATAAATATCTTCACCGACAAGGAGCAGAAAAATAAAGTTTTGAATTATTTATTTCAGTTTTAGACGAAAAAAAAAATGTATATGCATATATTTTCCAATTTTCATATCATTTTTATTTTGGTTCTTGGTCGTTTTATTTCATAAATAATATTTCTTTATTGGTTTTTGAAATGTCAATATTTGTTATCAGAATACAAATATATTTTTACATCTAACTGGATGGAACTTATATGAAAATCGTCTCCATCCCTTAGTTCTTTATGTAAATTCTAATAAGCTAATCGAAACTATATAATCGATTTGTGAACAATTCATCCTTTTACTTCACTATTTAGTCATAAAATTAAATCGCATTTTCTTTCCCAATTTTTTAATGAAAAACTTTCTTTTTTTTTTAAACAGTAAATTTTCCAAGAGTAAAAGAGAAGAAAAAAGTTTGTTTAAAATTATTATCATTTTCCAAAATAAGTTAATAATTTTTACTTTTATTTTGTTATTCTGAGAGACTTGTTGAATTGAGAACTTCCAAAAACAACAAAGTTCCCAAAAAAAAAAAAAAATACAAAATTTTGTTTTGTTTTAGTTTTTGTTGTTGGAGGTCAGGGAAGTGTTTTTGTGTGAAAAGTTTCTTTTTTTGTGTTTGGTGTGTAAAAGTTAAAGTTTCTTTATTTTTAAATTAATTTTCATTAATAAATTTTCTTTGTTTGAGTTTAATATTTTGTTTAAATATAGTGATATCAGTATAATATACTCATATGTATAGAGAGAAAAATACATTAAAACCAGAAAAAGTTTTCGGCTGTGTTTTGCAAAATTAGGCACATAAACTTTTTGTTTGTATTGCCTAGGCTTGTAATTAATTCAACGTAAATTTTTGAACTTCAAACTTAAAGTTATTTGTACGGAGACAAGATTTTAAGGACTAAGTCGATATTAGTCGAGTTTTCCATGAGAACTGCACTAGAACTCGATAAATTTTAAATTCCTTTTATTCTATGTAAACAGAAAATATAAATAAATGCATAAAGTGCTAGTGTGTAGTGCATTTAACATAAATACACATTTTAAGTTGTTACAGCAATAAATAATTACAATTATAGCTTATTTTGTAGTTATACTTGATAAACCCATGAATTTATCGAGTGTAGTTGCGTGTAATGACGTCAGCACTGACGGGGGACTGAAGGGGCAAATAACTGAAGGGGGAAATTTTTAAACTTAATATCTGTATTTATGTCAAATACACTACATATTCGCGCTTTATGAATTTATTTATTTTCAGTTTACATACAATAAAAATAATTTAAAATTTATCGAGTACTAGTGCAGTTTTCATGGAAAACACGGCTATTATATTGGTGTAGATGAGATTTATATTTAAAAATCTAAACTTTAAAATATTTATGGCACGACTTTCTCTATATTTTGAATAAATTGCATCTATTATTTTAACCCAAATTCTTTTATAATGTAATGATACAAAATTTGTCTTACGAAAACAAATTATAATTTATCATTTAATCTTAGACTTATCTTAATACGTTTTTCACTCCCCAAAAACTATATCCTATAACAAACAACATTAAAACTAAAAATTAGAAAATTCTTTTAGTGAAGTCTTATTTATGGCATTTAAAAAGAACGCTTTGATATTTTATATGATATTTTTCCTTGGACAAACAGAAATACACATTTATTTCTTCAAAACATTAAACATCTTTTCATCATTTAGAGATAAAAAATAATAATAATTTTAAAACTGGAAAAATGAATTCTTTTCTACTTGAAAAAGTAAGAAAAAAAAATTTATTTAATGGTTTTAAATTTTCTTGTTTTATAAATATGAAAAATATTTACAAAACTATTTTTGATATATTTTTTTAGCTTCTAAAATGTCCTGTTTTTTTCTTTTTGTATAAATTCTTTAGAATATAAATTATCATGCGGTGGTTTTCAATTGAACTTAAAAATAAATAAAAATAAAAGCACGAATTACATATATTTCATTCTATAACATTATTTTCCGTGAAAGCTCATAAATTTTCACTGCAAATTAAACATAAAATGAAATCCTAATTTTAATGATTTTATATTGTTCAAACTAGAAAAATACCATTATCTTTTATCATATCATAAAAACACCTTTCATTTTTTTTTTTTTTTTTTTTGCTAGAGCTTTTTTCAGTTGTTGTACAATATAAGAAGTGTATTTTATGTACCAAACCAAACAAAGAAACAAAAATTTTATGAAAATTCTCGTAAATCATAAATTTGAAAATCTTTTTAAATCATTTTAAATTAGGCTTTCCTATAGAAATGTGAATAAGAAAAATATAGTGAATATATTTTATACATATAATATTAGTGCCAGTGACGTAAAACAAAGGTTCAAGAAAGGACCTCGCTTTAGATATAATTTCGATATTATTATTGGTATGGTGTCAAGCATAAAATTTTTGTTTGATTTCACCCTTTTTCTATATTGAGACTGAGTCATTAATCAATTATCAATTACACTCAATAACCGATAGAAATTTTTATATTATATAATAACATTATCCACCCTTTTTTTAGTTCGAATTTAATCTCTATAAACCTTTTTCTCAGAAAATAAAAATGATTTAATTCCGTTTTCACGCAAAAATTTCACGTCGGTACCTCATTTCACCAGAGTGTGGTGTGAAGTCGAAAAGAAACATGACAAAGACATAAATATATGGTATATACCTACATATACTAGTACAGTTGAATCATACATTTTTTTCTTGTTTTCAAACCTTTTATTTTTACATACAATATATTGAGATTGAGAAACATTGAACATTATTTGCTGATTATTTTTCTTTTTTCCCTGTATTTTTCCATTAGCACATAATCAACTTAATCCGTTAATGTAGAGTAAAATAAAACAAAAAGTTATATGTTGTAAAAAAAATATGTACGTATATTGAAAGGTATTTTCCCATTTGGAATGAAAGAAATAATAAACCAATGTAGCAATGAAAAATAAATGTGTGAAAATGTTTAAATTTAATTTCAAAATTTACTCGCATATTTCGGAAAAAATTTTAGATACAAAATGGTTTGTTTTTCTGATAAATGGGAAAAAACTAATATTTTGCATATACACACATATCACCAGACTAACCTAAGAATCTAAAAAGACGATTTGCAAAAATGTTTACTTTTGAATATTTATTTGAGGTACCTTACTATAATGCAATTTATCCATTTAGAATTTTCTTTTGTTTATAATAAAAAAAATGTCAACATGACTAATTAATATGAACCTTAGTAGCTTTTAAAAGGAGGGAACTTTTTTTCCTTATTTATTTTGAATTGAATAAACGCCAAAAAAATATAAGTAAAATATGTTTTATGCCTTTAAAAGACAGAAGAAGCAATAATAAAGTATTTGTCAATAAGATATCATAGCGAGTGGAATGTGAGGTTGTTTGTTTTTTATTTGAAATCACACAAAAATATGGTTGAATAAAAATACACAAAGAGATTTTTTTATGGACTTCACCGACTTTAAAGTGATACCTTATATAATTTATTTGTAAAAGTTTTTTGGGGAGCGAATTTAACGAAAAAAAAAAAAAATGTTTTTGACTATTCAATTCAAATGACGTAATTTGTGTTTTAGATTATGTTTAAGAGACTTGATTTGTTATTTTCTAATCCAGGGTTGTCGTAAATTTTAAATTTATAAAATATGAAAAACAAACACCACACTCTATTAAGAATAAAGTAACAAGTACATATATGTTTACTAAGTTTCCCAGTTTTCCATACAAATTTCCCAGGCACAGTTTACTATCGAGATTAATAATTTTGTGACAGGAATTTTCAACTCACCAATTCAATTCTCGATTCTGAAATTCCGGATCTAAATTTTAACATTTACAAAAAATAAAAATATATTGTCATTATAATTTACATGCCTAATTTAATTAATGGATTGAACTTTAAATTAATAAATTAATAATTATGTTGGGCTTTATTGTATAGGGGCCAACTAGTTGGTTATTAAATAGTATTTAGAAATACGTAAGAAATCTGACTCAAATTTCCATTAAACTTCAAGCATCTAACGACGCATAGTTTAAAAATTGTGCTGTCTTATGTTAACTCCTTATATTGTATTACTAACAAAAAAGATTTACGTGAATTTGAATATGGCATTCTAGATACTAAATTCATTTTGTTTTACCGTGATGCTAATTTATAATTTCATTGTAAACGCAGCCATCTAAGAAAAAGAGCAAAGGAAGCAGCAATTTAATCATCAAAACTCGGCAACTTGAACCTTATACTTTAGAAGCTAATTATCATTCTATCAAATCCTCTTTATGTTGTTTGCAACAGAGTGTTTGGTGAGGCCCGGCCATCTCCGGGAGGTCTTTTTTATAGCTTGGTCGAACACTCCAATCAATGAATAAATCAATTAAAAAAAAAACATCTTATTCGGTTTAAAATATTAAATATGTTTATAATTAAATTAATGAACAATTATATGTAAATTGTGGGTGAATATGCTCTTTCAACCGTTGACTGAAGATAAATGTACACAATGTTCTTAAATACTGCTTAAGAAGCGGAGCACGGGTACCTCCTTCATTCCAAAATTTAAGTTGATTTGCTAATTCTTTACATGCGAAGGGGCGAATCATTTATTTGTTGTTGTAACAACGCTCCCGTAATAAGTATTCTGGACCAAGGTCCAAGTTTATTGAATACACCAGTCGTATCGTCGCCGCCGGAGCTTGAATTGCTCTCATCAAAGTTGTAACTAGAATTGCAACAACGAGAGAGCTCATGAATTTGTTTGTTTGATTTCGAATTCAGAAACAACACATATTAAATTGTCTTAGTCCTTATACAAATGTACAGTCAAAATATGAAAAAAATTAATGTTTATTACATTTATCAGAGGCGAAGAATTTCCGTCAAATGCTATGCGCCAAGTTAAATCAATAAACGTGAACATTTTTTAGATCATTTCTTCATCAATAAAGTACATATATATATTAAAAATTGTAGAAGCAACAACGCCATTTGTTATTAATAGCATTTATTACAAGTCGATGGAAATTATATACGGTTTTTTGGATCTGTTACCAAAAAAAATTGGTCATAAATAATCAACAAATCACAAACAACTTTAATAAAGCTGACAATATGGATTTGCATCAATGCTTGGAAGCACTTAAATGTGATGATATTTTAAATACTAACAATGTTAATGCTAACGTGAATCATGTTTTATAATCATATTCCATTGTACATCAAAGGAACCCTAGCCATTCTCCTTGGTTTGAGGAACGAGTCATATATTTGAAAATCCGTAAATCGAACGTTTATGTTAGAATGTTAAAAAGTGAGCTGGAATCGAATAAGCTCATCTTTCTCAAATACAGTGATGAACTCGGCGTTGAAGAGAAAACCAATTAGGATTACGACTATGATATACTTTGTCATGAAAAAGTGGCAAGCCTACCTCAAAGATTAAAAAATGTGCCCCATTGAAAGTAGAAGGATTACTTTGGATGCTGCCTTTATAGGAAACATTATTATTGGCCATATTGAGCTTCTTTTTCTTTAATTTTTGGATCTCGAAAACCATTCCACAAATTACGGAACGAACAACCCTATTAATAGTTAGGCTAAGTCATTTAACGTTACGGAACCTCAATTCGCTTTCAACTTATTTAAAGAAAAACTTACTTTTTAAATAACTTTTTATACATTTTTTTTATTTTTAATTTTTGTTTAATTCAACATAAATTATTTTTTTTTATTTTTTTTTTTATTGTCAAATTTCATTCTTTGAGATATTGTATCTATGTATTTACTAAATCGATTTCTTTAAATTATAAATAAATAAATATGACCATAACCGATATTAATATTTACGAAATTATATTTTTCTCCGATCGTAGGAAAAAATATATCTTTCCGTTGTTTTTTCGAAACGAAAAGCTCATGATTCCAGTATGTTGTATTTGTTGCTAAGCAACAAGTAATAATAGTACGAGAATATTTTTTCTGGCCTAGGCCGGGAATATATGGATTCCCGTATGGATTTTTAATTGTTTAGAAGAAATAAAAGTACACTTATAACTACTAACTATATAACTAATTCAGCTACAATCACATGTAGCTGAATTAGCTGCTTCCACTATATCCGGCGGGGTACAAGATAAGGATAATTCGGTTTCACTGTCCATATCCCTTAAATTTCGTTCACACGTTTTTTATAAATCAAATAGGTACACAAACTTGACAACTTTTGAAAAAAAAAAAAACAAAATGTATTTATGTCTTATGATATCGTGGCTAACTAAGCAATAATTTTATGTTATTTTCGATTTTTTACTTTGTTTTGATTTCTTAATATGATAATTAATGAATAATATTAAAAATTATTTTGGGTTTATATTCGTTTTAAAGTCCGATCGGAGAAGAAATAGTATGTACAATTCGGAAGAAAAGTGCATTCCCGGACTCCCATAGTTGCCGGACTCGGCTATCGCCTCGTCCGCCAATTACCTACCACTATCGTCCGGGAATGCAGTACTTTTCCTCCTAATTATACAATATACTATTTTTTAAATGACTTGTTAAAATATTATTTAATGTTGCTTAATTATTATTTAATGCAGACTGAATTTAGTTGCTGCCTATTAATCCACTGGGATGCATTACTTTGGCAGTAATACACAATTTTTGACCAAACGAAGTATAAATAACGCATTGCAGCGGTAGAATTCAAGGCCATTGCCACATTTGTTTGCTCGATTCATTTTGATTGATCATTGATTTAAGTTTATTTATTTTTTTTTTCGTTTTCAATCGCAATTAGTAACTTCTAAAAATTATTCAATTTGTAATATTTTAGATTTTAAAATGTCAAAAGGTTGGTTTATTCTCGTATTATTAAAAAAACAAAATTGCCTAACTGAATGTAATTAGCCAAATATATGCGAAGAAATGTATTGGTAATAAAATTACGCCATAGTCAGTTTCGAGTCCAGATCTGAGACCTGGATCAATGAAGAAACTAAATTTAAGGTGTGCATTTGAAAGCTAAAAGCGAGTTTTACGTACAGCAGATGAATTTTACGAAACGATTTTGTTTTATTTGGAAAGATAAATTTGTTTCATTCGAGATTGGAAGCCAAATCAAGGTGTGTCGGCTTCTTCCAATTCTTTGATGGATTTTGATATTACTAATACATAACTAGACACATTTCAGGATCATCTTTGATTGTAATCTTTCAGTTACCTTTCGGAAATTATTAGTCTATTTAAAATCAAAAACAACCGATTTATTTTTAGACCTTGGAGAAAAAAAAAATCATTGCACATTTCTGATATTACTCTCCCTATCAACTAATTAAGGAAGTCCTGCCAGACCATTCGAGTATATTTTGAAGTCGTTCTTTGTGGGTAAAATTTTGACCAATTTTATATCCTTCTAAAGCGATATTAGTTCAATAAACGTTATCTAATCAAATATTTTACTACCAGACATTTCGAATCCAATCAAGTTATAAAACCCATTTTCCCTAAAATAAATTCGATTTTAATCACATGAAATTACAAGAAAATTGTATCAATTTTGGTACCAATCGACAAGTAGAGAGGAATTTATTTCTAGATAAATATTATAAAAGAAAATTTTCTACTTATTCTTGTTTTATTACTCCACAGGGATAATTGTATAGTTTGGTTGTATTTTATAATAATTCTATTGTAATAAAAATAATATGTCTATGAATATTTGTATGTAATCTTAAAATGACAACATACATGTATACAAGAACAATATTATCAAGGGCTTACATCTTGTTATGTTATGCTCGTACAAAAGTGAATAAGATTTTAATTTTATTTTTGTCGTTTATAATATACTCCTAAGATTGTACTTGTTTTCTTGATTAGAACCAAATCGGATTTACAATTTTTTACCAGGCAAATTTCTCGTTTTGCATTAATCCTATATAATTACGTGGTGTTTGTACAAGAAGCTTCAACAACATCCTCGAAATATATATTCGCTTAAACAAATAAAAAACATTTTAGTTCATTCATTCCCATTATCACTGTCAAACCGCCAACCACAATCTTTTCTAGGGTTTTATTTATTTTAAATTTAATTTTTTGTTTTTGAAAAAATATAAAAAAAACACGCGGATAGAATATTTTTCAAAAAAAAAAAAAAAAGGGAATTACAAATATTTCAAACACTTTCGTTTGGTATGGTTTTAATAAATAGACGGATTTTTATTGTTATTGTATTTCTTCCACCGCGAAATTAACAAAAATAAAAAGTGAAAACATCTTAAGCAAAAATTTTGACATGTATTTTTGTGTGGAAAATTTTAACGTAAAACAATTTTTGAGACATACACAAAGAATACTGTACATTCAAGAGTGTGAAAAATATTAAAACCCTTGATGAATTTTACAAATTTTTGACAAAATATCTTTCACAATTTTAATTTCTCTTAGGGTTAATAATAAATATTCAAAAAATAAAAAAACGTCTTTTGTTTATTTAGTTTCTTGCGATATATTTTTTTTCATTTCCTGATTATGTTTTCAAAGTCTTGTAATTTGTAAAGAACGATGCTAAGTGAAAATTGACTACTACTTTTTTGTACGGTTTTTTGGTTAAGACAGATGAAAAATAAAACAAAATTAAAATTCCTTTATACAATTTATAATACGCAAAAAACTGTAAATACAGTTTTTTTTTACTTTCTAAGCACAAACAAGCTAAAAATAAAATTAAACGCAAACAATTGGAAATTATCAAAAAAAAAAAAAAATTCTATTGTTTAATCCCAATTCTTAAATAAAAGTGGAATTTACTGTTTGATTTATATATATAGACACACAAAAAAATGTATAAAATGTGAATTAAATTTCGATTTAAGGATGAAATGGTTAATATTGATTTTAAAGTTCACCCTTTATTGTGTAAATAGTGGTACGTACGAAAAAAAAAATCCGGTTGAGACAAAATTTATGTAGAGGCACATCAATCATATAAAAAGCGCCGTGTATAAAGTGGAAAATTTGGTTTAAGCGATAAACAAAAATATCAAATATTTCCACATAAGAAGTATTATAGTCGAGTCAATAAATTATACTTTCACATATCTTGTAATTCGTGAAATCTTATTTTATCCTTTCATTCCATCGCTGTTAGATATGCGTTATATGTAAGTAAAATGTATATAGATATATTGAAAATTTTTGTTCTCTGGAAAATTGAATCGAGAAGGTTAGAGGGAGTTTGTACAACTCATATGTGTAGTTTTCTGTATATAAACATTCTATACAATATTGCATGCACAAGCAATAAAATTTTCTTTTAGTTTCCTTTTTTTTTTTAGTTCGGGAAAATAAAATAAAATTTATATTATCTTTGGATGTACATAAATACAATGTCTATATCTATATATATGTATGTTTTATACATATTTATATATTAGTTTTATATTCGTTTCGTTTTTAAAATTTATAAGATTTTTAAGGTTTTCTATAAATTTCTTCTAGTACTTTGAATATTCAGCAATTATAACAAAGCATCTTAATCAAATTTACATGAAAATCCACTAAAAAGATACTATGTATATATATAGTATACAAATGTAGTATAAAGAGACTAGAATAAATTATTACAAGGGATTGCTGAAAAAATATTTTTCAACCCTTACACATATCTATTTATCTGTATGTACAATATATTGTCTAGAATGCAATAATTCCTCTTGGTTTTAGAAAATATAGATAAATGTTGTTTTTGTTATAATTTTCTATAATTTTTTTACATGTGTGGAAAATTGTTTGTGTCGTATATATGGATTTTCCATATACATTATACATATCGTACCAAGACCGCGATGGTATTATTAATACATATTATTACGTATAGATATATTTATGGGGTGGTTTTAAAGATTATTTGATTATACTTATGATGATTTTATTACTATGTATTGTTTTTAAGTAGTTGAAAGGGTAACGCGAACCAGAAGATTTATATGAGAATGAATTGATTCCTTTAAGAACAACGATATTTTGCTTACTTTTCCGTGATAAGCGTCCATTGTTATTTTATTCTTTATGCTGACTTCCATCAATATTTTTACTTAGACTCATCTGGTCTTTATTCTTTTTAATATGATTTTCATATTTTTTTTATTCTGTCTTAATTTTATTTTTCCCAATTTTCTTCTAATATTTAAGCTTGATGAGAATTTTAAAACGAATATATAATATATAACATGGGATGATTAGGGTGTTATTTATAATGAGTTGATAAAGTATAATATGTAGTATACAGTATGTACACACACACACAAGAGGTGGAAAAATTAAGAATGAGATTTTTTTCGAGGGTGAGATAAACATATTAAAAAATATAAATAGAATAAAAACAAACAAATAAGTACCTTTTGATAAAGAAATATCCTTATTAAAGTCACCCTCATTTTCATATTTTTTTATTTAGCTTTCCTTATGGCCACCTTACTTTCTATATTAAATAATGTTTTCATATTTTCTCGTGTTTTGAATTTAAACACATAATCAGCTTGACAAAAAAAAAAAAAAAAAATTTAAATAAACTTAAAATATACGAAAATGTTTTGTTGGGTTACTTCAAACATATTTAAAATGATTACAAAATAATCCATAAAATTCACCAACATCGCATTGCATGGCATCAATGCTCATTAAATAATTTTCCATCACATTAATACGTAGAGGTATATCAAAGTGTCATTCAACAATGAAACAAAATAAGAATGATGGGTTTTTCTTACTTACATGAGTGAGAAAATACAAAATTTCTTCAAATTCACCTTTAAACTATATCCAAATGCTAACGAGTTGGAAAATACGCTTTTTGGTCATTTACAACAATAATAATAATAAAAAAATGTTTTGGTCGTAGAAAACATAATACTTGAGACTTTTTTATGATTTTCGGTCAAAGTGACTGGAAAATTTGATTTGTCATGTTGTAAAAGTTTTTTTTTTTTGGATTTATTCAAGAGTCCTTCGTCATCAATTTTTTTTCCATCATTTACTGCGATAAACGAAAAGAAAAATATTTTCATTTCGGATAATTTAGTTGACATATCTCTAAGTTTTATTTATATGTATAATATACAGTGATCAGGGCCGGTGTTAGGCCAGGAATCGGATTTGCAACTACATAGTTAGATGCTTGCAACGGGACCGCAGGTTTTGAAATGTCCATTTGGTATACATCAAATTAAACTGATTATTATAAGGCAACATTACTAGTTTTAAGCAAAAATCATACAAATATGAAATTAAAAGACTGCCGAGACGGACATTCAAAATTTAATCACATACTACCAAAAAAATAATCATTTTTTGCGTGTTCAAATTCTATTACCATTACAAAAAAAATATTGTTTCCTCCTGTTTCTTATTTCCAATTCGTTCGTTGTATTGTTTCTAAAATGCGATAGAGTTATGTTGTCATGAAAACTATTGCATAACCCATATTTTATCTAGAAGCATTCGTTCAGTTTTAGTTCTCTTTACATTTCATACCCTTTGGCTTAAGACATCTTTACCTTTATTTTAGTATGGAAACAGAGAAAACTTTTAAACGCATTCAAGGTGATGAAGCTTATAAGTACTTGCGGTGGTCAATTGGAAAGCCACTAATGTCTCATTTTATTTAAGTCAAACTCTTTGTGACCTGCGAATTAAGATTTTTGAATTTTTGTTCAATTCTCCAATCTATCAAATAATTAATTATGACGTTGTGATTTAAATAAATGTGATATTAGCCGCATTTCTTGACGTTTGATGTGATTCAGATTAGATCATATTTTATGAAACTACAATCAATAAAAACAACTAATCGGATTAAAATTTTGACTCAAAAACAAAAAATTTGTTAAATTTTTGTTGATCCGGATCACTAAGCATCAAGAAATGCGGCTTTTATTACTATGAAACCTATAATATTTTTAACACTTTCACTTCTCCAATTAGTAATCTTATTTGTTGCTCTTCTTATATATTTTATTTAATTCTTTTCGGCTAAATTATAGACCAATTTATCTTTAAAATTTTTGATGCTTTGCATCATTTTCAAGGGAAATACAAATAACAAATTGTTCTTATTTTTTTTATAAGACACGAAATTTTCTCCTTTACAGAAAAACCATTCAAAAATTTATTTCAAAAAAATTTTCGAAATAATTTTTTGAATGGTTTTTTTGTAAAGGAGAAAATTTAGTGTCTTATAAAAAATAAAAAAAATACAACAACAATTTGTTATTTGTATTTCCCTTGAAAATGATGCAAACCATCGAAAATTTGGGATAATAAAAAAAAATAATAAAAACAAAAAATTTGAATTTATATAAAAGTTAAAAATGATCTATAATTTAGCCAAAAAGAATTAAATAAAATTTCACTTCTCCTTTAAAAGCTTGACTGAAATACAATATAAAAAAAATGTAAATACTTTTAGTTAAATTTTTTAAGATTTTTACTTGATAACTAATTAAGGTCTGTAAGTATTTGTATTTACTTTTTGGATAAGTAAACATTAAAATGTCAAGGTAATGTTTATCTTACAAGTAAAAAGTTCGTTTTAAGTTGTCTACAAAAAAGACATATTTTGAAAAAATTTAAATAAAAGAATTTACTTTTTTTTATTTACTTCACTATTATGTAATTTTTTTGACTCAAATATTATCAAAGAAAATACAACCAACTAAATTATGACGGCCTTTACTTAACATTGTGTTCCAATCAAATTTGTTGCAGCTATATGCTCAATGTCCTGAAACTTGTAATGGTCGAATATGTCGCAATCAACATCGTGTTAAAAATATCGAATATGTTAAAACTAACAGAACATACAACTGGTTGAAATGTAGATTTTGATCTTATTATTTGTATTATTAAAAAAGCTTAACAACAACAGTTTTTTGGAAAAACTGCGATTAACCATAATGATAATACAGTTTTAAACAATTAAGATGGCAAATATTGCAATAAAATTAAAGATATGAATTTGAATTTTCAAGAATCTCTCAAGCAAGGTTAAATCAAATCCAATTTTAGATTTCTTTTAAAAATTTTGCTTCAGACTATGCGGATATGATAAGTTAAAGGCACACTCAGTTTCGATCAAATTAAAATTTTAAAATTTCGTATTAGTGGATAGCATCCGTTTTTGTTTATATTAAGAGATCCCGTTTTGTGTCAAATATTTTTTGTTGTCAATATCAATTTTATTTTTTCGAAGATGCATATTACTCACCTTTTATTATAATTTCATTTTTTCTATTTGCAGTTCAGTATGCCGCTAAATACATTTTTAACGTGCTCTCATCTCTGCACAATTCTGGACGAAATCACAGGTATTTTTAGATTAAGCGTAAACGAAACTTTTAGGGTTTTAATTAGCTAAATTTTACGTCAGATTTATATGGAAAATATATCTTAGCTCGAGCTGCATACCCAGGTTACGTACAAACTCATAAGACTTATTGCAAAAGTACATACTGATATTATTAAGGATAAATACGGCTCTCGTATTAACGAAATTCAATAAATAAATAAACTCCGTCTTGTTTCTATTGAATGAATAATTCTGCTCAAAATTAAATAAAGTGAAATAAACTTAAAAAATTTCAAATGTTGTGAATTAGGTCAGCAAAAATCGCAAACTTCATTATTTTTCAAATTTGTTAAACTTAAAAATTAAAACTTAAATTATTTAACTTAAATTTAAAAAAAAATTCAGTAACTTTATAGATTTGATTATTAGATTCATTTTCTTAAAGCTTTCTTATTTATTATGGTTGTTATTTGAAGTATTTTAAGTAATATCAAATTTAATTAGCTTTTAGCGCTTCGGTGTTTTTTTGGCGATAGTTTGTTGATACGAAAAAAGACCGATTGCCGCAAAGGCTTCCATTTAGCAAAGGGAATTAATTGGTGTTCGCAATTTGTACATGTTGGTCGATTGAAAAAAATCGTCATATGTTCAAATATAAAAATCACACGATATTTAGAAAATCTAAGTTTTTTAATAAAATGTGATTTTATGTTCAGAAATTTCAAAATGTATAGGTGTAACATTTTTCAAAACCTTGTTCTTACAAAAAAAGCTTTCCTCATTCATGTGTAGCACAGCAAAAACGAAATTTAGATGTATACCAGAGTATTGATGTCACCCAAGAGGGTTATAAAACATGTAACAATTTTATCATATCTATTCATATGATTTTCCTGTATACGCAATCATCTGGCTGTATATCTTTTTTTTTTAATATAATCAATTGAAGATACCGTATACACACAAACAACCTACTCGTTTATTTATTACATATTTTATGCTTATGTATTTAGAGAGGATATGTTAAGGATAGATATGAAATGTTTACAAACAACTTAATTATCGATTTTATTATCCTTTATTGCCTATTTTCAGGATAATATAAAAGACAGTTAAATTTCTTTACTCCTTATTTTCCGGGTTACGATTATTTTTATAGTTTGTTTAGGTTTTGTTTTATTGGAAAATAATTTCATTTTATATGCTGAGTGATTATTTGATTAAATCTTTGGAAAATACTTTACAAAAAACTAGGGTAGATGTAAATTTAATAAAATTGAAAACTCAATTATTGCCGTTATTGTAACTCACGCAATTTTCAAATCATTTATAATAAAATCAATGGATTACTTATTAATTAACTTATTTGCATTGAATATATACTTATCTGATTTGAAAATCGTTTAGAATTATGCGTTTTATTAATTTCTGCGTATAAATAGTACGCAATTTAATCAGATCGCAGAAAATATAGGGATATCATGCTGTTTAATTATTTATTTTTACTATTGAATTTCAACTCATTAGTCGAAGAAACATGG